>CM028754.1:34216162-34593758 GCA_016801395.1 Leptodermis oblonga
TAATTATATATGAGACCGATAATGATAATTTAATTACTTAATTACTATAATATATATATATATATATGACGTACGTTGGTTGAAGTCGAAGCGGCGGCGGTGGGGTCACCGGCACCAGCACCGGCCTGATCCAAAGTGAATTTTCCGCCGCCTACAGGGTTGGGGGCCTGTGCGAAAACAGAAACTATGACAAAATTTTAACCTACCTTTCAATTTATTGTTAATGGAGCCAACTTTACCGTATTGATTGGATTCATCCCAGTCCTGCTCACATTGGCGTTTAAAGTAGTGGTTACCGACCTGCGATCGCCGGGGTTTGTCCCCTGCAGAATTTTTAACGGAACTCTAGTCTCATCCACACACACATATATATATATGTATATGAGTAAATGATTCTTTTGGTTTCGGAATTCGAACGGCGCTAGAGTTGTCGTGATTGAAGTCGGGGGTCGAAATCGCGACAACATGTACCGAAGGAATCATTTACTCTATATGTGTGTGTATATATATATATGTATTTTTTTTTTTTGAGTGAAATGGGGAATTTATATACATACCTGATCTTGTTGAGGTTCAGGATCCGGATCATACTTTGTAGACCTTGTTCCTGGGACGCTTACAAGAAACAACCGAACAGGTTCCTTTTCCTTCTCTGATTAAACCAAAAGAAAAAAAAAAAAAAAAAATAGTTAGTAAACAGCTAGATAGATCTCAACCTGGAAAGAGGAAAATAAATAAATAAAATATTCTTCCAGAGAAGAATTAATTAATGCATGAAACTGAACCTTTCTGCATTTGTTCAGATTGAAACTGTGGAATTTGCTAAGCTATGGGATTAACTCGAATCTATAATAACTTGCATCTGAGGTTTATATAGTTGAGGACTAAAGTAGGAAACAGAAACTCTCTTCGAAAGTTGTCCTGCAATTTGTCTGCGTCCGCGAAGTTGAAACCGTGTTTCTTTAAGAAATTGAAGTACGTAGTAAGTGGCAGTTGAAGTTGAAAATGTTGCCAAAAATGAGTCCAAGTACCCTGTGTGGAATGTATCTCAAAATCATGTTTTGAGATGCATTTTAATTTTATAATATTAAAAAGCTTATTGAGAATGTAAAAAAGTTTATTGAGAATAACGAAAAAGTATTATAAAATTGGAAATGTATCTCAAAACATGATTTTGAGATGTATTCCACACGGACCACACAGGGCTTGGTTCCGAATTTCTAAGAATGAGTCCAATTTTGCTTTACTAATTGATGCAAGCCATTAACATCCAGAAAAAAAAAAAAAAAAAAAGAAACAAATGAAACATTTTCTATCGTCACCAGTTGTGTCATCGATCCGTTCACGTTAATTGTTAGTTTTGCTGTTAACGTTATACATTGGAATGAAACAGATCACGTCCCTTCTTATGGAAAGTGCCTTTTTTCAGTTTGAGTTCTTTCCTTCTCCGTTGACAGAAAATCCATGGAAAGTGTCATTCGTGGTTCACGAAGGTACTTCGAATGGAAAAGGAGGATACATCGAATACGTACTCATTATTGTTCGGACAATAACACTAACCCAGAACTTTTGGAATTCTTCCCTGAAATTTTCCTCTCCTTCACACGGATCTAATCAAGTGGCTACATACTACTCGTTGCGGTGGCCAAATTAATTTACATTCTTTCGAGTCCACTAGAAAAGTTAACTTTAAAAATGTACGACTTGATATAAGGTATAACACTTAAATATAAATTAACTGTGTACCACACATATATAATTATGTTAATAAGGGATAGAAAAAGTTTAAAAAATCTAAACTCTTTCATTCGAACAATTTTTTTTTATAAATTCTAATGGGACGGATGAATGAAGTATATGCTTCTATATATTCATTTGTTTTTCACTGTTGCAGCTTAATTAAGTGTGGTCTTTTGAGCTCAAACTTTTTCATAGATGACGAAATACATAGCTTTCTACAGTGAATTTCCGAACATTGATATGTTGCAATAATAGTTTGTATAATCCCGATCTATATATATCGTAAGATGTTACAATCAATTCTAGTGTCCCAAATTACGAAATCGATCTTAATCTATCCTAACATAATTAAAATAGTTTAAATATGAATAGTTTTTACAATTTATATATAATTTTACACTTACATATTTTAAATAGAATCTTACGATCCTATCAAATCTATTTTACAACCAAATCGATCCAACGCGAAATTCCAACTTTACAAACTATGGTTGCAATATCCATTTAGTAATTCTCGGTCATACATAAAGTTTGATTTACCTAGCTAGGGCCTATATAGCTGAGAAGGGCATAATTACGTATTTAAAGTTTCGGTGCAAATCTTGGTAACTCTCTGGGTGCGTTTGGCGCACGAAAATAGGAATAAGAATGAGGTGTGTCTCATATTTAGGAATGAATAAATTATTCATTAAAAGAATCTTGGATTACTTTTTAGATAATTAATATAATAATTTAAATTATTAAATTCATGTATATACCAAACATAGGAATTTGAATCTTAGGAAACATATGCCCATTCCTCCATTCCCATTTTCACGCGTCAAACACACCCCTAGGTGCTCTAGTAGGTTCACCAAACATATTGTGTGAAGCAAATATACATACTGATTATTATATATATATATAATGCAAGTTTGTAATCTTTTCACCCAAAATAAAATAGAAGTACAATGGTACAATTATCTTTAAATAATAAAATACAACTTCAAATAAAAATTTTTACTGTTTTCAGTATTATAAATAGGACTCTTTGAATGGGACGAAAAGAGTATTAATAAAGAAATATATTTTATCGATGGGAATATATAATTACATCATTAACAATAATAATAATAATAAATCCACCCTTTTCGGCACTGGAAAGACGACAAAGGGACATGTGCTGTCCGGTCGCACAAGTTTGTTTTGACTCTATTAATGCGTTAACTTGGGATGTTATTTTCATTTGATTCTTTAACTTCACAAATTGTTTTAAATACATATATATGGTTCCCAGCTAAAATTCTTACAATATTTAATTTATTTTCGACTAACACGTGAGTTGTTTCAAATTAAATTTAGAGTCAAACAAGTGAATTAAACTTTATTTTTCCATTAGTGTTCACACTAATGTATATAAATCTTACGTATTAATTTAAAATAGCTCAAGTATTATCATAATTTAGGCGCGAGATCATTTTAGAATAATTTTTAAATTTGAGGGACAAAAACATAACAATTTATAGTTATGAGACAAAACAGATATAACAGTTTAAATTAAAGGGGCAAATTGAGTGACTTTTTTTGCTTTTTCGAAAGGTGCTGGAATTCTTGCAACTATGATGAATTTGTTTATAGTTTTTCCACCCACTTTTGGGGCACCTACTGAGCATAGATATACTTATACCTCTATCGAGACTAGCACTGCACTTACAATACCAACGTTACACCATGTCAAGGACGAGAAATAAAACAACCCACTATATTAATGAAGATTAATAGTGATGCGGTTGTTAGAATTTTGATTTGTCACTAAGCTCCTACTTGGTTAGGCATGTCATCTCGTGATAATGGATAATGCTGAGTAAGGTCAGACCGTACGTCAGACTTTCATTTGCATTACTTTTGTGACAATTTGTCAATATTTTTTATATCTTTAAACAACCTAACCACGGATTAATTTTTAAGATAATTAATTAATGCAGAATGACGATGATAATATTTCTCAACAATTTCTGCAATTCCATCTGGTTTTGGATTGAGAATATTTGGCAGTCTTGATTATTCGATTTCGATCTGCTTTTGCTGACCATGCCACTTAAGATATTAATATATAATTCCTCCATAAATCTCAAAGACACGTAATTACATAATTTGACTATGAATAGGTAGTTTATACAATGCCAAAATATATTGTCTCAGTTCTCCAAAGGATGAAATAAGAGGAAGAAAATTAGAGAAAATTGAAGTGCCTCGAAGGGTTTGAGAGAAGAGAGAAAAAAAGAAAAAAGGGGCAATAATCTTTCACTAATCTTCCATCAAATTTGTTAACCATGCATTTTACTTTAAGAAATTTTACAACTTATTTCAATTATACTAAATTGGACCAATTGTATGATATTGAAAGTAAAGGAAGACTAAATTATGAAACTTATAAAAAAATTGAAGGAGCATTTGGAGTTAATCTATCAATTCTTTCAAAATCTCGTGCTCTTGAAAGTTACTCGGAATCAATTGCGAGAATATATTGAAATATTATAATTAATTAAATTTCAGCAACTACTGTGAATCATCTTTAGGGTGCAGGTTTCCAATGAAGTGGTCCCCAACGTGGTGCGCAAGTTCCCATTTCTAGCATGGTGTAATATGTAGTGTGCAAATGTCGTCGTCCCTGTCCTGGTGTTTCAAGTCACTGTCCTTGATGTGGTGTAATATTGACAATGCAAGTTTAGTGCAATATTCGATAGTGATATAAGCCTATACTAAGTAGGTGCCCCATGTGAGTTGTATATGGGTGCCTCAAAATGAGTGAAAAAACTGTAAACTAATAAACCATACTGGACCAATTCCAGTACCTTTCAGGAAAAAAAAATAAAAATAAAAAAAAAAAAAAAAAATCAACAACTACTCCCATCTTAGCTAGATTAGTGTCAATTAAGCTGCTACAGTGCTTTGGAAACGGTTGTGGAGCCAAGATGAAGTTCTTCAATTGGCGTATACTTCAGAACGCTTGCCCTTCAGAGGTGAATCTCCGGAAAAGGTCAATTCAAATATTGAAAATGTGTGCTAGATGGGGGTGGAAGTAGAAGATACAGAACACATTTTCCTAAACTGTGAACACACCAGAAGAGTTTGGAGAATATCCTCTTTGGGTTTCAACTTTGAGGTGGGTAAGCTAGTCAGTATCAGAGATTGGTTTTGGAGATGGATGCAGGATGCACCATATGATGAAGCGATAGAACTATCTATATAGACCCTCTACGGAATTTGGCTCGCCAGGAACAAGATGATATGGGAAAATAGGTTTATTTCTCTGGATATTACTTGGAAACTAATACAAGAAGAACTCTATCTTTGTCAGGAGGAAAAACAGCAGAGGAGAATCCAAGAGGAATGGCGCAGAACGTGAGGGAAGAAGAGGAGGCAGAGTTGTATCACCCTAATGTACAAGTGATAATCCAAGTAGATGGTACGTTCAGAGCAGAAGATAGTGTAGGGGCCATAGGCAGGGTAATAAGAGACAGACCAGGTATGATTTTGCAGAAGAGAGGATGGAAAGCAACATGAGGATAATCTCTACAGATGGAAGCTCTGGCATGCCTAAGGGAAATATAGTATTCCATTGCGAAGGGTTAGGTACCTCGGGTCCTTATTGACAGTCTACTGTTGGTAAATCAATTATGTGCGGCATCGATAACTCAGAGGTACAAGTAATTTTAGAGGACATTAGGCGATATTGTAGCGCCTTCGCAGATCTATCAATTAGGAAAATAAAAAATCACTTGTGCAAGATGCACATTTGATAGCTAAAAGTACTGTATAGGAGCCCGTTATTGTTCCTGTAATTTAATTTAATGAAAATGATTTTGCCTTAAAAAAAAAAAATAGCTGTTACAGTTCACAAAACTTATTGCGTAGGTAATTACTTTTTGGATTGGTTCAGGGTTATCTTCCCTAATTTTTGAGCATTTACTTCCCTGTACTCCAAAAAAAACACAAATAAAGAAAACGGTAAAAAGTTGTCATCTTTACTTTTAATTAGATATTTCCTCCTGTTTTAAATAACTGGCCACTAAGTAATATCACACAAAATAAGGAGGTGAATGAATTTTTTCTTCTACTCTTATTTATGTTTTCTTATTTAACTACATATTAAATGAAAATATGTGTAATGTAAGTATATTTTAAATAACATTGTAATTATGGGTAAGACTATAGTCGCTTCAAAGGAATTATTCATCATTTGATTTTGACATTGGATAAACTAACTATGCAATTAAATAGGCCAAATTCAATGGTTGAATGGTCCCTTGAATGGATTATAGTTTTTTCCTAAAATGAATATCATTAAATGAAATTAATTAAATCATGTGTAATATTGGAACTTTTCAAAAAGTAAAACTTTATTAAAACGTGAAAAGAGACATTTATTTGAGAACAAAAAATTTCTCTTAGTAGCTAAATAGAGGAAGTATTGTACTTTTTACTCTTTTTTTATAATTAAAAACGTGGGATTGGTTAGCCGTTTTATTCATTGCAATAAAGGAATAAAATAACAATAAAAATAAACCTCAAGGTTCACATTTTGTTGTCCCGCTTGTTGAATTTTTTATAGTCCACTTTGGGCAGCTTCTGTAAGTGATAATCATAGTAAGCTCTGTTTTTTTTTTTTTTGTGACCGAATTGAGAAATTTTAGTATTAGGGAGGAATATTTTTTTGGAGGAAATTTCTTTTGGAGATTTGTGTAGGAAGAGAAGAAAAAGAAAAAGTGTAATGATTATTTTATTTTGAATATATGTGAGTGGAGATTTAGAGAAAAATTTAAATTTTTTAATTGAGAAGAAAATGAAGTTGTTTCTTCATGTAAAATTTTGGAAGAAAAAAGTGATGATTTTCTTGAAATGGAAAGGAAAAGAATAGAACCTAAGGCTTTTTTTTCTCTTTGTGACTTAACTTGAGAATTTTTATTTTCGGTAAGAAATTTTTTGGAGGGAATTTTCTTTTGGAAATTGTGTAAGAGAGAGATAAAAATGTGTAATGATTATGTTATATTTGAATTTACGTGAGTGGAGATTTTAAAAAAATTTAAAATATAAATTTAAATTGAGTCAAAATTGAAAATGATGATTTTTTGAAGTGTGAATGGAAAAGAACAGAGCCTAAGTCTCAAGCTTTTTGGGCCCTAAGATGTACTGTTCTATTGCGTCCTCATATTCGCCCTCGTCATCAGTTTTCGGGTCATACTCAGGCTCCCCATCATCATCTTGCGGGTCATCATTGTTACTTTTGGAGAGTGTGGCGCCGACGAAGTAGTTGTTATCTTTTAAAATAGCATAACTAACATGTCCTTAATTAATAATTTTGACCAGCAACTTCGCCTTTCCACTCTAACACTGTTTTTAGTGATTGAGAATATTTGGACAAAAAACAAAAACAAAAACAAAAAAAAGGAATATTGCGACGGAACAATTAATATATAGTTTAAGTTGTTGTCAGTTCATACAACTGTTCTTGTCTTTCCTAATATATTTCTTTTTTCTTTTTCTTTCCTCTTTATGAAGAAAACAACTTAATAAGGTTGATGGAACTACCCTTGATTAATTCTGAAAAAAATAAAAGTAAATTATAATTTTTGTCTGAATATGGAAATTTGGTCTACACTTTTGTCATTTTATCCGTAAATGACACCAATTTAGTGGGAGTCAAGCTTTAGTCAAACGCTTTTTTTTACTAATAAATTATAATTTGGTCCACAATCTTTTTCAAAAAAAATGCAACTTTAGTTCACATCTTGAAATATTTGCAAATTAACAAAAAATATTAAATAAATAAAATATACAACTAATTCAGCCCAACTATTGTTGTTTGGAGTTAGGTTCACAAACGGACCAAATTTTGGCACCGTAACGCAAAATTAAATACCAAACTTTAGCGACTCTACCTCACAACACCAAACAAATGAACATCAATCAACAACCAAACCAAAATTCGTAAAAAAAATAAAAAAAAAGGATCAGCATTGAATAAGCAACTCTACCTTCACAAATTCACACTTCATATATCAAAATTCAGAAGTCTTCGTTCCCCTAAAAATAAATTCCCAAATTTAGAAATCTAATTTATGTTATAAAAGCTTGCACATGACACAAAAATACTATGGGTTTTAATATAAAATTTTATGAGTAGAAAATACTTCTACATGTAATAGAAATACAAAATTTAGAGCCTTATAATTGTTGGGTCTGGGCCGTCACCTGAGCTGCCCTTACCTTTGGGCAGGCCCTGTTAAAAACCTCCCTACCCATTGCCTTAATCAGTAAAATGGATCCAAAATTGAAACCACATAAACATGGTATTAGTTTTGGAAATTGTTAAATGTACTAACCATTTTAAACTTTTAGTTGGTGAAATTACATAAACACCCTTGTATCCATCTGCAGCACCCATGGTAGAGGTTGAAGAAACCTCCGCCCAATTCAGGCAGGGGTGTCTTCACCTCTGCCATAGCTAGGCGTAGGTTGAAGAAGACGACCCATATCTTTTTGGTTTTTTTTTCTTCTTTTTTTTTTTGAACAATTCTTCTTTCGTTTCAAAAAGAAAAAATAAATTAAATGTGATAATCTCTTTGTGAGTGTTGAAACATCACAGATACATAAATATTCTTTTCAGACATGGGCTGCCACTGGTATAGCAATCGGACTTTTAGCTTTAATGGTTATTGCATTTAGTAAAATGATTACTGCAAATAACATGACCCTTAATTTCTTAAAAGCAAATCATCAATTAATTGTTATTTAACATTATTCTTAAACGCAAATCATCGATTAATTGTTATTTAACATTTCTTTCGATAGGAAAAAAAAAAAAAAAACTTAAACTTAGCTCATGTGTTCTTTTTGGACCTCCATGGAATGAATAGACATTAAAAATAGTCCTACTTCAACAACAATTAACTAAGGCAAGTTCTTTATGGGTTACTTTTAAAAATTTTTATTTTCACTAAAAAATTTATATAATAGATGTATTAGAAAGGTGAAAAAGTATAATTATATAGTAAAAATTATGTTAAAAATAATTTTAAAAATTTGATATATTAAATTTACTATCAAAACTAAAAATTAAATCAAAATAAAATTAAAAACAATCAATAAAAACATAGCGTTACATACCAATAACCCTCACGTGGTTTCGAAAATATTCAATCACCCTCCCGTGGATTAAGCTACCAACAATCCCCTTATGGTTTGTTAAGTTGGTAAATATTAAGTTTTCTGTCAAAGTTAACAATAAACAGGTTATTTATGTCATTTTATTAAAAATTAATTTTTCCAGATTCTCTATCACTTCACCATTCAAAGTTCAACCCGGTTGAAACCATTTTCATACTTCTCTATCACCCACGGTCACCATCAGCACCACCTTCACTTCCTCCACCACCTTCATCACTTCCTCTACCACCGTCATCACTCACCTACAACCAACACCACCCATCCACCTCTGCCATCACCAGCACCATCATCTACCACCTCCATCACCAACAACAACACCATCAGCGCCACCGCCCAAACCTCCAACGCCATCACCACACGAAATATAGAATTCAGACTATGTTAGATAGGGAGATTTCCAAGTGGATGTGTTTAGATTTGGGACTTTCTTATTGGGTATTATTCTAATTCAAATAGAAATTATTTTGGAGATAAAGAACTCATTTGGGTCTCCATTGGTGAAAACGGGGACAACGGCAGTGACGATGATGACTCAAGTGGTGATGATGGCAGCGGCGGCGACTCAAGAATCCCCATTCAAGCCTTCCTCTCTTTTTTTCATCTTTTTTCCATTATTCTCTTCTGAATTTTGAATGGACCTGGAATATTATTTTGTGAGATGGATTTGATTGAAACTTTTTGTGTTCTGTTAAAATTTTACTTGGTTTGGGATGTTGGCTTTTGATGGTTGTTTTTAGTTGCAATATGACGTATAGGCGGCTGGTGGTGGTTGTCTGGTGGTGGTGATGGTGATAGTATTATCCGGTAGTGGTGGTTCCCCGGCGGCTGCGTCAGATGGTGGTGGCTATGCTAGGTAGAGAGGATGAATGAATTAATAAAGGAAATAACTTAAAATGAGAAGTGATAACCGTTAGTATTATAATTAGAAGAGATGATAAATTTTGAGAATGAATAAAGATGATAATGAATTATTTATGGAGACATATACGCCATGAAAAAATGAGGAAAGTAATATTAATTAAAATATTAAAAATTATAAATTGTTTAAAGTATGTTTATATTGAAAATTTATTTTTTCGTTACAAGAAAAGATTGAAAAGTATTTCACAATAAAATTTTTCAAAATTTAAGATACATTGAAAAAAAAAAGAAATTAAATTTTTTAGAAATAAAATAAAAATTAAAGTTCCTACAAAACAAAATGATATATTGGTTCTTAAAATTGTAATGGAAAAAAGAAAAAAATTAATGTCATATACATTAAGTGTAAATATATCATTTCATACATTCTTTTGAATAAAAAAAATTGACTTTCATGTTTGACTGTTAACTTTAACACAAAATTTGACAATTACCAACTTAAACAAACCATAGGGGGTTGTCGGTAGCTTTTTAAACCACGGGAGGGTGATTGGATATTTTGGAAAACCACGTGGGGTTGTTGGTAGTTAACCCCACCACTACAAAAAGGGGCTTTAAAGGCTGTTTTTTTGCACATTTAACGTCAATTTTTTAAGCATTTGAACCGCCATCTATCTGGTAACCGTAGAAAGGTTACGGACACTACCACAAAAATGGATAATGGAGGCGCCAAATTGGAGGCGGGTTCCACGAACCCCGCCTCCAATGTAGCCATTCGGGGTGGGTTGCCGAACACCCCGCCTCCATTTAGGCTGTGAAGAGTTTCATAGATCACAATGGAGGCGGGTTTTGTTGGAACCCGCCTCCAAAAAGAACTCACGAAACCCGCCTCCAAAAAGAACTCATAATGGAGGCGGGCTCCAGCAAAACCCGCCTCCACTATATTAGTTGTGAATGGAGGCGAGTTTTGCTGCAACCCTCCTCCAATGTTGGTCCGTTTTTGGAGGCGGGTTCCAATGAAACCCCCCTCCATTCACGACTACTGTATTGGAGGCGGAAACGTCCCTTTTTGGACCAACAGTGGAGGCGGGTTCCAAAGAAACCAGCCTCCATTCACAGTTTAACTTAGATTTGGAAATCCGAAAACTGTGCGTCGGCGACGAGTGACGACACCGCCATATATTCAAGACAATTACAGACTTAGTAATTGCCTGTTTTCATCTTCCCTCAATCATACTGATTCACAGTCACGACTTAAGTTGGAATTTGGAAAGCTAATTGAATTGAACGACATAACTAGAAGGATTTAGAAAGCAAAAGAAATTGGAATGCTTCAACCTTTCAGACTCTTGTATTCTCCTAATTGGAGTTGGAATTGGAATTAGAAATGGAATTGGAACTGAATTTGGAAACCTAGTTCATTTAGATCATTTACAGTATGGATAGATCATTTTTTTACTTTTTTTTTTTTTCCTTCTTCCCCTGTTTTTCTTTCTTTGGCAGAGAGCCTTCTTTTCTTCCTTCTCATTTGCTTGTTATCACCCAGTAACGTTAATTTGCTTTCATCCCCAAATAACACACAAAGTAACGTTACTTTGTGTGTTACACAAAAATAACATTACTTTGTATGTTATTTTGGAGATGAAAGCAAAGTAACACACAAAGTAACGTTAATTTGTGTGTTATTTTGCTTCATGTCTAAACAACATACAAAGTATTGTTAAATTTGCTCTCCATCTTCACCGAAGGTTTGCCATTCAAACCAGTCCAACAGCATTCAAAACCAGCATTCAAACAACAAACTCCAGAAAAATTCCAGATATAGAATATCATATCAAATTCAGCAAACAGCCTATTCAACACAAAATCCGGCTCAAATTTCAGGCAAACAAATGTAATAATTAGCTTTTGTATTTTTTTCATCATTCGATTTACCGTGTTTTATCTCATTTACTTCATTTATTTTTTCATTAATCATAATTGATCTTTTATAATAAAATTTGATGAGGGAGATATAATACTCAAAATTCACCATAAGGGTAAAATGGTATATTTTAAGAAATTCAGCAATAAGATCAGAATATTTATCAATGGCTCATCAAGTGATTAAGGGCCTGTTCTTTATGATGTTTTGTAGTTTTTTTTTTCAGAATTTGTTTCAAAAATTTTTTTTCAAACCCATCAAAAGAAACATGATTTTCAAATAAATCTTCAAATAATTTTTTCAAATGAAATTCAAAGAAACAAGGTTTTGAAATTGTTTGTTATAAAATTTTTTTTTTAAATAAAAAATCACCGAAGCCAAATATATATATATATATATATATATTTTTTTTATTTTTTTTATTAAATCACCGAATCCATTTTTTTTTTTTTTAAATCACCGAAGCCAAAACTCTTTTTTTCTTTTTTTTTGTTTTGAATCACCGAAACCTTTTTTTTTATTTAAATATAAATTCAATGAGTTAAATAAAAATAAAAAGGAGGGACGCGAACTTCCCAACAGCCGATTCATATGGAGTGCATGTGGGTAGTTGTGAATGTATGAATATATAAAAACTATTTTTCTTTCTAAGAGACAAAATTAAATTCCTAAAGAATTGAAGTAGTCCCATGATAGAAAGATGCAATAAAAGTGGCATAAAGTAAAGCTGAGCTGTGACCTGGCATTACTATATATTTATAAGAGAGAGAGGAGACTCAGGAGAGGGAGAAATATTAAAAAATAATGGATGATGGTTCCATGGAATAACTCTATTGGTCCTTTAAATTAGTATGTTAATTATCTTAGTCTTAATTTATTTTTTGTTTTCTAACTTCAAATTAGTTCTTAAATGGCCCCAAGCTAAAATTCATGTTCAATCTAATTTTGATTAGCATATAAGTTGTTTCAAACCGTTTTCAGTTAGAATATTTATTTATTTTATTTTATTTCTTATTTGTTGATCTTATTAATGTATATAAATTTTATATGCTAATCGAAAATATATTTCAAGTGTTTATGGAATTTGAATTTAATAATGATGATTTTGTCCGTACAGTTAGAGATTCATTAGTAGTAATCATGGCAATAGTAGTTAGTTAACAGGTTTGAGGAAGTTAATCTTTCAATGATTTTTAAAATAAATCTTTTAAAGTTGATAAGACATAATAAACTTGGATGTCCTATCCAAAGGAGTATGGTCTTGGCGAGCTACATCAGCTTTGAAGCAGATTGTGCGGATTCGGTCCTCCCTCTCCCTTTCCTCTTTTAGGCATATCTATCGGGAGGCAAATGTAGTGGCAGATTCGGTCCTCCCTCTTGGCTAGTCGCACATGAGAATCAAGGATGTTCACCCACACCTCCATGCCCTCGTGGCTTTGAGGATTACTCACTTTGGACGCCTGTAGTTTCCCATATCTTAGGATTTAATTTTTGCACCTATGTATTTTTGCAGGGATGTATTTCTTTCATCTTTTCATCATTTACATTTTGCATATTTGTAGCATTGAGGTAAGGCTCATTACGTCCCCTTTGGCACCTCTTTTTTTTTGTGGTATTCATGCCGGCAATTTAATAAAGGGTCCCCACGCCCCCCTAGCCACTTAATTGGCTGTTCTACAAAAAAAAAAAAAAAAAAAAAAAAAAGATGAAAAAAAAAAGTTTTTTTAATTTGGAAGACCAAATCGAACTAAAGACCCTGTTTTTTGAAACATGGTTCAAACCTTGCATTTTATAATAATTTTTTATCATTCCTAATAAGTTATTTTAACATTTTCGATAAATTTTTTTTTACATTTTCAATACACCTTTTGTATTCCAAAAGTAATTTTGATAGTTTAAAATCACAATCCAAAGCAAGATATAACCCAACCTTATACGAAACGGGGCTAGACTAATGGAGTTATTTAACTTTTTTTTTTTTCCCCTCTCTCTTAGTATTAGCTAGATGTACATAGCCAATTATATATATTATATTATATTATATTGGATAACACCAAATTGAACACCACTCTCTGTTAGAATTTATAAGCCGGATCATCAGTAATAACATGTAAATACAATCATACCTTGAGCCATTGATGTGTTGTAGAACTCAGGTGTCTGATCTGCATAATCTACTCTCTCCACCTCTCCTCTATCTCACGTTATGACGTGTTTATTGATGGGGAGAATACACTACGTTGGTTGGAGTGAAGAGAGGGACCAAGAGATATTCCATATAAATAACTGTAGGAGACCTTATCCCATCAGAAGTCTAATAGCTATCTCTTATATTCCCTCCACAGTTATACTGATAATGGTCTTATCAAGTAAGTAGTTACGTAATTATTTATATGCAACTAGGTAGTGGGTTATCTGATAAATGATGGTTAAATATCGAGGTAACTGTACGTGGTCATAAAGTCCACTTTACGTAAATATCTAACATTCTCCCACTTAGACAAATGACCTCGTGAATGGATGAGTTTTCACTCAGGTGGCCACGTAGTAACAGAATATTTATCCTACACCATCACTAAAATGAATCATGGCGGTTGTATGCTTCTACTAACATACTCCCTTCCATGTATCACAATTTTAGCAACTAAATATAGATAAAATTAATGAGGGAAAATGAACTAACAACAAAAGGTTCATTTTGTGGTCCAAATATTAAATCCTGTTAAGAAAATCAATAACAATTATGTGCACAGAACAAGAGTTTAATATTTCTATAATGTGTCCAAACATAAGAGAGCAATCTCTTAATTAATAAGACCCCATGGAATCATCATGTTCCAAAATTTATTTAGCGCTATTCTCTAATGGGTCAAACATAAGGTCGATTCTTATATACGCTCTATGGACACCCGTCAAAACATGAATTTTCTTTTAACAACATTCACTTATGTGCTTTATTTCATTTAAGCACTTGCTGTTCTCGATAAGACAAGAGCAGCGAAAATTTCATAATGCATTCTGGTTTGAAAACTAAGAGATTCATTATTAGATAGCCATGTATGATAGCCAAACTCATGATAGCTAATGAATCGAAAAATGAGTTATATGATCGAAACAATTATGCCGGCAATATATCATTATACTTTATACTCATATACTTTATTGACTCGTTGCTATCGTTTGCTATCTTTCTTATCATTCATTTATTGGTTTTTGACTCCCACTATTCCTCTATTTCATAATGAGGAATATCTGAGTCAAACTATTAGTGTAAAATTAACATTTCAAATCCAAACCAAATATTCATAAGTCATAGCATCAAAGTACTTATTCCAATACATAATGTGAACATAACTAATTTGTTCATCTTAATAAAGTTGCACACATCAACTAACACATAGTTTACTAGAAAACTTTAATATACACAATATAATATTGTACTCTCACTAAGCTTAATGTATATAAATTAACAATAATATTCTTCTAGATAAAATGAAGAAAAGAAATTACACTGTTAAATTTATATACCATAAATGGGAGTTTAGTTTCATAAAAATTCATATAGATAATATATTTTTTTCAAAATTGATATATTATCAATTGTCAAATCATCCAATCAGATAAATCTGTTCACATACTTACTCAGCTCTAGTCATAATGAGCTAGTTTTTAGTGATCGGTATGTAAAAATTGTGCAAGAACATTTGTATGTTCAATCTATTATACTTTCATAAGCCAAGTTTACTAGAAATCATAACTCACACTATTCAAAGTAATTTGGTAAGTAAGGTAACGAATAGTGATTGTAATTTCTCAAAAGATAGATTGTCAAAAATTTTCACATTCATTATTTAAAATTCTAGCAGTGAAATTCTTAAGTGGGTAAACTCCAAAAATTCTTAATCCATCCATAAATCAACTATTAGAGCAATGAATTATTTTGCATCTTAATGTGTAAGTATCTTAAATATAGTTTCAACCTGCTTCAAATTAATTGTTATTTTAAACAACAATGAGAAGAAACATATCATTAAAAATAACACTCAATGATTTCATTGTTTAATGTGATATGAATCAAGATACATACAATCAATGTTTCCTTACCAATTCATCAATAGCAATCACAAGTAAGTGATTTTTATCGGTAATTATTCAATGAGTGTGTAGGAAACATATCTTAAGTAAGTTCAATTATATTTTCTACCTTTCATCACTTCTTATTTTCCCCTCAATTTGTTTGAGATTTTTAAAACATCAAGTATCTTTATTCTCAAACAAGAATATCAGAAGTGTAAATTTAAATAAAACAATCAACATACTTTAAGTTATTCAAAGTAAGGTAGAAAATAATATCGTTTAGATAAATGAAAACTTATTTAATTTATTTAACTTTTAATAGACTGCATTTTATTGTCTAATCTAGTAAAATTTAATAAATAAGTGAATATCTCAAATTTACTTTTATTTGATATTATTCACTTATTATGAGTTTCTTTAATTATACGAAAATGTTAATAGTAATCTAAAATCAATTCACTAAAATTCATTAATTGTTAGAAGACCTCAAACATCAGTTTCAACTTTCTCTTAAATATTTCTCATAATAGAGGCAAAGTAGTCTTCTTTGACTTTTATGTTCAAAACCTTTTTATTTTTGTCCACTTCATATAACCTTTAGTGTTTATCGTGTGACATATTACTTTAATGAGTCATTTCAAGCTAATTAAAGTGTCTCTATTTTTAATTTCTCTAACTTTTGACCCTTTTAATTTTTTAAATACACAAGGTTAAGGAAATCATAATTAACCATAAATTTTAATGTGTAATTTAAGAATGCTGATATGGTCAAAATATAATCTGGCATGAGAAAACTGAAAATCTGTACCATAAAAAGGTTTAAAATATCTACTTCAATTATGATATTTATTTGAACTCATTTAAATTACTCACAATTCTTTTACTTCTAATGTCAAATTAAAATCCCATAAAGGTGCATGCTAATACTCATTTATCATTAGTTAATTTAAATTGCACCCAAACATCAAGGAAAATTATCCAAATAATCTAGTAAACTTTCAATAATCATTGGAATAGTGAATAAATTATCAAGCAATCAAACAATACTTGAATCGTAATTTATACAAACATTGATGCTATGAAAAACTAAACATCAAATGACATAAATAGTCCATACCTTTGTATTAGAAGGCTTTCCAAGTTAATGTTTAGCTCATCCCCTTTCAAATTAATTTAATAAAGATAAATGCTTCCCTTTGGGACCAACAATTAACTTATTAAATTAATTATATATGTTGTACAGATGCCTTGAAATGTTTTACTATAATCTTTTCTTGATTACTAATAATGTGATAAAATGTAGAAATAATTTGCTTTAGAGCACTTAAATTGCTTTGGCTAATTTTAAGTTCACAAAATATATCATTTCTTGAATAAATCAACTTATCGTAATGTTGATTTATTTTCTTTAAATTTATTTCCAACAATCAATAGTGTGACCAAAAAAATAATTTATACCACATACTTGAGGTGCTTTGGCTACTCTCAAATATATGATGCACTTTAATTTCAGACATCCATCGACCTTTAAATGTCAACCAATACAGTTATGTTGACAAAATTATCAAATTTCCTTTTCCCTTATTTATTTATTTTAATCACTAGACATTCATGTGACTAAATATTACTTTTATAGGGAAACTCATTATGGAAATATTGAAAGTGTGTTAATATGCCAACAAATCACTATGTTGACAATCACTATGTTGACTCAAACCCCTTAATATCACATCATAATTACTTCAATCACGATAATTATGTGATTTGAATAATTATTTGCATACTAAAATCTGGGATATACAGTTTAGTTGGTCCCAGCTGCAAGAAACATTAAAAGATATCATAATATAGTCAACTAGATCTTTAAGTTGAAATTATTAACCTGAGAGATAAATCTAGTGCTTCATCGCATTCCACTTTTGGGTTTGAATAACGACATGCTATAGATTTACTCAATAAGTGAGAGACATCATTCATTTATTTTGGGCAACCAATGGTGGTATTATATTTCATTTGGATAATATAATAACTCCATATGAATATAGAATTAAAATACCTTTGGGCAACTTTTAATTCTAAATTCGTAACAAATGGTCCAATGAACGTTACATGAGAAACTATAGTATCTTTGGGTAATACAGTAACTCCTTATGAGTATAGAGATAAAATATCTTTGCGCAAATTTTAATTCTATACGCATAATAAATAATCATAAATAACCCAATGAACACCTCATCAATTCGGAAAACAGATCCAAATCTAGGCATCCCAGGATTAAAAGCAATTATGCCAATTAGAGTAATTGGACCCATTCAACTCAGGGATGTCAGAAGAAAATCATGTAACTGAGTCAAGAATGATAGCTTGAAAAAAACATAAATCATGCCATGAGGATCATAACTAAAACAATCATGTGCATTATTGTAAGTTACCTTTGGGCAAAATTTACAACATGCTAGTGATAGCCAGAACAGTAATGATTAGAGCAATCATGTGCATTATTGCAAATTACCTTTGGGCAAAATTTACAACATGCTAGTGATGTGATAAAAGTGAGAAAAATTATTCACTTTTATTTACATTAGTAGAGCTATCATATTCATGTGGGTAATGCTATAACTCTGTCATGAAAATAGAATTAAAATACCTTTGGTCAAATTTTAAAACTATAGTCATGACATATAAGAATAAGTAACCTTTTAAACTTTACAATTAGTTCACTTTGGTGAAAACTAATTGACTCTTTAGTGTTTATAAGGCTGCTAAGCTTAATACTCACTTTTATAAAATATGAGTTTTACTTCATTAATGTCAGTAAACTATAATTGGATGATAATGCATTAATTTTCCTTTATAAAAAATAAACATGAGTTGGGAAAGTAATGAATCTTCATAAATTTATAGAAAAAATTCATGATGTGGTCGTTACATAACTTTCAAAACATTAATTTGTCCACACAGATATGGCTATGAAAATTCACCGCACAAAAGTGCAGTTAAAAAAAACCTTTCGACCAGTAACCACTGACAGATCAAAAATTGATTTTGTAATTAAAGTATTGCAAAATTTATGCATAACTCATAACAGGGTTTTAAAGGCAAAAGCTCATAAAATTAAATGTGTACGGAGAATCAACAATAATTTCTACTGATTGCATGTACATTTAATTGAGCTAACCGTATAGTAAAAAACCCATTATACCAGTAATGTTATGCGGTATGAAGCTAAGAACTATAATTTTTGCTTCGTACACAAATATAAAGTTTTAAATATAATAAAGAAGGTTGGCAAAGATTAAAACTTGAATAAGCATCAAAATCTTACTCATGCAGTGCAACTACGTAATTAATTTAAAACATACAGAAAACATATAAATTTCTGAATTACTATATATATAATTACAAGGTATAAAATATATATGATAATTATTATTGATTTATTATTAATCCATATTCGTAAACACAGTACGGTACAGGGTTTTGATGTTTGCATGCATAGGTTCATTCTACTACAATTGTAATTCATTGAATTGAAATCCAATACAATTCTATTTATTTATTTTTTTATTTTTATTTTCCTTTTATTTAATAAAATAAAACGTACTCCATAATAAAAGAAACAATTATACGATAAGCAATGAATGAAATTTTCAATGAGTGCACAGATCGCATCAACCTAATTCAATAATTAGAGATACATACTACTTTAAACTCAAACAGTAGTTAACCATATTAATTTATACAGTCTAAATTAATCCTCAAACAACAAGCAATAACACCCTTTAAATAACAGCGATCGAGGGACTCAGTGCCAGACCACAACATTGCATGCAGCCAATTACGAAAGAAGATCAGAAAGCATGATGGTTCGAATTTTGTTATGAGGCGAAGGTCATATATTTTATATGAGTATTGCACTGTGAAACGGAGATGTGAACTTCATCATATTCAATATATATTAATTTATTGATGAACACAATAAAAAAAAATGATTAGAACATAAATCATCATCTGATACTCATCACGGAAACCATCGACAATATTCACACGATCAAGTACGACATTAATCTTAAATTGATTTACAAATTAATAACCTCTTGCTCTGATACCACATGTTAGAATTTATAAGACGGATCATCGGTTATAACATGTAAATACAAATCATACCTTGAGCCATTGATGTGTTGTAGAACTCAGGTGTCTGATCTGCATGATCTTCTCTCTAGCTCTCACTAGCTCTCACTATTATGAAGTGTTTATTGATGGGGAGAACAAACTATATTGGTTGGAGTGGAAAGAGGGACCAAGAGATATTCCATATAAATAACGGTAGGTGACCTTATTCCATCAGAGGTCTAATAGCTATCTCTTATATTCCTTCCACAGTTATATTGGTCTTATCAAGTAAGTAGTTACATACGATGCAACTAGTAGGTAGTTATTTATAATACAACTAGGTAGTGGGTTATATGATAAATAATGGTTAAATATTTAGGTAACTGTACATGGTCATAAAATCCACTTTACGTAAATATCTAACACTCTCTTCATTCATTCATCAACCTCCTCCAAGTTTCCTCTGCAGCATGCAAATATATCAGACCATGGCCGAGAAGGTATAATTAATAAATCTTCCTTGGAAATCAGTAAAATAGATCTACAATAACTAATGGATCGATCTTCTTTGACCTGCAGCTCACCTGGACGGTGCTCAAGGTTGATCTCAATTGCCCCCATTGCTACAAGGATGTCAGGAAAATTCTCAACAAATTCCCTGGTAAGTACATTATAATTTCATCCGATCTATTCGAAAAGTCGAGTGGTACAGTTGTTTATGAGTCAGAAGGTACAACTCTAAAGTTGACTATTATAATTGAAAGGAATGGAGCTGAGTATATAATTGTGCTTGATTAATTTTTAAATTATATACTTTAATTGGTTCAATAAGAACAGTGGCGGATTTACTGGGAGGCTAGTTAGTGCAGCCGCCTCCCTTTCCACAGGTAAATAAGGGTATTATTAGTATTGAATATTTTTTTCACCCCTACAAAATCCCACCTCGCCAATCTCCAGAAACCGTCCCTGTTGTCCTACTTTGTAACTTTGAGCCTCTGAATAAGAATTTTGTGCGTGTGTGTGTGTGTGTGTTTTTTTTTTTTTTTTTCCCCATGTTGAACGTACGTTTTGGACAAGAGAATACGAGACCAGGTGTTCGATATGCAAGCAAATGAGGTGAGGATCACTGTGGTGTGCAGCAAACCGCAGAAAATCCTAGACAAAATATATTCCAAAGGAGGGAAGGTTATTAAATCTGTTGACATCATAGAGGTGTCGAAACCCACCAAACCACCTGAAAAACCCACTGATCAACCGAAAGAGAAGCAACAGGTAAAGAACCACCGGCTGAGCCGAATCGGAATCTGGCGGCTGGGAAAAAACCGCCCTAGAAGAACCGGAAGCGGTTCCAGGCTCAGGATTTGTGTCACCTGCTGGAGCGCTGGGAATACCCGTCTCCGTAAAATATTACCCCTTTCCACTCGGGCCGGGCTGCCCGCTATGTGGTTGCCCATGCTACCATGGGTACGTGAAAGGCATGATCCCCTCACCGCAATAGGGCGTTGGTCATAGATCCCCTTCAACTCATGAGATTTTCTATCTATTCTACTCTTATCTTCTCTGTTTATTCTTTGGTAATAAGAAAGTGAGTTTTATGATGTAACAGGTAAGTCTTAACTTCCATTGTGAGAAGGTAGACATGGAGAATAAGAGCAGAGCAGATCACAAGGGGCGCAAGAAAGTTTTTTTTAGAGGGGCACACTCACAATGGTGCAAACATATTCAAATAAATATGAAAAAAAGTCTCACATGCCACACAACATTAAACTGCAAAATACAAATTTTTAAAATTGTGTTAATGTCAGTTTAAAATTTCAGATTGATTGGGGCCACTACACACACAACACACAGCATTTAGTATAATTATATATGTATATATAAGTACCTAGGGTGGGGTCAGTGGAGGCCCCACCCTAGCTCCGCCACTTGGTAGATAGAAAATCTAATATCGGCCAAAATAATCACTTCAAATGCGGGCACGTAAAGTTTGTTAATTAACCATCCCATTCAGAATTTGTTTCCTTGAGAAATAATGGCTTTTTTCTTAATGATTTTCTTTTAATTTTTTTCTTTTGAGGAGATCTAGAATATTCAAATGTATTGGAGTTTAACGAATGAGAAAGAACCAATAGTCAAATTAAAGCAAGTGAGAAGAATAAACCAAAATAATAAAAAGAATTAAAGGAAAGAAGGTAAGTAAGATTAATTACTTTAATTTCACCCCTTCTGTTTATAGGATAATTTTGGCTTTTTATCTATTATGTTTTCAAAATGTATACTGGCCTTTTTAATGGTCATAATTGCCCTTAAGATGGACTATTTTCGTTCCAAAAAGTTAGTCCACTATTCTATATTTAATTATCACAAAATGATGTCCATTTTAGATTGAGTAATTATTGAGTTAAGTGTTTTGATTTTAGACTAATTAATGTGCTCTCCATTATTTTCTAAGGATTCCAATAGTGGACTAACATCTTAGAACCGAGAGAATATTACCTACTCTCTCTCTCTCCGATCCAGAATAAGTGTTGTTTCAGATGTTTTCAGACAAATTAATAATCCATTAAGAATTTTTTCAAATGACAAATACACCCCTAGTTGTAATGATACTACAAGGAATCTATCAAACTCATTAAACATCATCTTCTTACTCTCTCCTTGTATTTTTGTATTCATCCTATGCATTTAAGATAATCACAAACTCTAGGTAGATAAGTTTAAGACAAGGACAAATTGGGAAAAATATTTTATGTTTTTTCTAAAACGTCAAACAGTAATTATTAAGCCAAGAAAAAGACTATATGCCCAAGAACCTTTATGTAATTTTAGAAATGTAGCAATAACTCCGTATAATATACAAAACGATAAACAACTACCCCTGTAGTTTAAAACAATTGTTATATGTAAACGCTTTGTATTTTTAAAAGTTACTAAAACCCTCTTATGATTTTCAAAAATTATCGAGAAGATCCATACACTTTTGAAAATAGAAGGGATTTCTTAATAATATTTCTTGTCGATTCTTTGAAGTAAGTTCTAAAATATATTGTATAGAAAATGAAGGTTTGTGTAATTTTTTAAAACCATAGTAGTGTTTTTTTTTTTTTTAAATATATTTTTTTTAAAGAATAAGAGTATACGTATAGAAAATGAAGGTTTGTGTAATTTTTTAAAACCATAGTAGTGTTTTTTTTTTTAAATATATTTTTTTTAAAGAATAAGAGTGTTTGAAAACCATAAAGGAACTTTGTGCATATCACTTGATATTGACCATATATTGATCATTTTGCATAGTAGTTTTAGTTATAAAGTTGTTTTGCATTTATAGTAGTTTAATTGAAGTAATTTGTGAATAAACCTTTTGGTTTGAAGTCTTGGAAAAAATCTTCACAATGAATCATTGGAAGCTATTAGTTGTGCATCTTGTGACTCTTGAATGTTTGACGTAAAAGAATGAGAATTCGTTGTTAAATGATAAAAATTGTTCAATTGCTGATTGAGAAAGATGATGAGCATTTAAGTTTAGTCTTTAGTAATATATTTGAATGATATTAAGTATATTATATTTGTACACTTAATTATAAATAGTTTAATAATCATGTACTAACTAATAATCACTCAAAACCACACCATTTCTTATGATCATATAAGGGGCAGATTTACACTAGGGGCATTGAGAGCACGTACCCCAAGCGAACCCTTCAGCCAATGGCGGAGCTTCCTTAGGACAAGGAATTAATGGTCATTGGTGTGTAGGGTTTGGGTCGGGACTTAAATCGGCCCAGCTCGCCTCAAGCCCACCGCCCAGACTAAAGAAATGACCCAATGGACTATAACCATTGGGTCGATGGTACGCCTCGTCCCAAGAACAAGAAGGAACGTGCCTAGAGCCATTCCCAGACGCGAGGGGAACTGTCACAGGCGGTTTAGACCCGGGGGGTAATGAGTAAACCCGGGCGTACATGCCCAGTGGTCAAGGAGAAGATCCGGTCTCTCACAACTTTATAAATAGCATACTCCTCTTCATAAAAAGGTAGACACTAAGAATCCTAGGAAAGAGATACTAAATCAAGCTCGTATATCTGATTGCTATTTTCTGACTTAAGTGTCGGAGTGCTAATGGGGATTTAGCCCCTCCGAGCTTTGTTTCTATTGCAGACTCACAGGAGAAGTTCCAATCGGCCCAAGTCCGGCGAACTAAGCATCATCAGTCATGGTCACCAATTTTATTTTATTTTATTTCTTTTTACCTCTATTAGTTGCCAATGTGACACCAAAAAAAAAAATGAATTTGTTCTCCTTGTAAACAAGTATGGAATTTTTTTATTTTAGGAAGGGAGAGAGATGAAAAAGTGTAATGATTTATGTTCGGAAATAGTTAAAAGTAGGCCATTCTAAGTATAAATAGTTGTAAAGCATTTTTGGCTTGATTTTTCTCTTTTGCACTAAACAATCCTCATTTTAAATTAAAAAAAATGTAATGATTATGTCATTTATAAAAATAATGTGGGCAGAAATTTAGAGAGAATTTTAAAATTTTGAATTAAGTGAAAAATGGAGTTGTTTGGATATGAAATTTTTTTGAAAGAAAAGAAATAATTTGCTGAAAGAAAAGAATTTAAGTGAAAAATGGAGTTGTTTGGGAATGAATGAAAGTAAACAGGACAAAAATACACCTTGTCAAAAGTTTGCTGAGCTGTGTATTATTTGTCCTTAAATTATTATCCTTTGAATAAAGGTACGCTATGTTTTATCATATGATGTGAAGTTAATGGATCTTTGTGGTCACGAACCACGTCCTATGTCAGGACTGCTGCATTATTTAATTTAATCTGCGTATCGATTGTCAAATTTGCGTCACATTTTCTCACTAACTTTTATTTGCATTTCCTATGAAATTCCAAGTCTTTTGACATGAAATTCTAGGAAATTTCCTTTGAACATTTGATTAAATATTTCTCTTTAGGTGATGGGAATGTAGAACACAAGGTAGACATACCAAAGAAGACTTGAAACTTTCTTTGCTGATAACCTCTTCCAGGGTACTTAGAATTAATTTGTGAAATCCTCACATTGTAAGTTTCTTTTTTTTTTTTTTTTGGGTTTTTTTTATCAGATATATTATGCTGACTATATTCCTTCCATTAGCTATTGTTTGTTGTAAGCTTTTGCTTGCAAATTGAATGTCCAAAAACTAAGTTGATTTGTAGTGGAACATTGAACTGCTTGTTTATAATTAATGAACTAAGGAAATTACCATAGCTGTATAATGTTTTTGATAGAAGATTATACTCATTATTGCTACAATAAATTAAGAACACACATATCTCTACGAAATTAATCTACTCCATCTCCAACTGTCCCCGCCAAGAGAGTCCTGTTTCTAATATTAACTCGACTCTTTTAGTAGGACGGGGGAGTATAAGAAACCAGAAATTGACAGCCTCAAGAGCTTTGCTGATATTTGGTTCTTTGCAACATTGAAATTTCAAGCTGCTCATTTCCCCTGTGAGTCCGGATCCTCTGTCAATTTCTCTCTGTTTTGTCTTGTCCACAGATGGGCAAAGTAAGGTTACTTAGCCACTCATTCGTACTCACTTGTTCAAATATATATATGAATGAGTGGCAAAGTAACCCTACTTTCTTCTCATTAGACTAAAAATTGTAGAGAAAAAATGGACATAAGATCTGGCCTCATTCCTAGGTAAGAAATCTGTGTGTACATGAACTCTGACTTGGAATGCTAAGTAAAATGAAATCCCAGATATCAAAGCATTTGTACAATTAATAAATGGGTAACACTACAGTCCCGTCGCTGAATGATTCAGACATTTGATAATGGGTTGCGCAATGGCTTTGGTAATATAAATTAATGTATCTGAGGGTTATTATCATGATTGAATCATCAAGTGACTGAACTATAGTTTTTATCTACACAAGGCTGGCATCTTCTTAAATGAATGCAGTGTGTTTCTTTAGAGATGATGCAAGTTACAGAAGGAGCAGATGTTTCCATTACTATTGATCAGAAGCTCAGTCGTTTTATTAACTCAGAATCTCCAAACTGTTGCATCTGTAGGCTACATAATGTACTGAGAAACATAAATGAGAAAGCTTATGAACCAGAGATTATATCAATCAGACTGTACCATCAAAAAAGCCTCATCTACAAATGATGGAGGAACACAAGTTGCGGTTCCTGAAATCATTGCTTCAGCGCAAAAATGAGAAAGTGTCGAAACATGTTGCTGCTATGAAGATACTGGAGGAAAAGGCGCGGCTATGCTACGCGGAATCTGTAAGCCTTTCTTCGGATGAATTTGTTGAAATGATGTTGCTAGATGGCTGCTTTATCATTGAATTATTAAGTTTAGTATGCTTAAATGTTCATGGAATAAGAAAATTGATCCTCTTTTCAGAATGGAATGGACTCTGAATCTTTTGCAGCGTGATTTAATGTTGTTTGAAAACCAAATCCCTTTCTTCATTCTGAGTAAATTGTATGAAATGGTTGAGTTTCCAGGCCAACAGAATCAGTTCATCAATCTTTCCTGGAATTTTTCAATGATCTTTCCCCAGGTCATGGGAAAAAGCGAAAAGCTGGACATTCTCAGGACAACATCAAACATTTACTTGACTTGATTCACAGAAATTAGTCAAGCCTGAAACTTGAACCTAACACGAATGGCGATGCGCCATCGAATATGGAAAATATTGAGTTGATCAGATGTTCAGCGGAACTGGTAGAGGTAAGAATCGAGTTTCAGAAGATCGATAAGGAAGTCTCATTTGACATAGTTTTCGCGAATGGATCATTGCGAATCCTAGTCATAACCATTGAGGACAGAACAGAATGTTTCCTAAGGAATCTCATTGCATATGAGCAACATTGTGGGGATACTGACTTCAACATTGTGACAGACTACATAACATTTTTCGGTTGCCTGGTTAAGTCTGTTGAAGATGTTTCTAAGCTCTCTCGCCGGGGAATTATTTGTAGTTTTGTAGGCGATGATGAAGCCGTCTGTCGCATGTTCAGCACTATGAATAGCTTCATCACTGGACCAAGTAGGAACTTCCATTATGCAGGCATATTCAAAAAAGTGAACAGCCATTGTGAGAAGTATGAACAAGTGGAAAGCGAGTTTTCGGCCAAAGCATATGCTTTGTCCTTGGGGTATAATTTCGATTTTCGCTGCCTCTACATTACTGATGCTTACTTTGTTGCAGGTAATATTCCAGATTCTGTCGTGGAAGTTGGAATTCAAAAACTAAGACTACAGGGTAACGCCTTATACTTTGACTGGGATCGCCTTTATCACTAACCTTGTACCAACTCTATACCACAACGATACCACACTTTTCTTAATATGTCAATTTTATGTGAAACTGTAGGCTTTCTGTTCAAGGATTAAGTCTTTTGGCTCTGTATTATCATGCCAATAATTAATGTATTTTGTATCATGCATATTCATTATTCATATTCTTCCGGAAAACAGCTCCTCTATTATCTTCCAAGCTGAAACACCATCTATAAAAGTTCCCTTGTTAGTTGTTGCATTATTTCAGTTTTACCCTGCATATAATGACTTCTTTAGCACACACAAAATGGCCATCATTCGGAAGATGAATTATGGGTCCCACATATTGTGTAGCACTTATCAAAACAACGTTATGCTATTTTGAGAAAACAATGTTATGCTATATGGACACAAAAACAATGTTGTTCCATGTATTAAAACTAATACGATGCCTAACTAATAAGGGCAAACTACGTTAATGACCCCTGAGGTTTGGTCAAATTACGAATCGGTCCTCGTGGTTAGTAAAAATCACTACTACAAAACGGAGCTTTAATGGCGGTATAAAGGGCTTTTAACGGCGGGGTTTAGCATTTTTGAACCGCCATCTATCTGGCAGCCGTTGTAAGTTAGCGGACTTTCTACGGCGGGTTCGACCCGCCGTGGAAAGTGTAAACTTTCAACGGCGGTTCAAGGTTGAACCGCCGTGGAAAGGTTACACTTTCCACGGCGGTTCAACCTTGAACCGCCGTGGAAAGTGGCTACTTTTTATTACAAATATCACCAATTTACAAATATTACAAATATCACCAATATACAAATTTATTACAAATATCACCAATATACAAATTGAATTTGCTTTTATAATACAGCATATCCAAAAAATATTTGTACAACTTTAATATGAACAAGTTTAATTAGTGTCCTTCTACTACGACGGATGCTCCAAAATATATCTAGCGCATATTTTTCGCACTGCATCTATATCCACATTGCTTAATGGAGTGCGGTCGATCTTGAAGTGCTGCAACAGAGTTTTTTGAAATTAAAAACTAGCTACCCGAGTAAGCAAAATGAAATACAGTCAATTAAGTAAGTAATGAGAAATATATATTTACCTTTTCAAGTGCAAATGTGGATGATTTCATTGCTATTTGGTACATGTAGTGCATTACATAGTACCCACACTCCCAATTATCCGTTTGCTTTTTATGCTAATGAATTAATATATACGAGTTAGAAGATCATACAATTAATTGTATACAACACAACGGTGAGTAAAAAATTTCTACGAATATTCATAACTAAACTCGTGTTAATCTAATTAATTAAATAACTAGGACTCACTAATTTCTACTGATCGAAACGGCAATTTGCATGCTTATATTAACTAACCTACAGTACTGGACTCACAGATTGCATGCATAATTAATCAAATACCTCAATAAATAACTTGACTAACTAATAAATTAATTGACTAACACTATACTAACTTAGGCTACTAGACTCACGGATTTAATTAAAACAAATAACACTACTAATTGCTTAGGCTACTAGACCCACGGATGTAATTAAAAAATTTATAAGAACCAATTTCATTTACCTTAACTACTATCCACGAAGGTGGCATATGCACATTTGTGGGCAATCCCAAGAAAGCTTGATAGTTAAACATCACCCTATAAAAATGAAATCGGCACGAAAATAATTAGCAATATATGGATATATAGGCATTCTAACAGTTGTTAATATAGATAACTCACTCGTCCATAAGCTCCACCGCCTCATCCTTCTGTGGATTTTGTAAAGAATCAAACCAGTATACAACCTTATCTACTGGTCTAATGGCCATTAGCATCCAATGTTCACTGCCAACAAAAAATTTAATATTAGAGGTCAGATCTTTATATCAGTGTTTCTTAAATATTAGAGAATCGCTTACAGTGTCACTTACCCCTGAAGATAAGGCACCAGATACATTTCTTTATTCCTATCCTTCAAGATTCGCGCAATGTAGTTCACCCTATCTTGAAGCGTAGTTTGTGTGGGTGTGACATGATCAGCCGAAAGGAAACCTATCCCCTTTCTCCCATTCCTTTCAGCTAACTCATGTAAAGCTCTAAAGAATTTAAAAAAAGGGCTTCATTGGTTAGCCTATGCACATGGAATGCATAATATATAACATTAATAATCAGAAATAGTTTATAAAATTAAGTGGAAACTCACAGGGTGAACAACTGCATCAAACTGTTTGAGACCTGGCTTTCTCTGGTCAATAACTCTAAGAGATCCCCTCGATCCATCAGATTAGGCAGTTCGAAACCTATGACTTCTTTTGTCATTTGAAAGCAGAAGCCATTGAAGCCCGCATCATTATCCATTCGGAGCTGTAACTCTTGCAATGGATCAGATGTCGATGAGGATGACTCCTCAGTCGGAACCTTCGCCGAAGGAGATGTCTTGTCATCCATAGAACTCATCCGGCCTTTTTTCTTTTGGGCACTTTTATCCACCTAACATCATTTGAAATAACATTAAATATACAAAATGTATTAAGTAATACACAAATAAATGAAAGAATATACCTTTGTTACCGGAGCCGGCCGAATAATTTCAATCAACTCTTTAGGCCATTCCACGAAGAAGGACTTGGCCATTCCCACTGTTGCAGCCTCTTCCTTAGGAAATGGCAGCGGGGCACAGTCATCATAGGAAATTTTAATTGTGACCCTCGCGCAACCTGTCCTAACCTCGCGCCCGTGGTGCTTGCTTTGCTTATAAATATTTCCTTTTGCCACAAGCTTACGCCCCGTTTGCGAATCCTCATGAAGGAACAGATGGCATTCACATCCGTCCTAAGATAATAGGAAAGCGAATGAACATTAGTAAACTATTAAGTCTAACTTAACAAAGCACTGTAATAATTTCAAAATAAAAATTTTGAAGTATTAAAGAAGCCGTCTCATTTTATTTACCTTGTATTCGCCTAAAGCACCGCCGTCAGAGGCTTTGATCGGCTCCGTAGGTGCAACATGTAGCATCTCCAAATCGGGCAACCTCGTAGGTATCAGAGGAGAAACAGGGCTCACAGGGGATACAGGGACCGCTCCGGAGGTCTCTGGGTGCAAGCTCTCATCCGGGGCATTATTCATGACGGTGGCTTTTAAAGTATCATAATCGGTTCCCATCTTACCACATATAACCCCAATCATCATCTTCAGCTGTGTCTGACATTCATCTAGTTGGGCAGTGGTTTTCTGAAGCTGTCGCTTAGTTAAATCAAGTTCCTCTTTAAGCGACGGCTTTGTTTTCTGTGGGAAAACCTCTGTGATACGTGCCCGCGTAGAATGGCCGCGATAACGACCGGGGTGATCACGCTTGCCCGTTGCAATGACAAGAATGTCATTCCTACCCTCTGCAACGGTCTCCCCTTGGGACTCGCGGGAACATAGATTTTCCTACACATGTTGCCAAATATAGTAAATGTAAATAGATTAATTAAATATAAATAAATACACATATACAGAGATTATTCATTTCTTTATATAAATTTTAAATATAAAATTGATAACCATAATTATAAAATATAAATAAATACACATATATACAAATTAGTCATTTATAATTTACTTTACAGTGACAACTAGATAATAATAATTTGATATAAACATTTAATGACAACCAAATTATTAATTAGCATTTCATCATAGATATCTAGTAATAAATAATCATTTATAATAAAAATTCTATACACATAGACTTTAAATATTAAAATAATTGAAACATAAGAAAATGTAAGGTGCAAAACTTACAATTTCCTTCGCTACACGCTCAGCCTCTGGCGTGAAGAATTCCCCTTTTTTGTTCGTATGAAGGCTTCTTTCCGGATGCACTGACCTCCTCGTCATGCAACTGCTGCTTCAGCAGTCGGTAGCCACCGCGAGATAAGTTATGGTAGAAAGCATTTAAATTGGCATTCGTTTGCGCTTTTCCACGAATGGCCTAGAGAGAAATATAATGAAAAATTATTATCCCTAAACTGAGCAATTTCAAATATCCGAAAAGAAGAAGGAAATCAATTTTAAAAAATATACCTGTCATTCTTCTGTCTCGCGGCTAGCCTTGAACTTAATCCATGTCTCCCTAGGGATAAATTTATATTCCAAACATGGGTCCCTACCCTTCATGGGACCATGTACATATTTCCCTAAATATGATTTGAAATCTTTCCACCGTTTGCCGGCATAACTAATCCACTTATCTTCGAGTTCTTCGGTGGACTCGAAAACAAATAATGCCTACAGTGAAAATTAGGAGTAAAATTTAGTGAGGAATTTGAGTAAAATTGTATGGAAGAATTAAGAAACAAAGAATGCATTATAATTAAAGAAAATACCCGTATTTCCATCCAAACTCTCTTCTTGAGCTCCGCGGGAACTTTCGGCCATGATTCATATTCCACTAAGTCCACTTTGCTCCGGGCCGTATATGCCACAAAGGTAACCCACTGTACATGATATACTATAGGCTCGAGCCCGGAATTAAAAGAAATGTCAAGAGTTTCCCCATTCTTTCGCATTTCCAATAGGCCATTGCAATTGTGGGCCCTCTAACTCTACTAGATTTAGTAGAAGAACCATCTCCATGCTCCGTATTGCTTTTTCTTTTTCGGCCCATTGAAAGTACCTTAAACTTCATTTACATAGAAAGAGAATTCAATATAACATTTATGCAACTAAACTAAAGCTTTAATGTCGAATACAAGAATGCTTGTAATGTTGAAAAAAATTGGTACATTCGCAAAATTAACTCCTACAAATACACAATTACCATTAACCAAATTAAACCAAATGAGGGCCAAAAAAAGTGGATATCTCAAGGGTACCATTGATAAAGTACTTCACATTTCACAACCAACAACTAATGAGAACATTCATTCATTTCAACTAAAGGAATAACATGTCACAAAGTGGAATCAACAACAAAGCATTTTCCTCATTATCACTAAAGGAGGACACTAAATCGAATAAAAACCGAAATCAAACACCAATGTTCTAAAATTAATCAAGCAAAACCGAAATAATCATTTGAGTTTCTCATTTTAAAAAAAAAAACCCGAATTTCAAAGGGTACCTAATGGAACATTAATCAAACCCTAGGTTCTCAACTTATGTAGGACAAAACACTCAATTCAACAACCAAACCAAATACTACATTTCACAACAAACAATCAATAAATCCAAAAACTTTCCAAACTTTCATCACAATGCCTAAAACCGAAATCAACCATAAATATCAACCAACAAAATCTTAGTGCAATGGTAAGCATTTGCAAAATGTAAGCTTAAATGCACAAAAGTTTAAAATGAAAGCATAGAAGGTGGAACCTTTTGGGGGAATGCCGACCGACGGTGAATGGGAGGGAGGAAATGGAGAGCCGACCGACGGTGAAAGCTTGGGCAGCCGAACAATCGGTGAATGCTTGGGCAGCCGACGGATGATCGGAAGGTGGAGGAGGTCGCCGGCGATGGGAGAAGCAGCGGAGAAGACGAACGGGCGCGGTATGAAGATTCGGGAAACAGGGGAAGTGAAGGGGAAAAGAAAGAAGAAGAAAGGAAGAGAATGAGGGAGGAAATGAAAAAGGTAAAAATTTGAATTATAATTAATAACCGGTCTCGGTTCAAACTTTCAACTGCGGTTCAAGGTTGAGTAGCAAAATGAAATACAATCAAATAAGTTATGAGAAATCAAGTACCTTTTAGAGTGCCAATGTCTTGGATTTCATTGTGATGTGGTACATGTAATGCATGACATAGTAGCCACACTCCCTGATAGACTTTTGTTTTTTATGCTGATGAATATTATTATACGAGTTAGAAGATCATACAATTGTATATAACACAACGTTGAATAAAAAATTCATTAAGAACCAATTTTACCTTAACTACTATCCATTCAGGTTGCATATGCACATTTCTCGGCACTTAGGAAAGCTTGATAATCAAACATCACCCTATAAAATGAATGAAAATAATTAGCAACATAGGTATATATGATTGGCATCATAAATTATGCAATCTAATATTAGTTAATATAACTCACTCGTCTATAAGTATTAATGCATTATCTGTTTGTGGATTTTGTAATAAATCAAACCAGTAGACAACCTTTTCAATCAGTCTAATGGCTATAAGCATCCAATGTCCACTGCAAACCAAAAATTCAATGACAATCAGTGTTTCTTAAAAATTAGAGAAACCCTTACAGTGTTTACCTCTGAAGGTATGGTAAAAGATAAATTTTTTTATTCCGATCCTTCAAGTTTCGTGCAATGTATTGTACCCAATCTTTATATGTGTTTCCTAATTCCGTGACATGATCAGCTGAGAGAAACCCTATCCCCCTTCGGCCATTTATTTCAACCAAATCATGTAAAACTCTAAAGAATTTACATTATCATCATTGGTCAGTCTAGGCACATGGAATGCATACTATATATAAAAATAATCTAAAAATACAAATAAAATTAAGTGGAAACCCACTTGGTGAACAATTGCATGCAACAGTTTTTGACCATGTTTTCTCTTGACAATAATTCAACGACATCCATTCGATCCATACTAATAGGATGATCCACACCTATGATATCTCTTATCAATTGAAACAAGAAGCAAGTGAAGTTTGAATCTTTCTCTATTCGGAGTTCTAACTTGTGCAGTGGATTAGATGTCGAAGAGGATGCCATTTCATTTGGAGTGGTCAAAGATGATTTTATCTCATTCATAGAATTCAAACGACATTTTTTCTTTTTTGAACATTTATCCACCTAAGACCATTTGAAATAAAATTAAATATACAAAAAGGTATGAAGTATGTCACAAATAAATGTAAGAATATACATGTTTTACTGGATCGGGAATAAGCTCAATCAAATGTATAGACCATTCCACGAAAAAGGAATGGCACATTCCCACAGTTGAAGCCTCTTCCTCGGGAAATGGCAGCGGGGCAAGGTTATCATATGAAATTTTAATTGTAACTCTCGCGCAACCTTTCCTTACCTCTCGCGGCCATGGTGCTTTTTCTGCTTATAAACATTTCCCTGGCCACAAGCTTAAGTCTCTTACATGTATCCTCAGAGATGAACATATGACAGTCACATCCGTCCTGAGATAATAGGCAAGCGAATGAACATTATTGAACTATTTCCGTTAACGTCAAAAACTAAGTGTAATCATGAAAAGTAATATCAATCTTTTTTAGCATTGACAATATGAAAGAAATTATAGAAACAAATATGACAGACATAAATGTACTTTAATTACCTTGTAATCCCCTAAAGAACTCACATCTTTCAAGTTTGTTGGAATAGGGCTATTCTGAACCTCATTCAAACTGATCGGGTCCATAGATGAAATAGGGATCGTATATAACTTAGGCAAACTTGCAAGGATAATAGGAGAAATTTTTGACTACGAGGTACTTTAGGCAAACTCGTAGGACTCACAGTGGAAACATGGCTACCATGTACCTCAAACATCTCTGGGGCCATTCCGACAGTTTCTGGGTTTAAGCTCTGAGATGTGGCACTATTGAGGACAGTGGCTCTTGCTGTATCATAGTCAGTCCCTATCTTAGTACATATAAACCCAACCATCATCTTAAGATCTGTTTGACATTCATCGAGCTGGGTAGTGGTTTTTTAAAACTTTCTTTTAGTTAAATCTAGTTCAGCTTTAAGCGACGGGCTTGTTTTGGAGAAAAACATCTGTAACACGGGCAGTAGAATGGCCACGAACACGACCGGGGTGATCGGTCTTTCCCGTTGCCTTGGCAAGAATGTCATTCCCACCCTGTGAAACTTTCTCCCCTTAGGACTCGTGCAAATATAGAATTTCATAAATGTTTTGCCAAAAATATGAAATGTAAATAGATCAATTATAGTTTTAATTGTATGAGTAGCTTAAAGAACTGAAACATAAGAAAATGTATGGCGTAAACTTGCAATTTCACTTCCAACACGACCAGCCTCTGGGGTAAAGTATTCCCCTTTTTTGTTTGTGTGAGCCTGTCTCCAAAGTAGATGCTGGCCTGGTCCTGCATAAGGTTCTTCTCCTTCTTCTTCGGACGTACCGTCCTCTAAAGCCTTCTTCCTATTTTCAAGCAAAGCCTCTTCATGTAAATTCTTCTTTAGTAGTCGGTATCCACCACAGATAAATTTTGGTAAAAAGAATTGAAATTGGCATTCTTTTGAGCTTTTTCACGAATTGCCTAGAGATAAATAAAATGAAAAGAGATTATCCATAAACTGAGTAATTTCAAATATCCAAAAAAAAGAAGGAAATGAATTTCAAATAACCACCTTCCATTCTTCTATTTCACGGCTAGCCTTAAACTTAAGCCATGTCTCCCTTGGGAGATATTTATATTCAAGGCATGGGTCCTCATCCTTCAAGTCGTCATTGACATATCTACCTAAAAAGGATTTTCAATCTTTCCAATATTTACCGACATAAGATATCCACTTGGTGTCGAGCTCTTTAGTTGATTTAAAAACAAATAATGCCTACATTAAACAATAAAAGTAAAAATTTAGATAAATTTGGTTCATTTGTATAAATGGGTAAACAAACAATGCATTATAATTTTGTAGAATACCTGTATTTTCATCCACACTCTCTTCTTGATCTCGACTTTGGGCCATGATGCATATTCCATAATGTCCACTTTGCTCCAGGCAGTGAATGCTACGAATGTAATCCACTTCGTATGATAATTTTTAGGCTCATTTTTGGAATTGAATGAAGCCTCAAGTGTTTTCCCCTTCATACGCATTGCCAAAAGATCATTGTAATTTGTAGGCCCTTTACCTCTTTTAGCTCTAGTAGAAGAACCATCTCCATTTCCATTTCCCTTATCACTATGCTCCTCATTGCGTTTTCTTTTTCGGGCCATTACGTTATCTTAAACTTTATGTATAGACAAAGAGAAAACAAGATATCATCTTTTCATTTCAAGAAAGCTTTAATTTCAAAAATCAAGCGCCATTGAACACTTTAACCAAAGGAGACAAAAAAAATGATGCTACCAAAGGTTAAATTTAAAAGGCATTTTACATTTCCCAACTTCAACTAATGAGAACTAGCATTTCACTCATTTCTACTAAAGGATAAAAGCAAAATAGAGTAAGAAAGGTTAAAGCTTTAAGGAGAAGTTCACTCATTTTAAACTCTCCTTGCCTAAAACAAGAAAAGCTACACTCAATGGGAACTTTGTGCTTTTGAAATAAAGAAGCGTTAAAATGATGCAAAGATAGCTTTAATTTCAAAAGATAAGTGGCATTGAAGAAATTAAACCAATGGAGACACAAAAAAGGAACCTAATAAAGCTAGAATTTCACAACTTCAACTCAACCACCAAGCATTTCACTCATTATCATGAAAGGAGAACACTAAATCGACTAAGAAAGGTAAAATGTTTAAGAAAAAGTGATATTTCACACTCTACATTTATAAAAAAATGATCCTGCTCATGGAGAACGACTCATAATGCATACTAGAAACTCCTCAAACAAAGATAAGGGAAAGCAAGGCAAAGAAAGTGTTATTTTCAATAAACAAGTGCCATTATCCACTTTAAACCAAAGGAGCCCCAAAAAGGTGGACTTAGAAAGGGTAAAATTGATAAAGCACTTGACATCTCACAACTTCATCTAATGAGAACATTCATTTCACTAAAGGATAAAAACAAAATAGAGTAAGAAAGGTAAAAGCTTTAAGGAGAAGTTCACTCATTTTAAACTCTCCTTCCCTAAAACAAGACAAGCTACACTCAAAAGGTACTTTGTGCTTTTGCAATAAAGAAGCTTTAAATGATGCAAAGATACCTTTAATTTCAAAAGATAAGTGGCATTGAAGAAATTAAACCAACGGAGACACAAAAAAGGAACCTAATTAAGTTAAATTTCACAACTTCAACTCAAGTACTTGACATTTTCCTCATTATCACTAAAGGAGGAACACTAAATCGACTAAGAAAGGTAAAAGATTTAAGGAGAAGTGATATTTCACACTCTACAGTTATAAAAAAATTATCCTCCTCATGGAGAATGACTCACAATGCATACTAGAAACTTTTCAAACAAAGATAAGGGAAAGCGAGGCAAAGAAAGTGTTATTTTCAACAAACAAGTGCCATTATCCACTTTTAACCAAAGGAGGCCCAAAAAAAGTGGACTTAGAAAGGGTAAAATTGATAAATCACTTGACATTTCACAACTTCAACTAATGAGAACAATCATTTCACTAAAGGATAAAAACAAAATAGATCAATAAAGGTAAAAGCTTTAAAGAGAAGTTCACTCATTTTAAACTCTCCTTCCCTAGAACAAGACAAGGAACACTCAAAAGGTACTTTGTGCTTTTGCAATAAAGAAGCTTTAAATGATGCAAAGATAGCTTTAATTTCAAAAGATACATGGCATTGAAGAAATTAAACAAATGGAGACACAAAAAAGGAACCTAATTAAGCTTAAATTTCACAACTTCAACTCAAGCACTTGACATTTTCCTCATTATCACTAAAGGAGGAACACTAAATCGATCAAATCCCGACTTCAAACACCAAGGTTCTCAAATTAATCCAGCAAAACCAAAATCAAATACCAAGATTCTCAAATTAATCAAGCAAAACCGAAATCAAAGACCAAGGTTCTCAACTTAATCAAGCAAAACCGAATTCAACACCCCTAATCTCAAAACAAACACGAAATTCAACAACCAAACCAATTAAACCACCAATCGATCAAAACCCAAAACAATCCAAGCATTCATCACTATCAACAAACCTGAAAACAACATTGAAAAAAAAAAACCCTAGTCCAATCACAAGTAAAAAAAGAAAGGTAAAATTTCAAAAGCTTTAAAATGAAATCCAAGAACTCGGCTAAACCTTATTCAGGATTTCAATCCTACAACCAAGGGACCCTATAGCTGAAAATATTGTTGGGGAAAATGGAAAATGGGTGCCGGATTCTGCGACAGCTACAACCGGACCTTGGTGACTTCTGTCCGAGCAGCAACGCCTAACAGCTGCGGGGAAGCGAGGGCGACGATTGGACGTCTGCAGATGGCTCCAGCGACGGGTCCCTGGCGAAGAAATGAAGAGAATGGGTCGGGAGATGGGAGAGGGAAACAGGGGAATGCAGGGGAAAGATGGGAAAAATTAGAGAAATTGAATGCCTAATTTGAATTTAGACCCGACCCATTTTTCTACGGTGGGTCAAAAGTTTCAATTTAAACTGCCGTAGAAAGCTGTTTTCTACGGCCGTTTCAATTTAAACCACACAGAATGGTATTTTCTACGTCGGTTTTTTCTTGACCCGCCATAGATTAGTGGAAAAAAGGGAGCCAATTCCCACGCGCGCCTATGTTCCTATTAATTTCTATTTTTTTTTCTTTTTTTAAAATTAACCCCACAATTTTGTAAATATAATATTAAATATCCAATTTACATTATATTTATTAATTATGTACAAAATCTCGCCTTTTATGAAACATTTAATAATTAAATTTCAAATTTCCCGTGAACCATTCCACCACAAAATTTTCATGTACTATTACATAATAATTATAGGAAAACCTCAAAATTAATAAATTTCGATGAAGTACATTTAACCTTATATAAAGTAATAAGCTTCATTATATTTAAAAATTTTCTGCGTTTTCGACTTGGGCGACTGGGCTAAAGTAATCAAATCGCTAAATGCATTAAGTAGTATAAGAAAAATGAATTCTTAAGGGCCCAATAAAAAAAATAAAGCAATACTTACTGGATTTCATTTGCTATATATATGTACGGACGTGAAATCATTTCTCCGCAACAGTAAGGTTCACAAAAATTCCAGCGGGCGCCTGTATTCCTCTTAATTTCAAGGTTTTCTTTTTCGTATATTAACCCCAAAATTTTTTTAAGTTGTAATAGTAACTATGCACTTTAATATTAATCAAATATTTATAGTAAAATACATTAAATTTATTAAGTTGCTCAATATAATGTATTTTAAATACATAGCGGCGATTGATCATTATTAAATTGCATATTCAATATTAGAGTTCCAAAAATTTTGGGTTTTAATTACAAAACAGAAAAAATTAGAGATTAATATGAATAGATCGGGGCGTGTGCGGGAATTCCATAACCGCCTCATTTTTCTATAGCGGTTTAACATAAACCGCAGTAGAAAGTGGCTTTCTACGGCGGTTTAAATTTAAACTGCCGTAGAAAGTGGCTTTCTACGGCGGTTTATGTTAAACCGCCGTAGAAAGTGTCCGAAATTAAAGTTTTCTTTTTTTTTTTTCATAAAATAACCACAAAAATATTTCGCATTTAATATTTAATATGCAATATAATATTGATCAATTTTTACATTAAGATACATTTTATTTATTAATTATATACAAGATACAACTTTTATACCGATGGAAAAAAAGAAGTAATTAATAAATTTCAAATTTTCATTTAACCAATCAATTGTTTTGGGCTCGCAAAAAAATTTAAATATCTAATACACAATAATTATAGGAACAATTAAAAAGTAAGAATTTTCATTGAATTTATGGTAGGTTTTGTACTATTCAATTTCTGTGTTCTTAATTATCTCTAGTTTAATAATTAAAGTCGATCAAGAATTTCAATTATGTTAAGATAAATCATTTATAGCGGCAATTATTTAATACTATTTACAATTTGTTACAAGTACTCAATGTCGTATCCATGTAAAGTCTTAATAATTTTTGATCGTTTCTGTATATCTCTATACATGCATGCTAGTTAAGAGGCGAAAAAATAGAAATAGGTTGACGTGGGTACGAAAGCCGCCTCAATAGAAACTATATTGAAGAATCTCTCTAAAATAATAAATATTTATTAATTGATAAACGAACAATTTATTCATTTAGCAGTCAATAACTAACCTCGCTAAATGAATATCTTTTTTCCGATGCATAGAAAATTAATTTATCAAGAGTTAACTGTAAAATCAAAACAAAAACATTGTAGAGCTTCCCCTGTAAATTTTACCAAAGCTCCTTGTTAAATAAACAGTGAACATTTAATCAAAAATAAAAAACAAGGAATTCAATTTTCTAGAAAGGGACATTCTACGGCGGTTTTTAATTGACCGTCGTAGAAAGAGACTTTCTACTGCGGTTATAGCACACCGCCGTAGAAAGTCCTTCTACGGCGGTTGTAAGCAAACCGCCGTAGAAAGTAGGGACTTTCTACGGTGGTGTGCTTATAACCGCAGTCCCTTTCTACGGCGGTTTTCAATTAACTGCCCTTTCTCTACGGCGGTTTTTAATTAACCGCCGTAGAAAACCCGTATTTTCTTTTATAACGGCGGTTTTCTCTTTTTTGCCGTTAAAGCTCTATTTTGTAGTAGTGTACATGTTAAAAATAAAAAATAAAAAAATAGTGTTTATCTGTTAAACTTAAAAGACAAAACAAAGAGAGAAATGGAGTGTTAGTGCTGGTAGTGGGGTCTCTTTTCAAATGGTAAATCCGTCTAACAAAATATTTTTTTAGTGATCAGATTTAAATGACTGGTTTTTAATCTTGTCTTTTTGTGTTGTGCACGAGTATTAAGGGTATGTAGTATAAATAAATTTATAGTAGACTTTTTAAATGGGCACAAGAAATTTTTTTTATTTTAAAGTAGAGTATCTGAGGGAGAATGAAAGAGTATTAAAATAACACTAATACAAAGTCTACTATGGGCAGAAAATCCTGGAAAGTTCCTTCTGCCATTAATCGTGTTCTTTCCTTCTCTTTAATTCTTCATTACATATCTGAATCTAGGAGAGACAAATATTCTTGGTACCCTTGCAGCTTTTTCTTGGTGATCAAGTCCCTCTTCCTTTTGGTAAGCTTTTTCTTCAATCTCTACTCTTTCATTCTCCGATTTCCATTTATAGAAACCTTTTCTTTACCGATCATCTGATTTATTACATATATAGATAGAACTCTGTTAATTTGGTCCGGGGCATATCCTTCAAATTTGGGGGCCCGGAACGATAAATAATAAAGGCCCCCATTTTTTCATAAAATAATAAAAAAATTAGATTAAAAATTATTTATAAAATAATTTTTTTATTTCAAAATTGTTCAAAATTTCTTATTCAATAGATAATCGTAAAAAATTTCAACAATTATTGCAACAGAAAAAATTTTAAGCGCATTTTCAACAAATGTAATGTATTTGAAATTACGATGATGAAAGTAAACTACTATTTATGACCATTCTAATTATAATTAACATTACATAATAAACCATTAAATGCAAAAATCTAAATTATTTTGAACATGATAATAATTTAATGATTTTTATTATTTGTGCGTGCAAGTCATAGACCCACAATACACACTTCGAAAGTCTCTTTCATCTAGATTAAAATGTATTATTTGGCTTTTAATAAATATATTGTGTTAGTAAATACTCCTCTAGCTATTTGACTTCTAAAATGAATTAATATATCGTGTATATATTTTAGTAAATATATGAAATTAGTATTATAATATTTTGGTCCTTAAAATAAACTATTGTATTTTATAGGGTGAAACAATAGCCCCTCCTTCAAAGGAACTATTCAATTCTTGAATTTGGTTTTATATAAATTAAATATGCAATTGCATGCTCAATTACAAAAAGCCAAGTCGAATGGTTGCATGAAGGGAATATAATTTTTTTCCTATTTTATATACTATTTAAATAATTAAGTGAATTTAAATATATATATATATGTAATATTACTAATAAAAAAATTAGGGGCCCCTAAGTTTTTTGGGCCCCGAGCGGTCGCGCATGTGGCGCACCCTCAGGGCCGGCCTTGATTTGGTCGATCGTACGTGGGAGATTATTTTCATGAAATAAATAACACTACTAGAAATAGGGGGCTTTTACGACGACTTTTCTGGACGTAAAAAGTCATATTTTCGTCGTAAAAAGTGTTTTACGTCGAGTATCCCGCCTCCACATATGTCGTTGTCAGAGGCTCCGACGTAAGAAATCTTACGTCGAGATTGACCGATACGGTGTAAATGGAAATTATATAACGAGTCCCTTTTCTGAACGTAAAAGTTTATTTTTGGTCGTAATTACTTATCCATCTAAGTTGTATAAAACTTATTTACAACTTCAAACCTCGTCGTAAAACTGTGAAAACTCGTCGTAAAAAAGTGATATTTCTATAAATTAAATTTATTTAATGATTTTTTAAAAATAATTGCTTAAGAACAACCTAAACCTAAACCATTTAGATAAAGTCAATATAGAAATGAACAATTCCTAAATAAAAATGTTTTGCAACCTTGCATCTCTTTCTACTCTCGCAAAATTGCTTGCACCACACAAAAAGCCATCAAAGAGCCTGCAAATAGAGAAACAAAGCACACATTTAGTTCCTAATTATATTTTCACATGAAAAAGAAGACTCATATATATATCTAAATCAATATCCAACAATTTAAGCTACTCAAAACCACAAATTTCGTCCAATCACTTTGCTTTGTTTTGAGAATTCAAGAGAGCATGGATAGAAAAAGACCAAAGAGAGAAGAAAAATTATAAAAATAAGTAATGCATGGCATATTGGCATTGTAAATTAAACTTTAACTTAGAAACTTGGTATTTGATGAGTGTCTTTTAGTTGTTTTATTTTAGCGTCTCCTAGGTGCTTTTCACGGGTATATTTATTGTTTTATGAAGCCAAGAGCAGGTGTTTAGAGACTGAGTCAAGAAAGAAAGGAGTGAGCTAAAAGAAGGAAAAAAGGGGTCCGTTTGAGCAAAAGGAAGGTAGCAGCAGGAAATGGGCAGCCATGGAGAAATTCCAGTTGTTACCGTAGTGAATCAAGAGGCAAAATTCCAGCAGCCGTAATTTTGGAGAATTATCTTGGATGAAAGTAATTGCTGGAAATAAGGGAAGAGAGAAGTAAATATTCAGTTTCCTTACTTGAAGAAATTTGTGATAAGGAAGGAAAAACAAAGGGATAAGGAAGGAATTCAAAATGCTGATTTGTAGGGATATAATTGATGAAGATATTATGCTGATTGGAAGGAAATTAATTGCTGGAAATATTCTTGGGAGATTTGGAGGATTATACTACTTCCTATTTTAGAGCCATTGCTATCTAGTATAAATAGGGGAGCCTTTGAGGCATTTAGCATTCATCATTCAGCTTTTAGCTTTTAGTTTCATACGTTAGTTTTTTTTTTCCAGCAAGAATTCTCTTTAGTTCTTAGTTCTCTTTTGTTCAATTTATCTCCTTTAAAGCTTTTGATACAATCTTTAGTTTTATTTAGTTCTTCTTTAAATTCTTCAAATAGTTTTATATCAGTTTTTCCTTCGTTTCTCGTTCTGGGATCAAGGAAAAATCGGTACAATAAAGTTTGGAATTGTTTTTTGTTGCTGAATTGTTCTCGCTCAGGCCTCTATTTGCCCAAACGGAGGGTTGGTTCAGACCTGCAATTATTAATAAGTATTCCTTTTCTTTTCCTTCTTCTTTGTTGCTTCATCCTATGGCTTTTACATTAAATATGTGTGTATTTGCCATGACTATGAGTAACTAAACTCTTTTATTCTGACATTATGTGATGAAGTAGATCTATGCATGTGAAAACATAGGATTAATATTGGTTCAAGTTCTTGTATTCTTATTTATCTTGTGCACATAAATCTAAATGCTAGATTTAATTAAAGTCTGATCAACTTTTGTTTAATCCGGTAAAGTCAACTAGCGACAAACCTACCGTCGGGTAGTACAAGATAAATAGGTAACAACTTCTAAAGTTAACCCGATAGAAGTGTTAGTGTTGGGTCCTCCTAATAATTAATGCTGCTAATTATATTAATAGGTGTCGTAGGGAACCCACGGCCTGTTAGTTTGGTTAGTTAGAGAGGTAGTCGTGTCGTAGGGAGCCCACGGCGATTACCGACACACTAAGGGGGGATTTGGTTATGTCGTAGGGAGCCCACGGTAACCTATAACCAGCCGATACATTGTTCTTGAATTTATTTGTGACGTTAATGATTGCATGCATAGATTGATCTGATTCATATAATGTTGGAATACTTTTTTAAGTGATAATTTATTTGTTCTTGCGAAGTTTTAGTTTTTTTTATAAGTGGCAAATTTTAAAGGTCTCTCTGAGACACAAAGGTGATTGCAAATCAAACCATTTTTCAAATCGATAGGAATATGAGAATTTAAGTCAGCTGTTCCCTGCGGATCGACCCTGCTTTCTATACTATTTGTAGTAATTTCTTGCAGGTTTAAGCACTAATTTTTGTGCATTTTGGTAGCCTCACGACGGGCTCAACCAAATTGGCGCCGTTGCCGGGGAACGGCTTTTGAATTTTAATTCTCTTTTTTCCTATTGATGTATGTTTGGTATGTTCTTGTGTAGTTTATGAGCAGATCTTCAAAACCTATCCTATTGAGTGATCCAGAAATTGAAAACTGCTAGGAGGCTAGCAAAAGAAGCACGAGAACGAAAAAGGCAGCTGAGGCTGCTACTTTAGAGGCTGACAGTGGTCCTTTTGGGCAAACGGACAGTGACTCTGAAGCTGATTTTGAGAATTCTGAACCTGACCCGTATTTTGAACTTTGAAATGGGGGTAGACAAGAAGAGAGGCGTGAAGAAAGAAGGGAGGATGCCCCACCTGTTAGGGAACCAACTTTGAAGAGTTAAGCAACCATCAGACTGAAGACAGAGCTTCCGCGGTAGTTCCTCCAACCTTCCGAATGGATTTCCTTTAAAAAGTGGTTGGCTCAATGGGATTCCCAAGTACCACGGACACAGGGGGAAGACCCACATAACTTCCTCGATGAGTATGTAAAAAACTGCAAGGTGGGTAAGTTGCCAACAGGAGCAACCTTAGACCAGCTCAAGTTGGTAGCTTTTCCCTATGTGCTAACCGGCCAAGCCAACAGATGGTTTTCCTCACTACCTGCAAACTCCGTCACAGAATGGGGGCAAATGAAGGAGTTGTTCTTGAAGAAAATTTTTCCTTCCACCAAAACTAATGCGGTGATGAAGGAAATCAGCAGCATCCGACAAGACTACGATGAATCCCTAAGTAATTACTGGCTCCGTTTCAACGAGCTAGTGGAGAGCTGCCCGAACCACAAATACACTGACGCACAACTGCTCCAGTACTTTTATCATGGCATGACGGGAGAAGAAGAAAGTGATGGATTCCTCCAGTGGCGGAGCTTTCCAAAACAATACAGTCACCCAAGCAAGGAAAGTCATCGAGGATGTCATTGGTTCGAGGGGAGAATTTGATGAACCAGTCCGTATGGTCAAACGGAATGCTGAAGTCAGGCTCGTGGATGATACAGGAGATGAGAAGATAGATAAGTGACCGCCAATGTGGAGAAATTAACAGAGTTAGTAGCAAAAATGGCCACGGCAGGTAGCAGCAAAACAGAAGGGCAGCGTCAACAATACAGCAAACCAGAAGAGGAGCTCTGTGGGATTTGTGGAAACAAGGGTCATCTAACTCATCAATGCAATCTCGCACCAAATGACCCTATTGCTCAAGCAAATGCAGCTGGGAATTGGAACGCACATAATTATGGAGGGAATTGGAATAGGCAGCAACAAAGAGAGATCCTTATTCGAATACCTACAATCCCGGATGGAAGGATAACCCAGTGTTCAGTTGGAAGATTCCAGAAGATAGTGAACAGAACCAGGGCCAGCATTCAAATCAGCAAGCCCCAAACCAAGGTTTCAACAACAATCGAAACCAAGGGCATCGTATCGACCGCCTCAACAGAGAGGGTTTCAGAATCAGAATCAACAAAGGGGTGGTAAATCAATAGAGGATGCAATTGGTGACTTGTTTGAGCAACAAAAGGAGCAGAGAACAGCAATGGATGGGATAGCACAAATGATCTCAACTATCTGCCTCCATCCAAGAACTCAGGGGAAATCAGGGCAAGTTACCTTCCCAAGTACAGGTTCCACCTAAGGAGAACGTGAATGAGATCACTTTGAGGAGTGGCAAGGTTTTGGAGCCTGTAGTAAAAAAATCACCATCAGCAAGGGTCGATTTGCCCAAATCAACCGTGGTCCCAGAAGTTGATCAGCCAGATGCAGAACCTGAACCAGTGGCTGAACCAATAGAGATCCCCATCCCCGCTTCAAGTCTGAAAGGGGGGAATCCGTACAGAGCTCCCCCATTTCCAAACAGTTTAAAACCAAAGGCCAAGAAGCCAAAAGAAGACCCTGTGGACTACTTGGCGGTGTTCGAGAAAATGGAAGTCAACATTCCTTTCCTTAAGGCAATCAAACTTCCGCCAGTTGGGAAGTTTATGAAGGAGTTCATGGCAGGAAAGCCAAGGGCAGCAAGCAAGGTGGTGCTAGGTGAGAACGTTTCTGCCGTCATTCAGAAAAAGCTTCCCCCTAAATGTAAGGACCCAGGTATGTTTTCCTTTCCTTGCATTATCAGAGATAGAATAATAGAGCATGCTATGTGTGATCTAGGTGCCTCTATTAATGTTATGCCATTGTCTATTTACATGACTTTATCTGGTGTTGAGTTAGTAGATACAAAAGTAGTGATCCAACTAGCTGATAGGTCATGTGTGCACCCTGTAGGGGTACTTGAAAATGTGTTAGTACGTGTGAACTCTTTTGTGTACCCTGCGGATTTCTATGTTGTTAAGATGAATAATGATCCTGCTAAAGAATCTGCGGGTGTGTTGTTAGGGCGGCCTTTCTTGAAAACTGCTAGGGCTTTGATTGATGTATATAATGGCTCCATATGCTTAGAATATTATGGTGAGAAATACACATTTAGCATCGAAATGCCATGAAATATCCATCTGATGTTGAGAATGTGTATGGCATTGATGTAATTGACCCCCTTGTCCAAGAGCATCTTGAGACTTATTTTTTGCAGGACAAGCTGGAGGCAGTGCTGACACAGAATTTCACCGATATTGATGCCCAAGAGTTGAGTGATGAAGAGATTAGGGAGGCAATCATGTCCCTGTATGCAGTTGAGGCAGCACCTAGTACTAGACCTCAGATCTATTTGCCCAAGCAGAGGAGTGCTGACAGGCCCTTGCCATCTATAGTTAAAGCTCCAAAACTTGAACTGAACCCTCTTCCTGACAATCTGAAGTATGCCTATCTAGGAGAGGGCGAGACACTACCAGTCATAATCAGCAAGGGGTTAACTGTGACCCAGGAGGACAGATTGCTTCGAATTTTGAGGAAGAATATAAAGGCAATTGGGTGGACCTTGGCTGACATCACTGGAATCAGTCCCGACATATGTCAGCACTACATCTTCTTGGAGCCTGACGCTAAACCTGCTCGAGAGCATCAAAGGAAGTTGAATCCAAATATGAGGGAGGTGGTGCTAAGGAAATTTTGAAGCTCTTAGCCATGGGGATCATCTACCCGATTTCTGACAGTAAGTGGGTAAGCCCGGTCCATGTGTTCCAAAAAAGAGGGTTTAATGTTGAAAAAAAAAGAGGTTTGAAGTGGTTACCAATGAAAAAAATGAGCTAGTGCCGATGCGCCTCTTACTGGATGGCGCATGTGTATCGATTTTCGGAAGTTGAACTCGGCAACAAGGAAGGACCATTTTCCCCTACCGTTCATTGATGAGATGCTCAAAAGGCTGGCCGAAAGGATGTTCTTTTGTTTCTTAGATGGATACAGTGGGTACTTCCAGATCTGGGTGAACAAAGATGATCAGGAGAAGACCACATTTACATGCCCTTTCAGCACATATGCATATCACCGAATGCCCTTTGGTCTGTGCAAGGCACCAGGTACTTTTCAGCGGTGCATGATGAGTATTTTTTCGGACATGATTGAGAAGTGCATCGAGATTTTCATGGATGACTTCACAGTGTATGGAGATTCGTTTGACGAATGTTTGGAGAGTTTGGATCTAGTTTTGGCAAGATGTGTGGAGAAGAATTTGATCTTGAATTATGAGAAGTGCCATTTCATGGTAAATGAAGGAATTGTACTTGGGCACAAAATCAGTCAAGAGGGGATAGAAGTAGACAAGGCAAAGGTGGAGCTGATTTCAAAGCTTCCTTACCCGACAAGTGTGAGGGAGATTCGTGGCTTTCTGGGGCATGCTGGTTTCTATAGAAGATTTATCAAAATTTTGCAAAAATTGCCCAGCCACTAACTAATCTGCTGAAAGACGACGTTCCGTTTGACCTAACGGACGACTGCAAGAAGGCCTTTGATCTTTTAAAAGGCAGATTGGTTTCAGCTCCAGTGATTCAACCACCCAACTGGGAGCACCCTTTTGAGCTCATGTGCGATGCAAGCGATTATGCAGTGGGAGCGGTACTTGGCCAGAAAATAGGAAAGGAGAGCCATGCAATATATTATGCCTCCAGGACTTTGAATCCGGCCCAATGCAATTACACCACTACAGAGAAGGAGCTCTTGGCCGTTGTTTTCGGCTTTGATAAATACAGACAGTACTTGCTAGGATCCAAAGTGGTGGTTTACACAGATCATGCGGCTTTGAAGCATTTGCTAGCAAAGAAGGAGTCGAAGCCTCGACGGATTAGATGGGTCCTGTTGCTCCAGGAATTTGACTGGGAGTTAAGGGACAAAAAGGGAGCAGAGAATCATGTGGCAGACCACCTAAGCAGGCTGTTGGTTCCGGAAGAGAAAGTACCTATCAAAGAAACATTTCCGGAGGAACATCTCTATGCAGCCGACACTGTACCACCACCCTGCAATTTGCTGCTTGACGTGCTGACAGGTGAGAAGCATCCTGACCCTTGGTACTCTAACATCGTGAATTATTTGATCGCAGGGGTATTTCCACCAGAGTATTCACGAGGACGACGTGAGAAGCTAATAAGCGACAGCAAGTACTACATATGGGATGAGCCGATCTTGTGGAGGCTTGGACCCGATCAGATCCTTAGGAGGTGTGTTCCAGAGTGGGAACAGGAGGACATTCTCCGACACTGTCACTCATTTGCCTGTGGAGGCCATTTTGGGCCAAAACGGACTGCACGAAAGGTAATGGACAGTGGATTTTATTGGCTGACATTAAACAGAGATGCATATATGTTTCTGCAGGAAGTGTGACAGATGCCAACGAGGAGGAAATATAGGTGTTCGAGATGAGATGCCTCAAGTTCCGGTAAAGGTTTGTGAAATTTTCGATGTGTGGGGGATGGACTTTATGGGTCCATTCCCTGCATCAAATGGAATGTTATATATATTGCTGGCAGTTGACTATGTGTCAAATGGGTGGAAGCAAAGGCTACCCGAACTAATGACTCAAAGGTTGTTGCAGATTTTTTGCAGGCTAATATTTTTTGCAGGTTCGAAGTGCCCAAGGCAATCATTAGTGATCGAGGAACACATTTCTGTAGCCGAACCGTTGCAGCATTGATGAAGAAGTATGGGGTGCAACACAGGCTTGCCACACCTTACCACCCTACCACCCGCAGTCAAATGGACAAGCCGAAGTCTCTAACAGAGAGATTAAACGGACCCTGGAGAGGACAGTGAATAAATCAAGGAAGGATTGGAGCCAAAAGTTGAATGATGCACTATGGGCATATAGAACCGCATACAAGACCCCAATTGGGATGTCGCCGTACCGGCTGGTGTTTGGGAAAATGTGTCATCTCCCAGTTGAGCTAGAGCACCATTCTTACTGGGCAGTCCAGAAATTAAACATGGATGCAGCAGCATGTGGAGAAGAGAGAAAATTCCAGCTACAAGAGCTCGAAGAATTGAGGGAGGAGGCCTATGAGATGGCCAAGTGGCATCAAGAACGCACTAAGGGGAGGCATGATCGCCTAATCCGACAGAAGGAGTTCAAAGTGGGCCAACAAGTCTTGATTTTTCAATCTAGGCTGCGACTCTTTAGTGGGAAATTGAAGAGCAAGTGGCAGGGACCACTAGAGGTAGTGGCCGTTGGCCCGAGTGGAGCAATAGAGGTAAAAGACCCCAAACCGGTCTGCAATTCAAGGTCAACGGACAGCGTCTCAAGCATTATCATGAGCCGGGTCAGATACAGACTGTGGAGGAACTCTCCTTGTCAATTTGTCCCAATCACTGAGAAGAGACAATTAAGTCTAGCCTTAGACTTAAAAGAATGGCGCTACTGGGAGGCAACCCAGTTTCTATTAAATTTTTTGTTTTCTTTTTCATTTTATTTTATTTTATTTTATTTGGTTAAAGATGTTCGAGTTAAATTTTGAATGGATTGGATGCAGGATTAATTGGAGGGCCAGAAGAATCAAGGAAAAGAAATGGCGCTACTGGGAGGCAACCCAGTTTTCTGTTAAATTTTCTTTTGTTTTCTTTTTCATTTTATTTTATTTTATTTTATTTAGTTGAAGATGTTCGAGTTAAATTTTGAATGGATTGGATGTTTTAAATGTTGCATGCAGGATTAATTGGAGGGCCAAAGAAAATAAAAAAAAAAAAAAAAATAAAAAAGGTGGAATGTGAAGCAATCAGAAGGTCAGGGGCATCTCAGCAAATTTGAGCCAGGGACTACAATTACAATTTAGAAGAAGTGGGCCAATTTTGCAATCAAATTTGCAATCACACTGAACATGGCCAATTTTGCAATCAGCAACCGACCCAGCAACCCAACCCAATTACCCAGCACCTAATTCCTACCACCCCACCCACCGACCCATCAACTAATAAACCACCAAATATAAACTAATTAACCAACCCAATTACCCAATCCCATACCCGACCCACCTAATCAATTAACCTATTTTCTACCCGATTTCCCCACCCACCAATAAACTAATCAATTAATCAATTCACTTCATCTGCAAACAACCGCCGCCGCCACCCTTTACCCCACCACCATTCCCGTCCAACCTCCATGGCCACCAAAAAGAAAAGGCTCCATTCCGGCCGGTCGACGAGCCCACGTCCTCGAACCCACTCCCCTCGCCACCATTTTTCCCGAAACCACTCCACCAACCCACCACCGAACCCGCCCCTTCAATTTTGCAGCCCCACCCAGCAGCCTAAGGCCTCAACCACCATGCCAAAACCACCCCCTACCGAACCAAAAACCCACCCACACCCGACCAAAAATTCCCACCCCCACACCAACCCACCCCCTCACCCGACCAAAAATTACCACCCACCCAACCGAACCCACCCCACCCACACACCCACCACCGCCCAGCCCACACCAAAAAACAAAAGAAAAACCTCGGCCTTTGATGAAGAATGCAACACCGGCAGCCCAGATTCCAATTCCGACAAAGCCCTCCGTCCGCCGTTCAAATCGTGTGGCCTCCCACACCGCCTCTCCTCTCCTCCCTGCGCCAAAAAACCAATTCAAAGTGCTGAGGAGCCCTTCATAATTTCAGAAGAGGAACAGTCATCTAGCCCTACTGTTCCGGCAAGAAAACGACACCGACAGGGAGAGGCCACACAAACTACAGATGGGAATTTTTCTACTGCCCCAACTGACCTCCAGTGCGTGTACTTCTACAGCCACCCACCTCAATCACCGCCGGCGAGTACTTCTACTGCTGGTCTGACTACATCACCACCACGGGCGAGTACTTCTACTGCCCGAAGAGCAGCCACTGTGAGAGAGCTCCCCGGTTTCCCCCTGCAAAGATAGTCCAGCAAGCACAAGTCAAAAGAAATTTGACTTTCCCTACAAAAGATGAGATTGAAGCTCTCAAACAGGTCCAAACTCGTTCCCCATTACCATTGTACTTGCCTGATATTTCACTGTTAAAGTCATTGAATATTTGGGATACTGTGCTGGAATTATTTTCTAATATTGGCTGGTCTTGTTTGTTGGATTTACCAATTTGCCCTGTTTTTATTGAAATGTTGCATGAGTTTTTTACTACTGTGCATATGACCAAATTAAAAGGGTTGACTAAAGAGAAGCACTTTCTCTCTTTTAGACTGTTTCGAAAAACCCATGAATTTTCTGTGAATGACTTCAATATTTTATTGGGTTTTTGTGCTGAGGAAGATTTGGACACTGATGCATATAAAGCTGTTAAACTTGGATTTCCATCCTTTGCTCAACAAGCTGCCTGGGCCTGCATAGCCCCTAAAGGTGGCAAGTTTATACCGTCCAAATCCGAGGCTTATTTGATAGAAAGTCCTGCACTTAAGTTTTGTCATTACCTGATTGTTCGTAATTTGACTGGACCTCTGCTCAGCATGTTGTGTCTTCCAATGAGTTGTATATTTTACTATGCATGCTGGATAAGGTTCCTTTGAATCTGGGATTTTGGGTAGGGTATGTATTTGGGGACATTGGAACCCATAGGACTAGACATTTGTCCCTTGGTCACTTTGTGGGTTTGCTTGCTCGTAATGCTCAATTGTTTGATCCCACTCACACATGCATGACCCCTTCCCCTCCCCCTGTGACTCTCACATCTGGATATCTAGTGCACACACAATTGCTGTATGTGGCCTCCAATGGGGCCCTTTGTTTCCATGATGTGGCTCGTCCACCACCTTCTCGTGCAGCCAGTGCAGAATTTTTACAGGTGCAACAATCAGTTGACGAGTTAAAGAAGGACCACGCTGCTCTCCATCTCCAGCTCCAGGTCACAGAAGGTTTTTCCACTTTACAGCACCAGTTCACTGAAGGTCTCGCTGCTATACAGCTGCAGTTTGATCAGCTTCGGGCTTACTTAGCCCAGACCGGGCAGAGTAACTATCTCTCCTTCCTTGTCTCAGTCTCTATGTTTTTATTGTTTTGGGTCTGTCTTTCTAAGTTGTGAATTTAGTATTTGTGGATGTTCATGGTATTTTCTTAGTGTTGGTTTGTTTCTTATTCTTGTTTTGTGCTGAGGACATGCACAAATTTAAGTGTGAGGATGTGTCGATCCTGTCCGGATCTGTCTTTTGTGTTTTTTTAAGTCTGTTTGAGTCAAGTACTGCCCTTATTGTGATCGGAACATTGAAATAAGCACCATGGATGCATGATTGAGTTGGCATATGTTTACTCTTTTTGGTTGAGGTTTGGGTATGTTTTTATTGCTTTAGCATAATCAGGCTACTTTTCCCATTCTTAGCCATTGAAAATGAGTGTTGCTGAGCCTGAAATGATTTTTGATGAGAAGTGGGAATCCCACTGTTTGCCGGTCTGACTTGTCAAGATGGTCATTGTGTGGGATACAACTGGATGATGGGGGACCCTTGTAGGATAACCAAGTTTGGCTTTACTTTCTAAACTTTCCTGTGCATTAATCCATAGAAGCCACTTTGAAGCCTTGACTGTATTTCTTCTGAGTTAGTAAATGAACCAAGGCCTAATTTTTATCCTCTCTTTCATACCCCCTTAGTGTGCATGCAATGTGAATGTTGGATTTGTGCTTGCTGAATTAAAGATGATATAATGGCTACAAGAGAAGCAAGTATGAAAATGTGAACCTTGCTGAATGTTATATTGGTATGCTATTGTGCTGAAATAAGGGTGTGAAAAAGAAGAGAAAAAAGCAAAGTGCTGAATTGTGCAGCAGTGATTGTGGTTTTTGAATGTTAAAAAAATCTTGAGATTGCTGGCTGAATTTTTTTGCTTTGGTGGCTGAATTGTGAATGAAAAAGTATGAAGTAATGACCTGAATTTGTGAAGAGATGAGTCCCTATTTGCCTAAACGAGAGGCAACTTTGTGCAAATGCTGAGAAGGATGAAATGTTGTTTTTGTATGCACACTGAGTTTCTTTTTCGTATAGGTGACCTAGGAACAATTAGGGCCATACCAAGTTTGAATCCCTAAGCCCCGTTGTGTCCAAAAATGAAGGGTTGTTCTTAACAGTTGTGTCCCCTCAATACGGTACTGTGGCGATGGGTCGATTTTCAAGCAGTGGATCATTCTGTATAGACTAGGGAGAGTGTCCTTAATTTTTGAATTGTGAGAATGTGTGTTTTACTCTCCATAGAGTGCTGTTTCTAAGGGAATTACTGAATGATTGTGTTAAAGCAATAAGCTGGTTTGCTTGGTGGATTGGTGGGGTTTATATATGCTATACATGATCATAAAGTTTGTGGGGCAAGTAGGTGTGAAGAGCATGAAATGAGGCAGTACATGTGTGTTTTGATTTTTCTTGTTGAGTCAGTTTTTTTTTAAGTCCCGTGAGTCTTGTGTCATCAGTTGTTTTCTTCTTTTCTATTAGAGTCATTTTCTGTGTCCAGTTTTGAGTCAGTGCAAAAGCAACTAAAGTAAGGCTGTGTTTTGGTTCTTCACTTCACGCTTGAGGGCAAGCGTTATTCAAGTGTGAGGATATTTGATGAGTGTCTTTTAGTTGTTTTATTTTAGCGTCTCTAGGTGCTTTTCACGGGTATATTTATTGTTTTATGAAGCCAAGAGCAGGTGTTTAGAGACTGAGTCAAGAAAGAAAGGAGTGAGCTAAAAGAAGGAAAAAAGGGGTCCGTTTGAGCAAAAGGAAGGTAGCAGCAGGAAATGGGCAGCCATGGAGAAATTCCAGTTGTTACCGTAGTGAATCAAGAGGCAAAATTCCAGCAGCAGTAATTTTGGAGAATTATCTTGGATGAAAGTAATTGCTGGAAATAAGGGAAGAGAGAAGTAAATATTCAGTTTCCTTACTTGAAGAAATTTGTGATAAGGAAGGAAAATCAAAGGGATAAGGAAGGAATTCAAAATGCTGATTTGTAGGGATATAATTGATGAAGATATTATGCTGATTGGAAGGAAATTAATTGCTGGAAATATTCTTGGGAGATTTGGAGGATTATACTACTTCCTATTTTAGAGCCATTGTTATCTAGTATAAATAGGGGAGCCTTTGAGGCATTTAGCATTCATCATTCAGCTTTTAGCTTTTAGTTTCATACATTAGTTTAGTTTTTTCCAGCAAGAATTCTCTTTAGTTCTTAGTTCTCTTTTGTTCAACTTATCTCCTTTAAAGCTTTTGATACAATCTTTAGTTTTATTTAGTTCTTCTTTAAATTCTTCAAATAGTTTTATATCAGTTTTTCCTTCGTTTCTCGTTCTGGGATCAAGGAAAAATCGGTACAATAAAGTTTGGAATTGTTTCTTGTTGCTGAATTGTTCTCGTCGCTCAGGCCTCTATTTGCCCAAACGGAGGGTTGGTTCAGACCTGCAATTATTAATAAGTATTCCTTTTCTTTTCCTTCTTCTTTGTTGCTTCATCCTATGGCTTTTACATTAAATATGTGTGTATTTGCCATGACTATGAGTAACTAAACTCTTTTATTCTGGCATTATGTGATGAAGTAGATCTATGCATGTATGAAACATAGGATTAATATTGGTTCAAGTTCTTGTATTCTTATTTATCTTGTGCACATAAGTCTAAATGCTAGATTTAATTAAAGTCTGATCAACTTTTGTTTAATCCGGTAAAGTCAACTAGCGACAAACCTACCGTCGGGTAGTACAAGATAAATAGGTAACAACTTCTAAAGTTAACCCGATAGAAGTGTTAGTGTTGGGTCCTCCTAATAATTAATGCTGCTAATTATATTAATAGGTGTCGTAGGGAACCCACGGCCTGTTAGTTTGGTTAGTTAGAGAGGTAGTCGTGTCGTAGGGAGCCCACGGCGATTACCGACACACTAAGGGGGGATTTGGTTATGTCGTAGGGAGCCCACGGTAACCTATAACCAGCCGATACATTGTTCTTGGATTTATTTGTGACGTTAATGATTGCATGCATAGATTGATCTGATTCATATAATGTTGGAATACTTTTTTAAGTGATAATTTATTTGTTCTTGCGAAGTTTTTTTTTTTTTTATAAGTGGCAAATTTTAAAGGTCTCTCTGAGACACAAAGGTGATTGCAAATCAAACCATTTTTCAAATCGATAGGAATATGAGAATTTAAGTCAGCTGTTCCCTGCGGATCGACCCTGCTTTCTATACTATTTGTAGTAATTTCTTGCAGGTTTAAGCACTAATTTTTGTGCATTTTGGTAGCCTCACGACGGGCTCACCAGTATTGATGGATGCAAAAGCTAAAGGGATACACACTATGAATCAGCTCATACAATCTTTTAGTGTAAAACCATGAACATCAGCAAAATATAGAGGGACTGCCAACTGATACCAAGTTTTAAGCTCGATTAACTTAGAAATGACAATAGTGACATTCCCTTCCGACTGCCGGCGCAGAGGTTTCAAGATGCCAAATTTACTTTCCTGTGCTGCATAGTCTAGAAACAGAACCTACTCCCCTTCGTATCTTTTAAGGTTGTAAAGAAGGCACATAATGGAGACCGTTTCATTCTTGGTTAAACCTACATGAAGAGAAGATATGGTGCAAGAATTGGATTGCATAGGCATAACCCCTGCACTAAAATTTCAAACAAACTGGAACCCAATACAAAGCTACATATGAAAGAGACATCATCGGCACCAAACAAAGTTTTAGATCTTCTTCCATATGTTGCAAGAAAGTTGCTAACTTTTCAAGTATGACAACCACAAAAAATTTCCCCTCACAGATAACCACATAATCAATATGATGTTGACCACAGAACTTCAAAACGAGCATTAATTTCCACATTCAAAATCTATACACACAATCATACATCACAAGAAGAAAGCCCGTAGTCTGTAATCAATTAGCCATTCATCGAGCAAAGAAAAAAACCTAAACAGACAAACAAACAATGTGGTAAGATTAAGGTCTGTGCTGTGCATAGTCGAACAAATCCACTTATAGCACAGGAGATTGTGAAGCTATGGTTTCGAAAATTCACATGCTCGTCTCATGAACTTGTGATTTGGAAAACATGTAAATGTGGCGCTTTTAAATCTTTCATCCTATCTGAGTTGTACCTTTTCTTTTTAACTTTGTGTAAGTTAGGTGTAGTGGCTCATTAGATTTGATGTGGGTAATGTGAATCAAACCAATCGGTTTACCAGATAAATTTATCCTACTACTGATCAATATTTACTCTTAGACTTTCTGATCTGCACACCTTCAATGAAATTATAGAGCTGAATAAAGTATATGGAGACATTGCTTTTTACATTTCGTCTTCTTGTCTTCGTCTTTTCTGCTTTCTAGATTGCAGTACTGGTATTTGAATTGAGCAATTTGAAATTGATAGTATAGTGAACCAAGGTCTCCTTATTGAAGTCTTATTGGAAATGAACTCTATAGCTATACTTTCCAATGAAGTTGAACTTGTATTTGGTCAGTTAGCTCTCAGAGTATAGTTCTTGTGCTTCTAGTTCCTGAATGAAATACTGCTACCTGAATCCCACAAAGAGTATCCACTTACACATAAATAATGCTAGCATTAGCCTAAGCAACTCCAAATCTCTAAGAGCAAAACATAATTGAAATGAAAAAGTTCAACAAGCTTTTGTTCTGACAGCCTCCCTGAAGCTTTGTGCATTTCTGAACTTAAATATACCTTAAGTCATCAGCCACCTAAGTGAAATATAAACTGAATTAAACTACAGTCAGTATATTTAGGTCGTCAAGTGTAGTACAGTGACCCTCAATGCAATTATCTGAAAATTTTAGCATGTTTGACCACAATATACAAAATCTCCGAAACTGATATATATATAATAAAAGACAAATGATCTTCAATCTCAAAATCTTTCTAAACAGAAGAGCTGGTTCTTTGTAGCAACAAACAAAAACAAGAGACAAGTACAGAATTTTGATGACATATCAAGGTGGAGCTAACATATGACAATGAGTTGGTAAACAAGCAGTTATAATGTCCACTAGGAGTATCATAGCTATGTCAAACCTACATCCGAAGACAACAAGCTCATCTCTCAAAAACCACAGTGAGATCTCTCAAGTAAAAATACCGAAACTCAAATGTGAACAAAAATATACATGAACAAATATATATATATATATTATATATATATATATATAGTATCTGCCTACATTATATCATGCCCCTGAAATAAACACACAACTTTTGAATTTCAGCAAAACTAAAGCTCAATCAAGTAGAACAGATTTATCAGTAAATGTTATAATGATAAATTTATGCAATTACGAGAACAAAGTTGGAAAAATAAAAGCAACAGAAGGACTAAGATACCCCTCAGTAATCGGGTCCCAAAAGATGGTCTCACCATCTCTTGTTTCCCTTTTTGAGTTCCCCTGGCTTGAGAGAATGGATTCCCAATTAATAATATTTCCATATCATGCATAATCACATATGGCCAGAAATAGGGAACTAAAGGAAATATATACCTCCAAAAAAGAGAAGAGAAAAAAGGATAAGTAGGCACCAGCTTACATAGACAAAATATATCAAAAACATTACAAAAATGCATTTTTTTAGCCTGGAAGATAAGAAATCATTGAGTAGATGCTGCAAGTTCTGGCCAAGTTATATATATTAGTAATGCACTTAGCCTCAAGCAGAAGCGAACATGGGAAAAATTCAGAAAGCAAATTAGCATACGCCTTAAAATAAACATTCTTTTTTCTCTCACAAACCAAAACAATTCAGAAAGCAAATTAACATACGCCTTAAAAGGAATGATGCAAGAAAGAATGGTCTGAAATGTACCTACAGCAACAGAGAGGGACATGGTAGGGATACTTGTTTTAAGTTGAATGGCTATCCCAGATTGGTGGAAGGGACAGAAACCAGAAGGAAACTTCGGGAATATGGTGAATTCAGTGGAGACTCCACTTGAAACTGAAGAGCAAATCACAGGTTCTAACCGTAGTGGATCATCAAACTTTCGGCTACAAGGCTTGATTAATGGTTTTATTCAGGAGTTGAATAAAGTTGCAGAGGCTGGAATGACAGACTGATGTGGTTAATCCTGCTCATTTCAATGATTTCTCAGGTATGAATAAACCTTTACAGTTCGGTTTTATGGCTTTGATAGGTAAAGAATCTTGGATAGTTTGACTCCGGTGCCAGCAATCTTATGGGCATCAATTCCAATCTGTTTCAATTTTCTAAACCTATTGCTATATGTACTCCTGTGTGTTTACCTGATGGATCAATTAAATTTGTTGAAAAAACAGGTCATAATCACAAACAATAATAACCCATATATCCATAGGTGGTTTTCCTACGTTGTAAGAAAACTAATTTTCTAGATAAAAGTGCATCCTCCGATTCTCCTTAAATATTAACACCAAAAAAAAAAAAAAAAAGAAAAAGCCCAGCATTCTCAGCATCAAAGAACGTGTGAGTCACAAAGCACCAAAAGAATTCTCAGAAATGAGAAAAACTGAAAATGCAAAGGCTGTTCAGAAGTCTGAACTCAGGTCCTGAAACTTGTAATATATTCTTCTGGGTATAAGTTTTAACCAAATATGAAGTGAAAGTTGCATCCGTAATGAATTCACAAACTTGATAAGGGAAGAGTTAAGATATTTATAGAGTTCTAGAAATACAACACATTCAAAGGAAACAAAATGTGATGTTTCCATAAAGGCTTCATGCACTAAGGAGCAATCATATAAATCCAAGTGAACTGCAAAACAGTCAAAGCATAATAACTGCCACGTAACCACATATTCCATGTTCCACTGTAGGGAAGGAATGTAGCAGCATCACATAAAATTTGGCAAAACAGAAAGCAGACGACTTCCAAATTGCTTCAAAACTAGTGCCAGATCCAACTGACAGTATTTCATATAAGAACACAGTCAGATAATGCCAAGCAACAGAGCCAGAATTCAATCTCCTAGATTTGAATAGCGAATAAAAGTTTAACCATATAAAAACCATGCACTAATCAGTTGGTTGACTGTTCTCAACACAATAAATCCAGGAAGGTCACGTAATAAAACAGATCCAGAATCAACCATTATAACAATATCCATCAGCAATCAATCATTCATCTTATCCAACTATAGAGATAGGTCAGTGCCAAAAGAGGAAAGATAAAAATAAAAAAAAATAAAAAAAGAGAGAGACAGACATATTCACTCACAGAGAGTACCTTGTGGCTCTAGACTAGGACATCCCTCTAAAAATGTTCTTCAACATGTATGTAATCCATATAACATCTTCTGATAGATTAGTATTAGATCAATGTACAATTTTTCCTTTGGCAAAACCGCAAAGACTTGCTTTTCCTTCTAGCCCTTATTGTTTTGATCTTTTACACCTTGATTTGTATTGGCCTTATAATCAGTCCTCTACCTCTGGTGCACATTACTTTCTTACTAGTGTTGATGATCATTCTAGATATACATGGATATTTCTGCTTAAATTCAAGTCACAGGTTTCACATCTTCTTGAATCTTTCCTAAAACTACTTCAAACACAGTATCAGACATCAGTTAAGAAACTGAGATCAGATAGTGGTTCAGAATTCATCAACCATACTGTCCAATCCCTTTTATCTAAGAATGGTATTATCCATCAAACCTCCACTCCATACACTTCCAAGAAAAAATGACACCTTCACCCAAAACAAAAGTACAAAAAACTTTAGCTAAAGCATCCAATAGTTCCATGTTACCATCAGAGGATCACCATCATTACTTACTCCACCAAATTCTAAACGTCCAAATTTCAAAATCGATAACTTCTCCACTATAGATAGCAACAAAAGCTCAACAGCAGTAACCACACAAATTAAAATATTTCAAGTGCACTTACCCAGAAAAGTAGCAAAAGGTGTGAGGATTTAATAGAAGCTCTGCAGAACAATAACTTCAAATTAGAAGAAAAATAAAAGCCACCGTATAAAATCACATGTATAAATCAGAAGTAATGCCCTAGAATTTCAACTCGGTAAACAAAATTCAACAATTTCTGGCATGGCAACTTACCGACTCTGGTGAGATGCAAATCCGATGAGTAGGATACGATTTTTCTAAGAATTTCAGTAGCCGAGAGTGAGTAAACGGGAAGTAGCTCCGACGACGCAGCTCCGGTTAGACGCAGCTCTGATGAGAAGTAGCTCCGAGAGGAAGAATGCGAATTTTTGTTCAGTAAAGGGAAGAGAGAGAATGCAACTGAAAGAGTGTGAGTGAAGGGGAAGGGAGAGAGGGGGGGGGGGGGGGGGGGGGGGGGGGGGGGGTAAAATATTAATAGTTTTATTTCCCAAATCATCTTTACGTCCAAATTAGATCCTTAACGACGTGATTAGGGTTTAGCCGTACTTAAAAAAGGAATTTTACGTCCAGATTAGTAAACACATCGTCATTTATTATTATTTACGACGAGTTTCGCGTGTCGTCGTAAAGGGTTGGACGTAAAAGACCCCTATTTCTAGTAGTGTAATACTCATAGGATTCATCAATTTCTGTGTATTTTGTGTGCTGAAATACTTGAAAATTTGATGATTAATATCTGTGTTATACTAATTTATATGGATCTTGTGTTCAGTTAATTATCGACCGTTAACTTTCTCTGTGGTAACTTTTGCTAGTACCGGTCTGTAACTTATGTATTACTAAAATAGTTGGTATGGGATTTATTTAATTTTTATTAATTGGGTTGGTATGGAATTCTTTTTGTTAGAGATTTTGGATTCATATTGTTGGACCTATTAGAAGATCCCTAGATAGAATATAGCCGACTTTAATCATCTTTTCATTCTCAAAAAGTAATACTTGTTGTGGGGAATCAGTCATTCATCCACTTTAATTATTAAGTTAATTAAATCACTTGGTTATTTTCTTTTTTAATTTGGATTGATGTTTAGCTTTGATATTTTTGAACTTGAGGAACGAAAAAGATATCTTCTCAAGTTGGAGTTATTTTTTTTCAAAGAAAATTCCAATGTGACTATTGCTTCCATTGCATCTAGCTATGGTGACAGATCTTTTGTGGAGATGGAAAAATTTTGGCACATGTTTTTGTTACGAGGGAAGGGATATATAATTGCATTATAGATACTCGTATTATATATAGCTTCTAGCTAGATTGTCCAACCGCTGTATTTGTAATTTGTTTCCTATTAATAAAAACTGAATTTTGCCTTTCGAGCGTGTCTTCGTTTATTTTTATTATGTTCTGATTGCACAAATACTAGTTTTTCGGAACATGTCTTGTTCTCTTTGTCTCTCTAAAGAGACTACGATGTTGAGGACAATGTGCGAGTGAGATTGGGCTAAAACTTTACTAGCAGACATTATCTGCCATACGATTAATCTGTTGCTGTTGGAAAAATAATATATGCCAATATCGAGTTCACGATTTCGAGAATAATTTTGAACATTTTTAGTTTTTTTCTTGGGGGTAAAAATCCATTAAGAAATGTGTGTCTTTCCTACCATGGATTTTTAAACTTTTGATGATGGCCATGGACAAGAAAGAGGTGGTCAAAATAGTATGAGAGAAATGAAGAGTAGTTTTCCATGGAAAGAATACATTATTCACAAGTCTTAATTTCTTGCTGATGAATGAACTCAGGGTCTCAATCCCGCGAGGGTGAGCTAACCCCAAAAACCCGTCCTCAGTTCGGATTGCAGGCTGCAACTCTCCTGCATGAAGCCGGAATCGCTAGTAATCGCCGGTCAGCCATACGGTGGTGAATCCGTTCCCGGGCCTTGTACACACCGCCCGTCACACTATGGGAGCTGGCCATGCCCGAAGTCGTTACCTTAACCGCAAGGAGGGGGATGCCGAAGGCAGGGCTAGTGACTGGAGTGAAGTCGGAACAAGGTAGCCGTACTGGAAGGTGCGGCTGGATCACCTCCTTTTCAGGGAGAGCTAATGCTTCTTGGGTATTTTGGTTTGACACTGCTTCACACCCAAAAAGAAGGGAGCTACGTCTGAGTTAAACTTGGAACACACTACACAAGCTTGCCTAAGGAAATTCTTGAAGAGATGGCTTCCTGTTACTTTGGATCATCATTTCCAATATATTTTCTGGGATTGGATCAGTGTTGAAGAAAAAAAGAAACTACTCACTGAAAAATAATAAAAAAATCAAAAGATATAAATTGGTTAATGGCTTGTCAAAACAGAACAATAAAAATACAAAAATACTCTTTGAAGGTGTCGACTTTTTTAGTTTCATGCAAACAAAAATTCAGGTCCTATTCAGACAATTGTCCGAAACTGATTCGAATTGGCTTCATAATCCAAACCGAAAATTTCTGATGGGATCCGTGGTTCGATCAGAACCGCATATATTTTGCTCACCCCTGATTACTCATTGTGTTTAGAGAGCTTTGGGAACCTTACATATATACGATGTTTCATATATGAAGATGAATTGACAGTCAAAAACTCTCTAAAGGAGCTGTTTCCTAAGAATTGATTTGCACAAATTGTCCTAGCGGCTAGCGTAACACATTAAGGAAGAGAACGATTTTTACAAATTCAGCGACTAATTTTTGAATAATCCCTTCGGGGAAGTTGTTTAGTTTCTCCATAGTTTTTGTAGACCAAAAAAAGAAATCATTTCTTCTGCGAGTTCTTTTTGAAATTACAGGGAGAAAACCATCATCTCCACAACATTTAATTTGGCTCCAAATGAGGCTCAACTTCCTGTTCAACACTGCTAAAAAAAATCAGCTCCTCTGATCTCCTCATGCCGAAAAATAACAGCTTAAGCATCATCAATACTTGCTGAGGGACGAATACGAACAGTGAAAGTGTGGCCTAACCATACTTTAGATTTTTGGAATTTGAATCTAGAGGTGTCGGAAAGCTTACCACCGACAGTTTATTAGCATTGAAGTTTTTGATATATATATTTTGAATAAAGTTGAAATATATATATATATATATCAAAACCTTTCTAAGGCTGTTCTTGCTGTTTTTATATATATTTTTTGAATGTAGAGAAAAAAATGAAATATTAAATTTTTTTTTTTACAAATTTGGTACTTTCTACGGCGGTTATCTTCAAAACCACCGTAGAAAGTCTTAGGAACCGCCGTAGAAAGCCAACTTTCTATAGCGGTTTTTTTCAAAACCGCCGTAGAAAGTTCGGACTTTCTACGGCGGTTCGCTTAGAAAGTCCGAACTTTCTACGGCTGCCGGATAGATGACGGTTCCAAAATGCCGAAAACCGCCGTTAAAAGCCCTAAAAAACCACCATTAAAAGTCATTTTTGTAGTAGTGATACTTTGGCCTTAATCTCGCTGTCCACTTATTCATACGTTTCTCACAATGGATGTTCACTTTTTTGAATAAGCCTGCATAATGGGAAGTTCCTACTTGGTCCAGTGATGAAGCTATTCATGGTGCTGAACATTCGACAGACAGCGTCATCATCGCCTACAAAACTAAGAATAATTCCACAATGAGAGAGCTTAGAAACATATTCAACAGACTTAACCAGGCAACCAAAAAATGTTACGTAGTCTGTCACAATGTTGAAGTCAGTATCCCCACAATGTTGCCCATATGCAATGAGATTCCTAAGGAAACATTCTGTTCTGTCCTCAATGGTTATGACAGGGATTCGCAATGATCTATTCTTGAAAACTATGTCAAATGAGACTTCCTTTTCGATCTTCTCAAACTCGATTCCAGCCTCTACAAGTTCTGTTGAATCTGATCAACTCAATATTTTCCATATTTGATGGTGCATTGCCATTCGTGTTAGGTTCAAGTTTCAGGCTCGACCAATTTCTATGTATCAAGTCAAGTAAATGTTTGATGATGTCCTGAGAGTCCCCATTTTATCGCTTTCTCCCATTACTTGGGAAAAGATCATTGAAAAAATCCAGGGCAAGATAGATGAATTGATTCTGTTGGCCTGGAAGATGAATCATTTCATACAATTCATACAGAATGAAGAAAGGGAGTTGGTTTTCAAACAACATTAAATCGCGCTGAAAAAGATTCAGAGTCCATTCCATTCTGAAAAGAGGATCAATTTTCTTATCCCAAGAACATTTAAGCATACTAAACTTAATAATTCATCTAGCACCATCGTTTCAACAAATTCATCCGAAGAAAGGCTTACAGATTCCGCCTAGCATAGCCGCGCCTTTTCCTCCAGTAACTTCATAGCATCAACATATTTCGACACTTTCTCATATTTGCGCTGAAGCAATGCTTTCAGGAACAGCAACTTGTGTTCCTGTATCATTTGTAGATGAGGTTTATTGCGATGATACGGTCCGATTGATACAATCTCTGGTTCATAAGCTTTCTCATTTATGTTTCTCAGTACATTATGGACCCTAAAGATGCAACAGTTGGAGATTCTGAGCTAATAAAACCACTGAGCTTCTTATCAATAGTAATGGAAACATCTGCTTCTTTTGTAACTTGCATGATCTCTATAGAAACACACTGCATTCATATGGAATCAGCATCAACATTTAGCAAATAAATATGGTTTTAATAGCAAAGTGAATCACCAACAAATGCAAGTTTCTGGCATTGCCATCACTTTTACATTTTTTGTTATTTTGATGATCTCTAATTTTTCAAAGAGGCTTTATTTAGGGAAAAACTATAGTTCAGTTACCGAATGATTCAGTCATGATAATTACCCTTTGATGCCGTAATTTATACTCCCTCTGTCTCATTTATAGAGTCAATTTTGTATTACTATTTTTTTTGTAATACAAAGTGAACTTTTTGAATAGGACGAAAGGAGTTTTACTAAAGCCATTGCGTAACCAGTTATCAAATGACTGAATCATTCAGCGACGGGACTATAGTCTTACCCATTTCTTAATTGTATAAATGCTTGTTATCTGGATTTCATTTTACTTTAGCATTTCAAGTCAGAGTTCACACACACGCACACAGATTTATGTGTACCAAGAAATATTAGCAGCCTGAAATTTCAAGTTGCAAAGAGCCAAATATCATTAACCCTCTTGAGGCTGTCAATTTCTAGTTCCTTATCCATCCCACTAAAAAAGTCGAGTCATGTTTCTAATACCGAAAACAGAACCCTTTTGGTGCAAGTACCACTAAAAGAATCTAGCCCTGTTTCTAATATTGATCGGAGTTCATTATAAACAAACAGTTCAATGTTTCCCCTGCAAATTAACTCAGTTTGGACATTCAATCTAGTACTAATCAACAGATGTTGCAAGAACCTGGTCATCTATATATATATCATACGCAGATCAAAACTATGTTGGGAAGAATTGAAGCTAAAAAAACTTACAAGATGATGAGGATTTCACAATTTCTGCTCTGGAAGAGATTATGAGCAAATGCGCACAGTAAGTTTGAAGTCTTCTTTGGTCAGCCAGCAGTGCTATTATTCTTTATCACCTAAAGGCTAAAGATCATCATCGGATATTAATTAATTGTTAAAGGAAATTTCCACGAATTTCAAAAGAGCAGACTCGGAATTTAACAAAGGAAAGCAAAGGAGATGAAAGATAGTGAGAAAATGTGCGTAAATTTTTGAGAATCAATGCACACAATTGCAGCAGTTCAGACATATGATCGATCTTCACCACAAAGATCCATTTAAACAAGAAAGAGCTCTTGTTCTTCTTCCTCTTCTTCTCAAACATTTTAATTATAAGCTTTTTCTTGTTGTGTTTTGGAGTGTGTTGCAACATATATATGGCTGCTGCTGGTTTGGTGATAGTGATGCTTCTTTTGGCCATGGTTGGTCACTCAAGTAAGCCCCTTTTTCTCAAAAGTAGTTTTCTTTTCTCTTTTGCATTTTTCTTTTTAATAATTTTTGATAAATTTTACTTCAAAAAAAGAAAAAAAAAATCTTTCTATGTGTGGTAGTTATTTCTTAAAAAAGAGACAATCTTCACACCATCGTTTTCGCTTATTATCTTACGTTTTCAGTATAAAGTAGTACTTGTGACAACACATTTTCATATTAGTAAGAGTAATATAAAATGTAAGAAAATAAATAAATATATACACACTCTATCCCACTAAAATAGTATTATTTCTAATACTATTTTCAGTATTATAAATATGACTCCGTATAACTCTTTTATTTTGAAAAAGAAAAAATATTAAATTACGATATCTTTTGACCTATGAGAAGGACAAAGTATAAAACAATGATATTTTCCCGTCTGCATTATTGGAACGGTCCTATAGCAGGACCTAATTGATTAGAAAACTAATGTTAAGGTGGACCCCTAAATTGACTTCTTCGCTACCTAGTAGGACATGAAGAAAATGAATGGCGGTTGTGGTTTTGCGTCAATTATACATTGATTAAATTTCAAATTTCGTCCTTAAATATTGAGGCTTTGTTTACTTTGTGACCAAAAATAAGAATTTTTTATTATGGAAAGAAAATAATTTTTGGAGAGAACTTTTTGGGGAATTTATATGAGAAAGAGAAAAAAAAATATAATGATGAGGTAGTTTTTTAAAATAATCTGAGAACGATTTTAGAAGAAAACTTAAATTTTAAATTTTGAAATTAAGGAAAAATGAGAGTGTTGGATTTTTTTTTTTTTTTTTTTTTTTGAAATGAGAGTGTTGGGAAGTAGTAAAAAGGGAGGGCTTGCCACCTTAAGGTGATAGGTACGAACGTTGAAGATCGCAAAGTAATAATAATAATAGTAAATTAACTTTTTGGGAGAATTACATTTACCTTTCTGGACTTTGAGTATAATTACAAATTCATCTATGCTATTTTAAAAAATACAAATAACTTTATGTATTTACCGAAGACAAATTCAATGCCGTAAAAGTTGTAAAAGATCAAAAGGTTAAAAAAAAAAAAAAAAAACTCCTGGAAGATATTTGAAAAAAGAAATCTAAAAAGGAGAGAGTTATTTGTATTTTGTGGGTTTTAACTTTACCATTAGGCAATTCCAAAACTGGAACCGGCAGTTCTAAAACCGTCCTAAAACTGTTTCCCCAAGGTTCCAGTTCCACTTTCTATGGAACCAAAATCGTGGTCGTGTATGCTGCAGAGCTATTGTTTCGTGTGTGTGCTTCTTCTGCCCCTTGCATAAAGTGGAGTGGATGCATTGGAAGAGGCATCTCGGCAAAGACTGTCGTTTTATGTTTTTATGACTGACTAAAGGCTCCCCTTTTACTATGTAGGCTTTTATGATTGACCTTGTGAACAGGTTATAAATTTTACAAAGCTTCAAAAGGCTTGTAAATATACTAGTTCTATCAAAGTGTTCAACTTTTAGTGATGTTGATACTTTAATCAACTTAGCAAAAAATATCAAATCTTACTATTGAATAAGCTACTTAATCAATTGGGGGAGGGTTGAGGAGGTGGTTAATTAGAGGGTCTTGTAACCCTGATGTCATGGGTTCAAACCTTAGGGATGTATATGTTTAAAAAAAAATAAAAAATACTTAATCAATTCAACCTTATAGTATCACCACTACTCTAAGTTTTAACAAGTATTACTTTTGTGTTCAAAAATACAAATATTACTTTCATTTATAAATTCTTCATTTCAAGAGTATTAGTTTAATTCTCAACAAGTGTTACTTTTGCCTTCAAAGTATAAATGTTACTTTCTACAATAAACTCTTCACGTCAAGAGTACACATTTAATTTTCAGCAAGTATAATTTTTGGGTTCAAAAGTACAAGAGTTACTTTTTGCTATAAACTATTTATTTCAAGAGTATGAGTATAATTTTGAACATATATTCTCATTATCATATAAAAGAGTCATATTTTGAGTTGTACTCATAAATCATTCTACCACTAGATCTTAACTGTTTTGGTGGAACAGAGTTCAAAACTACAAGTGCTATTTTTTACAATAAATCCTTCATTTTAAGAATATGAATTTAATTCTCAACAATTATCACTTTTTAGTTTCAAAAGTATAAGTATTACTTTTTATAATAAATTGTACACTCTTTCAATAGTATGAATTTAGTTCTGAACAAGTATTATTCTTGGTTTTAAGAGTATAAGTGTTAATTAATTTCTGCAATAAAATATATACTCTCATTTGAACCGTTTAAGTTTAATTTTCAACAAGTATTAATTTTTGATTAAAAAAGATACATATTACCTTCCAAATAAATTATTAATTTCAAAGGTATAAATTTAATTTTTAACAAATATCACTTTTTTGTTTAGTATTATAAAATAAAATTTTCACTTTAGAAGTATATGTTTAATAATCAAAAACTTTTAAAAAAACAAATGCGAAGCAAAATGTAAGGGGGGAAAAAACACTAAATAGACGTACACATGAACTCACATCGATCATTCGACCTTGCATATATATCAGGGCCGGTTCGGGAGTTTTGGTTTGAGATATGGTTTTGTGAAGTTTTGGGTTTCAACTTTGTTCTTTTACTAAACTTTAAAAAAAAACTTCAAACCCAATTTCAAAAAAAAAAAAAAAAAATTCTCCAAAACCCCTTCCCTCATCTTCTTCATCTCATCTTCGCTTCACCCACACCACTGCCACCGCCTGCCTCCCAGTGCCCACCGCCAAATTAAAATCGGATATGTCCTTGAGTTCTGGATCAGCCTTCAAGCTCTAGATCGGTCCTTAAGTTTTGGATTTGGATCTAGGGTGGGTTTGTGGTGGTGGTGGTGGGTTGATGGGTTGTTGTTGTTGTTGCTTATTTGGATTTGTGTTGGGAGAAAGAAGAGGAAGAATAGTGAAAAATAGGTTCTTTGTATGGGTCTGAAAACCAATTTGAAAAAGAAAAGAAAGAAAACGCAGAAGCAAAGACAGAAAATGCTGAAAGAAGAGGAAGAATAGTGAAAAAGAAAAGAAAGAGAGCAGAAAGAAGAGGAAGAATAGTGAAAAAGAAAAGAAAGAAAACGCAGAAGCAAAAATAAAAAAAATTTTTGAAAACTTGCCAAAAAATTATCTTGAAAACAAGTTTTGAAAACCTTATTTCTTTGTTTTGGGTCTGAAAACCAATTTATCTAAAACTTATTTTCAAAACAAGTTTCAAAACTTGCAAAAGAACATGCCCTCAATCTCTGTTGATGCATATTGCTTAGATTAGACCTATGGAGGGTCCAGAAAGTCCCCTACTTTCTACAGCGGTTTTCTTACAACCGCCGTAGAAAGTCCCTTTCTATGGCGATTTTCGAATAACCACCGTAGAAAGTTACTTACTACGGCGGTTATCTTTAAAACCGCCGTAGAAAGTGTGTTTCAAAAATCTTATTAGTAATTCAATGAAAATTGCTATTTTTGAAGTTTTCTTATAATTATTATGTAACAATACATCAAAATTTTTTGAGGGCCTAAAATAATGGATTGGTCAACTAAAAATTTAAAATTTATTTATTGTTTATCATAACATAAAGGCAGGAGTTTGTATATAATTAATAAATATGATGAATTTTACTATAAAAATTGATAAATAGGAAATTACATATTTATTATTAAATTTAAAAAAATTTGGGGGTTACTTTACAAAAAAAGAAAAACTAGAAATTAATAGGAATAAAGGAACGGGCGGGAATTCACAATTACGGGCTTTCCACGGCGGTTGTAATTAAAACAGCCGTAGAAAGTTACTTTCTATGGCGGTTTCTTAATAACCGCCATAGAAAGTTACTTTCTATGGCGGTTTCTTCATAACCACCATAGAAATCAAGTTTATATGGTGGTTTTAATAAAAACCGCCGTAGAAATCAAGTTTCTATGGCGGCTTTAGTTACAACCGCTGTAGAAAGTCCATTTCTAAAAACCGCCATAGAAATTTGATTTTGTTTCAATTTTAAGGGTTTCCCTTTGTTTCCATCTCCAGCCAACCGCGGCTTCCCCTTGTTTCCATCTCCAGCAAACCCAAGATGTTCTCTCGTCGCCGGCGCTCATCCTCTCGCCGCTGGTTTTTTCTCGTCTTCCCCCAAAGCCGTTCTTCCGGCGGCGTTGATAACAAGATCCGCCATCACCCAACTCCGGAGATGGTTTCTTAATCGGCCATCACCCACCACTCGGAGTTAATCCTCCATCATAATTTCACCACAATCGGTCCTTGTTGTGGGCTTCAAATCATAAAAAAGGTTATATGGAATAGTTTCAACTTTATTTAAGCTTTACAAATTTTATTGTTACTTGATTATTGCGATTGGCCTAGGGTTTATTATTAGTGTTAAATTCGGGTTTTGTGAGATGATGAATGATTAACTTCGGGTGTGATTAGTGTTAAATCGGTGGTTTATTGTATGTTCCATTTTATAATTTTCCTACTGATTTTGGTTTGATTTATTCTCAAAATTGATTAGGTTGCGATTGGATTTTTGTATATATATATATTGGTTATTTACTTTAGGATTATGTTGTTATTGTATTGTTGTTGCTATTAATGATTAAATTAATTAGAATTTGATGGATGCACGCAAAAATTTTGTGAAGTTTTGTGGCTGTTCGGTTTATTAGCATGGAAGTTTTTGATATATATATTTTTTTAAATAAAGTTGAAATATATATATATGAAAAACTTTCTACGGCTGTTCTTGCTATTTTTGATATATATATTTTGAATGCAGAGATTAAAAAAATGAAATATTAAAATTTTTTTTTTACAAATTTGGTACTTTCTATGGCGGTTTTTTTCAAAACTGCGGCAGAAAGCCTAACTTTCTAAGCGAACCGCCATAAAAAGTCCTTTCAATGGCTTTTTTTTCAAAACCGCTGTAAAAAGGACTTTCTACGGCGGTTCCTAAGTGAACCACCGTAGAAAGCCAAAAAAAGGCCATAGAAAGCCTAACTTTCTACGGCAGTTCGCTTAGGAACCGCCGTAGAAAATTGGACTTTCTACGGCGGTTCCTAAGTGAACTGCCGTAGAAAGTCCAACTTTCTACGGCGGTTCTTAAGCGAACCGCCGTAGAAACACTACTACAAAAAGGGGCTTTATGGCGGTTATTTAGCACATTTAACAGCGGTTTTCGTCCATTTTGAACCGCCATCTATTCGGCAGCCGTAGAAAGGTTACGGACTTTCTACGGAGGTTGGAAACAACCGTAGAAAGGTTGGACTTTCTACGGCGGTTCGGTTGTGAACTTTGTACGGCGGTTCGCTTAGGAACTGCCGTAGATAGTACCAAATTTTTTTTAAAAAAATTTAATATTCATTTTTTTATCTCTAAATTCAAAAATATATATCAAAAACAGCAAGAACATCCGTAGAAAGTTTTCGATATATATAAATTTCAACTTTATTAAAAATATATATATCAAAAACTTTTATGTTAATAAACCGAACAACCACTAAACTTCACAAAATTTTGCGTGCATCCATCAAATTCTAATTAATTTAATCATAAACAGAAAGAACAACACAATAACCACCGATTTAACACTAATCAAACCCGAATTTAATCATTCATCATCTCACCAAACCCGAATTTAACACTAATAATAAACCCTAGGCCAATCACAATAATCAAGTAACAATAAAATTTGTAAAGCTTAAATAAAGTTGAAATTATTTGACATTACCTTTTTTATGATTTGAAGCCCACAACAAGGACCGATTGTGGTGAAATTATGATGGGGGATTAACTCCAAGTGGTGGGTGATGGCCGATTAAGAAACCATCTCCGGAGTTGGGTGACGGCGGATCTTGTTATCAACGCCGCCGGAACAAACGGGTTAGGGGGAAGACAAGAGAAAAAACCGACGGAGAGAGGATGGGCACCGGCAACGAGAGAACGCTTCAGTTTGCTGGAGATGGAAACATGGGGAAGCCGCGACTGGCTGGAGATGGAAACAAAGGGAAACCCATAAAATTCAAAAAAAGTTACTTTCTATGGCGGTTTTAATAAAAACCGCCGTAGAAATGGACTTTCTACGGCGGTTGTTATTAAAATCGCCGTAGAAAGTTACTTTCTATAGCAGTACAGTTGTAATTAAAACCGCCGTAGAAAGTTACTCAAGAATAACAACCGCCGTAGAAAGCCCGTTATTTTGATTTCCCGCCCGTTCCTCTATTCCTATTAATTTCTAGTTTTCATTTTTTGTAAATTAACTCCCAAATTTTTTTAAATTTAATAATAAATATGTAATTTTCTATTTATCAAATTTTATAGTAAAATTCATCATATTTATTAATTATACGGCGGTTTCTATAAAACCGCCATATAAACATACTTTCTACGGCGGTTTTTGGAAACCGCCGTAGAAAGGGTTCTCTATAAAATCGCCGTAGAAAGTAGGGAACTTTCTACTGCGATTTTCAAAAACAGTCGTAGAAAAGGACTTTCTACGGCGGTTTTCAAAAACCGCCATAGAAAATCCTCTTTCTACGGCGGTTTTATTTCTAACCGCGGTAGAAAGTCTGTACTTTCTTTTTAAGGGCGGTTTTGGTATTTTCGCCGTTAAAGCACCGCCATAGAAAGTCATTTTTGTAGTAGTGAAAGTCCTTAACCTTTCTACTGGTGCCGGATTAATTGCGGTTCAAAATGGACGAAAACTACCGTTAAATGTGCTAAATAACCGCCATTAAAGCCCTTTTTGTAGTAGTGTTTAGTTTTTTGCCAATTTAGATTTAGTTTGTTTTGGGAAACTAGTTTTGAGAAGAATTCGGTTAACTATAGGTCTATATAAATGACCTATGAGGTATTGTTTTCAGTTGAGCTGAGAGTTTGAAAGGTTAGAGTCTTTCAGCTCTCTGTCTTCAGGGGGATTTTGACAAATGGCGCATCTCTGTCTTCGAAGTTGTGAGATGTTGGATTATGATGTTGGGTTATTGATGTAATAGGTGTGTAAGTAAAGACTTTCGGCTTACCCCGCCTTTGATTAGTTTTGTGGATGTAGGTCTAAATATCGAACCACGTTAAATTGTGTATTGTTTCGTTGTTTGTTAATCTCTTTGGGCGATAAGGATATTTTTATATCCTACATATGGTATCAGAGACAGAATCAAAAGGAGAAGAAATTCAGAAAAATTACAAGCCTTGGTGATTCCGGTGCTGCAAAGATTTCTTGTTTGAGAGAGGAAAAAAAGGGGAAAGAAAGGATATGGGTTGCTTTGTTTATGCTGCTACGAGAGCGATTTGATTCAATTAAAATTGATCAAGTGGACTGGTCGTGGGGTTTGCGCACTTTAGAAGAAGGGACTTTAGAACTTGATTGTTGGTTTTTGTTCGTGGGCCAGGCATGAATATGAACAATAGTGCTTCATGTTCTGGATTTGATCGGCTATTATTGGACGAAGGGGAGGCTTTGGAGCTTCAGTGCTCTGTTTGTTCGAGGCGTGTGACGAATGTGTGGGCAAGGAAGGTGATGAAGATATGGTTAAAAAAAGAAAAGCAGAGTTGTGTTTGTGTTGAAGATTTAATTGGTAATTGAAGATCGAGATGGCATTGGATCTACGTGTGGGCAAAGCTTGATTTACGGGAGGCTATGTTGGAAAAATTAAATCAAGCTTAATTAGGAAATTTTAATTTTGGTAGGATTTAATAAATATTTGTTTAGTTTGTTTCCAATTTAGATTTGGTTTGTTTTGGGAAACTAGTTTTGAGAATGATTTAGGTAACTATAAATCTATATAAAGGACCTATGGAGTATTGTTTTCAATTGAGTTTAGAGTTTGAAAGGTCAGATCCTTTTGTCTCTTTGTGTTCAGGGGTATTTTGACAGACGGCGCCTTTCTGTCTTCGGGATTGTGAGATGTTGGGTTATGATGTGGGATTATTGATGAAATAAGCGTGTCGGTAAAGACTTTCAGCTTGTCCAGCCTTTGATGGGTTTAGTGGATGTAGGTGTAAAGATCGAACCACGTTAAATTGTTTGTTGTTTCGTTGTTTGTTTTGATTATTCCGCTGCGTATTAATCTCTTTGGGCGATAAGGATATTTTAATATTCTACAGTGTTCACTTTCACGGTGGTAACTTTGTTATATTTTGAGCTCTTACTCTGCTCATGGTTCATAATTAACTTTTGTCCAAACAACGTTGTATTCTCTAAAATTTGATACACAATGTTAAATGGCCGGTTTGGGTTTTGAATATGGAGCGTGCGCATGTCTCAGACAATAAAAAAAAGACTTCAAAAACTGAAGGAAACTTTGGATTCATATTGTTGGTCGTATTAGAAGACTTGGAGTACAGAGAATATCATATTTTCATAATCTTTTCATTCTAAAAAAGCAATACTTCTTTGTGGGAATGACTCATTTGTGGGGCCACACTAATAATAACGTTAAATTACTTTGATGGCCTTTTAGTAATTTTGTGTTGTCCCATTTTAGTTTCTTAATTTAAGGAACTCTCATTTTCATCTCTTAGGTTTCAAAATAATTTTTTAAATTATCAATAAACTTAAATTCAAACATCATTCGAGTAATTTCCAACTAGCACATGAGCTTGGGACAGAGGTGATTTAATTATTATTTTTTATTTTTACTACTCATAACGCATGCAAATCTTATATTTTAAACACAAATAACCCATTTGTTGTTAAAATTTGGGTCTTAGAACATTAATTTAATAACTATTTTTAAACTTAAAGGATGAAAATGAGATATTTAGACCTAATTAAGTGAGACAAAAGTTAAAGAACGAATGAACTCATCTTCTTGGGCCCCGACTGATTACCAATGTTCTTATACTCAGCTAGGCCATCGAATCAGTTAGCTCGCGCCTCCAGAGCCAGCAGCCAAGCCGAGTCGGGTCAATGCCCAAGCCCGGATGTTGTAAAACCGAGGAGGGTAAATATTTTATTTGACATGGAAAAAAAATCCACTAGGTAATGCAAAAGATAAAATTTTATTTGGCCCACAACCTACATACAGTGTTTTAACCTATGCCAGATTCATCCCAGGTCACCATTATTAAACATTCCAACTCATTTTGTTTTTATTTTAATTAATTGAATTCAGTTCTACTTGAATTTCCAATAAGAGTCTATAAAGAAAGATGTATGGGCTCACTTTTTTATGTGCATGCACCAATTATCAGTGGCGGTACAAAGCTAGGGGCGAGCTGATGCGGCCGCCCCACCTAGTTCCTGAAGGTATGGGTAGTAACTTTCACTCCTCTGTGAGACGCCTAATTCCGTCCCTCTGCATCTTCTTGAGGAAGAAGATGAAGAGCAGTACGACTGTCCTTTTTTTTTTATATATATATTTTTTACAAAATTTTAAGTGAAACAAAATCGTTTTACTTCAGCGATTTAAAAAAAAAAAAAAGAAAAAGAAAGGAAAAAAAAAAAAAAAGAAGGTTTATCTTGGGCCTTGGCCTTTGGGCCCTTTTTCCATTATTAGATAATCAAGTTGTAATACAACAACAACACTCCTCTATCCGAAGCCCATTTCTACTTTATTTTCCTTCAATATTTGTGATGTTTAAATTTTTGTGTGCATATTTAAAATAATAATAATAAATTTTTGTGTATTTCTTTTATAAGAGTAGGTTTTTTTATTTAATAAGACTGTTTGCTTATTATAAATCTTTTGTGATAAAATATTTATTAATAATTTAATTTTGATTAATTATATATATATATGTTATTTATGAATAAATATTTATTATTAGGTTATTTGTTATGAATACATTTTTGAAATCAAACACTAAATCTTTTTCGAAAGAAACTCTAAGTCTGTAACAAATGTTGCCAAAAATAATACCGACCTCCTTACCACATTGGTGGCTAAAGAAGTTTCCGATCCGCCGCCACGGCCCGATCAATATTAATTGTTGGTGTCTGGTCATGAGTACCTCTTGCCGTTACCGTTCATTCCCCGGTCATCCCCATTGCCATTGACATGAAAGGGCCTTTGGCCGTTAAGGTTATTTCGTTCTCAGTTGCCAGAAAATCCTTGCAAAACTGCCTTAATTTTCTTTGCTGGTTCATGAAATATCTTATCGTAAATGATCCAAAGAGCGGAAAATTAGTCCAGATATAATATCAGTAGGATCCTTAGGGATTCTTCTCAGAAATTTTCCTTTGCTCATTGACTTCCATTTTGGGAAAGGAAGTCCTAAACATCAATGAATACCAATGTTGTAAAAATCGGACCGGACAATTAACCGACAAAGGCCAAGTGTCGAGTCATTAGAATTTGGCTCAGATAACAATATGAATAAGTTAAAAATATATTTTAGAAAAAATAGTTCAAGCAACTATAAAGTTAATATGTATGCTACTAAAATTTTAAAAATGTTATTAAATTGAAAACTTAAATTGAAAACTATTACGTGTGAATGAAATTTCAATCTTCTTGAAATAAATAAATCTATGAAAGTGATTAGTGCATGATAAAAAAATATATGTTTTATTAAAAGTTTGGGTTAAAAAATAATCTTAAAAAATATTATAAGTAATGCGCACCATCTCAATTATATATCCTCACAGCGCTGGGCCTCCTATATTTTAGGGCCCCATTTACTTTTTCTGAGTTTTTTTTTTTTTTTTTTTTTTTTTTTTTCCTCTTCTTCTTTGTCATTCCACTAAACTGCATTTAACATAACTAAATATGATTAATTTTTGGTATATTTAGAAATTGCTTCTATTCAAAAAAAAAGGCCTCCCTCAATTTTCACGGTGTCATAATAATCGAAAATGATATATACTATTTTATTTTTTTGAAATTTGTGTTTGACTATTTTAGCTTTTAATTGTCGGTTAATTGCTTTTGTGTTTAACTATATATATGTTGCAAGAGAGGCTAAACAGATTGGCTTTAATTGCAATTGAAAGTAATTTTTGGAAGAAATTGAAATGAACAACTTGACAAATGATTTATATTTGAATATACATTTTAAAAAATTGCACCTTTTAAGAAAATTTTTATATTTACTTTTTGGTTGAAAGATTTTGTATTTTAAAAGCGTTGTCGATGAATATTATTATTATTGTTTTACCTTTATGATGCTATAAAAGTGTTCAATAATATAAATTTAAATTTAATGGAACAATTTGGATACGGGATCCACCAGGGACCTCAATCTAAAACTAAAAAATTAAATAAACAGGGCCCCTAAATGTGTAGGAACGGCCGTGTATCCTCAAATTAACAAAATTCATGAATATTTTCCATTCAATTTGTAGCCAAATTCGTGGTGATCGACGAAGGTTTTTTTTTTTTAATTTAATTTATTCCAATCTCGTGGAACAATTAAAGAAAAATGTATTTATATATTCATTTATATACTAATTAATTAAGTACATCAATGATGTTTATTTCATCTTATAAGGAACAGTTGAGGGCAACAAACAGCCTGAAGATGAATGGAAAATGATTGTTCATTGTCACTTTGACTCCTAAACTCTCTAAAACATAATATTTTACAGATTTTTCTTTTCTTTTCTTCTACATCGGTTAAACTTCTATTTCAATATACCTTCATACCGAACAAATATTCATTTTAGCCTCTAATTTTTAACCAAAGGACAAATAAGTCTCTAACGTTATTTTGCTTTCAAATAAATCCGTGACATTATAAAATAAAGTCAATTCAGTCCCTTTACGTGTAAATACACATTAACGGTGAGGGATTAATTTGACACAATTTCATAAATATTGAGAGATTATATGAACATGATAGATAATATTAGGGGTTTATCTGGACCCAAAATAATACCATTAGGGCCTTCTTCAATCTTTGAATAAAACATTAGGAGATAATATGGACATCTCAGCAGAAAAAGGAAAAAAAAAAAAAAAAAAGAGTTAAAAGCCAAATCATCGAAAAAAAAACAAAACCATAATTTCTCAACTTGAAATAAACTATAACGTCCGATCGATGGCTACAAATTTTACATGAGCATAAATTTTTTATTCTATAAATAAAAGCATCGATCCATCAACTTAGAAAAGCACATGCGTTCCCCTTAATTAATTATCTCAGTCATCTGTAACCAAAAAAGTTATCATAGCATGGTGGCGGGGCCACGGGCTTCCCATATCCATGGTAGCACGCGTTGCCACACAGAGGACACCCGAACCCGACCGGAAACGGGTAATACTGATCGGGGACCGGTACTCCCAGCGCAGCTGCCGGTGGCGGGACCACCAAGACAGGAGGAACCACTTTCTCCGGTGTCGGAGGAGCCGTGGCTGGTTTTTGATCGGGTTGTTTGGTAGGGTTTGACGGGTGTATGATCCGAACAGATTTAATAACCTTCCCTCTTTTGGAACGTAATAATTTGTCCCGGATTTTTTCCGGGCTGCAACACTTCACAGTGATCCTCACCTCATTTCTCTGATTATCGAACGCCTGGTCTTGAATTTCTGATCTTGTCCAAAACAACATAAATTAAATTGAACGACAAAAATCTAAATTATTCTTATTATTTGTCAATTAATTAACAAAAAGATAATAATTAATTAATTAATTACCAGGAAATTTGCAGAGAATTTTCTTGACATCCTTGTAGCAGTCACGGCAATCAAGATCAACCTTGAGCACCATCCAAGTCAGCTTCTAGCCATCAAAACAAAATAATTATGAAATGAATGTCGCAAACTAGGTATGTATATTATATTTTTGGTCCCACTAAAATATTACTCGTATTTCTAATATTGAAAATAATAATTTTTATATGAGACGAAAGGACTAATACATACCTCCTCGGCCATGGCTTGAGTGATAAAAGGTGGGTGGGATCTGAAAAAGTGGCCGCAGAGAGTGGGATGAATTATGAATGAATGAGGTGGTGTTGTACAAATATATACAATATATTAGGTAGAGAGCAAGTTAGTTCTAAGAAAAAGGTGTGAAGTTTTGTGGAAGTTTCATGGTATTGTGCCACTATAGAAGGTCACTTTAATTTTTATGAATTTTAATTTGGTTTAATTTAATTACTTTTTGCCACATTGTTCAAAATATCTTGTTTGATTTATTGTTGTTGAGGTGATTCATGAATTATGTAAACAATTAATCAGATTTAATTTCCATTCATTTTACATGTTTCAAACTTAGTGCATTCATTGTATATTTAAAGTGCAATAAGTTTATTATAATTCAGATATTCATATTTATATTAATTCATGAACCACCTATATGTATACATTCCTCAAAATAGAACTTCCTCCTTAAATGTATCTGGTTGCACAAACCTACGTGCCGATTAATCTCTCCATGAATTGAGAAGAGTTTTATTTATTTTGGTACAATTAAAAGGTTTCATCTCTATACTTGGAGCCTCCACGTTGTTGCATCACAATCTTTCATATTCTATGACGTCTATCACTCACTTTTCATTCCCATTAATTAATTATAATTAAATATATATATATACCTATATTATTGTTGTACAATGATGCAAATATAAGGTTAAATTAAGGTTGTTCGTCTTAGACAATCTATAAATTAACGTTGACGTTGACGTTGACGTCGAAAGTCTTGGTCTCACCGGCCAAAAGTTTAAGAAGAAAGGTGTACTATTTTTTCATATGCGTATTATTTCATATGCGTATTACGTTGACGTTGACGGCGACTAAAGTTTAAGAAGAAAGGTGTACTATTTTTTCATATGTGTATTACTCTAATTTAATGCAAAAACAGATGGAAAGAAGGGGATCAAGAAAAGGTGCGAACCCTTTCCCAGTGGAGTTGTCAAATATAAGATCTTTATTATTCATTGAATTTGTCATCATCATATATATCATGACATCCAGACGAGCTAGCTTTTACACAGTCGTCTGGAAGAGTTGTTTTGTTTATTTATTTTATTTTACTTTTCACTTTTTCGTACTATTATTAATATATTTATTTGTAATTTATAAATAATTTATAATTAAAAAATAAAAATATAAATGGGAATATCCAAAACTTGTTATAGGACGCTTTAATTTTATTTTTATTTTCAGGACAATTTACTTAATTATAGCTAGTGTTGTTAATTTGGCGGGTCATCCCAGTTAACCCTCGAACCTTTATCGTAAGCAGTTTAATTTTGTTCAAACACGGTCAAAATATAGTTGAATCGTTGTTGAACTTAGGTTGACTTATGAATGAACCGAAACTTAAAAATAAAACTCTTAACTTAAGAGTAATATTTTCATCTATTATATGTACTGTAATATATTTATAACTAAAATTGCCTACTATTACTATATGATATCCATGTAGGACCCAAACTAAATCAAACCCACAAAATTTAAACAAATCCACAAGCTCAATCAAAATAGAGTTCCGATAGTCGAATACCACCGAAACAGAGCTTCTGCCGAAATCAAATTAACTTCAAAGCTGATCTCAAATTGATCAATTTAATAAGGATGCAAAGTTGTTCACGCGAATCAAAGTGCAAACCAACTAAGCCAAATTGATTTTGGCTTGCTGCACCATGCAATTCAATTGCATTAGGACCGAAGAAACCAATCAAAGCTTAAGCAAAGCAATAAACGAAAGCTTTCTAACTGAGGCAAAACAACTTCAATGTCGGAAACCAAAACAGCCGCAAGGCTTTTATTTAATCTTTGTAATTTTCTCTGTGATTCTCTGTGATTACAATAGCAACCCAAGACATATATTTATAGGCTAAACTATCCCTGAATCCTACACTGATTCAAATTGCAACTATTTCCTAAAACAATTAGGTTTCCTAAAACAAATATGAAACCAAACAGGAAACAAACGAATAGGAAACATTAACCGAATAGGAAATAGAAACTAATAGGAAACTTAGTTTAATTATTCTACATAGACTCCCTTAAACTAAGTTCGCGTCGTTAGCCATACCGAGCATCTTCTTCAACTTTGCAAAGATCTCGAACTTCAATGCCTTGGTGAAAATGTCCGCCACTTAATCTTCAGTCTTGCAGTATTCAACAACGATCTCCTTCTCATTAACCAAATCACGAATAAAGTGATACTTGATATCAATATGTTTACTGCGACCATGAAAGACTAGATGCTTTGTCAGCTCAATTGCCGACTTGCTATCACACAACACCGTTGTCGGACCATCCTCTTTATGTTGAAGGAAACCCAGCATCCTTCTCAACCAAATTGTTTGAGTAGCACAATTAGAAGCTGCAATATACTCAGCCTCAGCAGTAGACAATGCTATCACTGGTTGTTTCTTTGAACTCCAAGAAAACACACTAGAACCAATGAAGAAAGCATACCCAGAAGTGCTTTTCCTTTCAACTGTATCACCTACCCAATCACTGTCAGTATACCCCAGAAGCTTTACAGGTTCACCTCTCGGATACAAAATACCGTCTCCTTGAGTACCCTTAATGTACCTCAATATTCTCTTTGCAGCCTGCAAATGCGACTGACAGGGATTCTCCATGAATCTGCTTATCAATCCAACACTGAAATTTATATCCGGCCTTGTAGAAGTCAAGTATCTCAAACTACCAACCATACTCTTAAAGTAAGTTGAATCCACAGAATTCCCAGTGCCTTCCTTCGTCAACCTCAACCTTTCTTCAGCTGGAGTCATGATCAAATTAGCACCATCCATTTTGAACTTCTTCAAAATATCACCAGCATATTTTCTTTGAGAAATAAAGATTCCACGATCAGTCTGAGAAACTTCAATCCCAAGAAAATATGACATTAGCCCCAAATCAGTCATCTCAAACTGCCTGATCATTGCCTCCCTGAAGTCTAACATCATCTTTTCATTGTTTCTAGTGAATATCAGATCATCCACATACAAGCAAACAATAACAATATCCCCACTTGATGAAGACTTCATGTATAAAGTATGTTCATATGGGCACCGTTGAAAACCTTTTTTGATAAAGAATGTGTCAATACGAGTATACCAAACTCTCGAAGCTTGCTTCAATCCATACAAGGCTTTCTTCAATCGATAGACCTTCTTCTCTTGACCTCTTTTCACAAAGCCAGGAGGTTGATTAACATACACCTTCTCTTCAAGAACTCCATTCAAAAAAGCAGATTTCACATTCATCTGAAAAATTTTCCAATCATTCTGGGCAGCCAGAGAAATTATCATTCTCACAGTATCAAGTCTAGCAACATGAGCAAACACTTCAAAATAGTCAATTCCAGGCTTCTGCTTGTACCCTTTCACAACAAGTCTTGCCTTGTATATATCGACTTCTCCACTAGGCTTGTACTTTGTCTTGTAGACCCACTTTACACCAATGGGTTTCTTTTCACTCGGAAGGTTTGTAAGCTCCCAAGTATTATTCTTTTCAATGGAATTAATTTCTTCATCCATTGCCTTCATCCAACGATCATCTTCAACAGCATCTGTAAAATTAACAGGATCACAATCTGCAAACAAAGCAAAATTCATAACATCCTCATCAGTAAAATTATCAACTTCATCCCCAACTACATAATCATTCAAACGAGCTGGCAGTTTTGACTCTCTCCGCGGACGTCCACTTGAGGTGGAAGCTGTAGAAGTGGAAGAATCAGAAACTAGTTGTTGAACTGGCTGACACTGCTCTTCAGTTGCATTATCTCCACCAATATACACTGCTGATGATCGTTTTACAATTTCTGGTGCCTTCTTTTTCCAATCCCAAACTCCCTGTTCATCAAAAGTAACATCTCTGTTGATAATTACCCTCTCAGTATCAGGATTGAACAGTTTATACCCTTTAGTTTGACTGCTATAACCAATAAAGACACATTTTTCTGCCTTGTCATCCAACTTCTTCCGTATTGCATCCGGAACATGGGCATATGCAACACACCCAAATACTTTAAGATGGGAGATATTTGGTTTCTTTCCTGACCAAATCTCATATGGAGTCTTCTTACCAATACTTCTTGTTGGACACCTGTTCGACAAATAAACTGCACAAGCTACAGCTTCAGCCCAGAAATCCTTAGGCATACTTTTGGCCGTCATCATCGACCTCACCATATCCATCACTGTTCTATTCTTTCTCTCTGCAACACCATTCTGCTGAGGAGTGTACCTGGCCGTCATCTGATGCTTAATCCCATGATTTTTCAAGAAATCATCACACACCGTGTACTCAGTGCCTCTATCAGTTCTCAGAGTTTTAATGGAACGCCCACTCTGCTTCTCAACATAAGCCTTGAAACTCTTAAAAATATCACATGCATCAGATTTAAACTTCAACAAATAAACCCAGGTCTTCCTACTAAAATCATCAATAAAAGTGATAAAATATTTGTTACCACCCCGAGAAGGAACATCAACAGAACACAGATCAGAATGAATCAACTCCAATGGCGGCTTTGCCCTCCAAACTTCACCTTTTGGAAAAGGCTCCATGTGCTTCTTGCCCAAAACGCACGACTCACATTGTCGAGATTTAAAGTTAAGGGATGGCAATCCAGAAACAACATTATTCTTCATAATAAAATTTAACCCGCCAAAATGAAAGTGGCCAAATCTCATATGCCACAACCAACTCTCATCACAGCTAGTGGTACTAAAGTAAGCTGAATTATAATAATTAAGAGTGATTGAAAACAACCTGTTATTGTTCATGTCTACCTTTGCAATCATCCCCATCTGTTCATCACGAATTGTGCAAATACCATGCCTAAAATTAATATCATAATTCTTCTCCTGCAGCTGACCAAGACTTAACAAATTCTGACTAAGATTAGGCACATAATAGACATCACCTATTGCACTGGTCCTCCCATTTTTCAAAGTAATAGGAATACTACATTTCCCAACAACAGACATAACATGATTATTTCCAAACCTCACTGTATTCCTGTAGGTCTCATCAAGATCAGAAAAAATTTTCTTTCTCTCACACATATGATTACTACAGCCAGAATCAATGTACCATTTAGAACTTTTATCTTCTTCACCAGCACCAGCAATAAATAAAACAGTTTCATGATTATCACCACTACTTTCAGCTATTTGAGCATGTCCCGTATTGTTATTTTTAAGACCCCAATAATCCTTTTTTATATGACCCATCTTTACACAATTATAACATTTAATTTTAGACCTATCACGTTTTTGCCCATTATTTTGAGCATCCGAATTAATCTTTGGTTGGTAAGAAAAATTACATCTACCATGGCCTCTGCCCCTGAAGCTTTGACCGCCATGTCTTCTCCCTTGAGAATTCTGGCCCTGCTGATTGGTTTCACCACCATCAGATTCTTTAGGCTTATATACCAAAGCCTTCAATGCTTCTGACGCCGCATCAATAGATGGTCCGTCACATGACATCTCATATGTCACCAATTCTCCTTCCAAATTAGCATACGAAAAAGTAGAAAGATCTTTAATGGCCTCAATAATCTCCTTCTTTGTGTGAAATTTCGAAGTCAACGTCCGAAAAACTTTAGACACCATCTGCTCTTCTGTCACTTTATCACCTTTGATCTTCATCTGACCAGCTATGGATTTTACCCTAGCCATATATTCTTGCACCTTTTCATTAGGTTTCATCTCTGCCAACTCAAATTGTATCCGTAACTCCTGTAGTTTGACTCTTTGAACGTTTTCGTTTCCTCGAATGGTAGTTTTTAACTTGTTCCAAAACTCTTTAGCTGTCTCTACCTCTATTAAACTTCTGCATATGTCTAATCCAACATTCGTTCTTAAATAATAGAGTGCTTGATTATTGTGAGAACGATTTTTCTCCAATTCTTTACTTCCCTCAACTGTTAATTTTTCACCTTCCTTGTCTTTTTCAGATTCTTCAAAACCTGGCTCAATTACATGCCAGATACCAACCATCTTGAAAAAATTCTCCATCAATTGACACCAGATTTCAAAATTATTTTTTCCATCAAAGATAAATACATGGCACTCAGGAGGATTAACTAAAAAAGACATCTTGACTCCCAAAAAATAACACAGTCTGTGATACCAGATGTAGGACCCAAAAGAAATCAAACCCACAGAATTTAAACAAATCCACAAGCTCAATCAAAACAGAGTTCCGATCGTCGAATACCACCGAAACAGAGCTTCTGCCGAAATCAAATTAACTTCAAAGCTGATCTCAAATTGATCAATTTAATAAGGATGCAAAGTTGCTCACGCGAATCAAAGTGCAAACCAACTAAGCCAAATTGATTTTGGCTTGCTGCACCATGCAATTCAATTGCATTAGGACCGAAGAAACCAATCAAAGCTTAAGCAAAGCAATAAACGAAAGCTTTCTAACTGAGGCAAAACAACTTCAATGTCGGAAACCAAAACAGCCGCAAGGCTTTTATTTAATCTTTGTAATTTTCTCTGTGATTCTCTGTGATTACAATGGCAATCCAAGACATATATTTATAGGCTAAACTATCACTGAATCCTACACTGATTCAGATTGCAACTATTTCCGAAAACAATTAGGTTTCCTAAAACAAATATGAAACCAAACAGGAAACAAACGAATAGGAAACATTAACCGAATAGGAAATAGAAACTACTAGGAAATTTACTTTAATTATTCTACAATCCATTTTTTCATTTAGTCAGACCGAGTTAGCCTTTCAACCTTTTGACCCTGTCTCACCATTACTTCACTTATAACTTATCTGATTTTGACAACACTGATCATAACAAAAATGGTTGGTACGTACCTCAGAAGACCAAAAAATTAATTAATATAATTAAGCATTATACTAGAAGATAATTAAACTTAATTTAGTGAATATCTTCCGTAAGAAACATATACAGATATAAATGAAGTTATATGTAATAATTAAAAGGAATTTTGTATGTGAAAGCTTGAAAATTTCAAAGAAAATGGCACTAAAAGTTGACTTACTAGCTCTTCTCTAACTAACAAATTAATTAACCAACCCTACCCCATGTTGAAGGGGACGTATCTGTATGCATGCAAATAATTAATAAACTTGGGGAAGAAGTAAACATGAATATTTCAAAAAGTAATTAATATACTACCTACGCCATAGCTTTTGTGAACTACGGCAGCCTGCCTTAATTGACTAAATATCAGCCCCTAATTAATCTATCCAAATTAAGACCGGACAGTGACTCAAGTATGAACAATTATAGTTGCCTAATGCACTAGCGGAGTTTGAAAGAAATATTAGTGAGAGCACGTACATAATGTTAGCGGTGTATGTTAGAAATTGACGTTGATGTTATTACAAATTAGTGGGGAAAAGTAAAAAAAAAATTATAATAATAAAAAATTGCACTAGGAAAACAATGATCTAATCTTTATTGAAACTTTTGAAAGTGAAGGATCGAAACCAATTTGGTTCAAAGAGGAAGGACTATTAATTAACCGACATATATTTTCTCAAGTAATGATACACATCTCAATTAATCTTCACAACTTTTTCATAGTAAATGAGATATCATACATTCATTGGCTACAATTTTATAAAATAATTATTAATACTATATTATTGACCAATGAATGCATGACACCTCACTTGCTCAAAGAAGTTGTGAAAATTAGTTGAGATATGTATTACTTATAATTTATCTGTTTCATTATAAGAGTGTACGTTGCAATACTATTTTGAGTATTATAAAGTGAACTCTTTTAATGGAATGTAAACAAAATTAATTAAATATGCATTTCAAGAGCTTCTTAATTCCTAAGAAAGATGTACATATATTTCAGTGTTGAAAAAGTCACCCACTCACAGAAAGTACAACATCATTTCTCTGGGAGAAAATACCAAACCATGAAGAACCATCAAGATATGGCTTTGCAGGCACCTCCCACACAGCTTTTTGAACCTTCCAGGATCTCACAACAAGAGATAAATCAAGGTTTGTGATGGGTCATCCACTTTTAAATATTTGTTAAAAAGCTAGCTTTCACATATGAATTCAGTACTGAGCTTACATACTGATCATTTTTTGTTCTTTCGGCCACGATCATCGATGTTTAGGACACAAAGATGCATCTCATCAGTTGTTCTTCATGAGCTATCCGGGAACAAGGCTTCCCAAGTTTGAGGCGGGCTCTTCGGGGATTAATGCTACAAACAATGTTCAGGTCTCCCCTATTCCTATTTGGGAAACAATCTTTAATTTTATGATCGAATCTAATTTGTTTTGAATTTAATTGATCCCTTAATCACAGAGTTCGGCTCTGAACCTCCATGGTACAACACCTTCAACCAATACAGCTGTTAGCGCGGTGAATGGAAACGGCACCTTGGCCGTGAGTTTACACCGGTTACTTTTATTCATATATGTTGTTTTTTTCTTCTATTTTTATCCTACAGCTATCACATGCACTTCTCTCTTCTTGAACATTCAATTGAGAGACCGGAAGAGGTCTATATATGGTGATGAAATCTATTAATTGTCACTATTTGAAACTTTCATCACGATTTAGTGACAAATTTTGAAATTTGTCACTGAGGTTATTAATGTTACGATAAAACAGTGACAACTTTAGCGATGATATCTTTGCCACTAAAGCTCTATTTTCTTCTAAAGTGCCTAAATTTTCATCAATTTTCTAATATTACAAACTAAATTAACTTTCATTGGATTTGGGATTCTGATCAAAAGCAACTCCTCAAAATTTACAAGGCTGCAGCCTTTTTTCTTTTTCTTCAGGCCCCTAATTCTGGAGGGGGATCACAAACTGCTGCTTTGAACCTCAACAAGACCACACCTACAACAAACACAACAGTTGGCACGTCGAATCAAACCAGCACCTTGCAGGCCGTGAGTTATCGGCTCTTAAACCTTAATTCTATTTATGTTTTTTTTTCTCTCCTTTTAGTTAAGATTTTTCATCCAATATTTATACATCGATCACATGCTTCCGTTGTTGATCTAACATTCAATTTTGGTGAAAACTTTGAAGGTAACCACTCACATTCCGGCACCGGAAAGTGCTCAAGCCGTCCCCAATAGTTCTCTCAATCCATCTGTGCAATCATCATCAGCTACTGGTATGGAATTTCATGTTTATTTTTTTCTTTTGGCCCTATGTTACTTCAATATTCTATTTTCGTCCCACATAAAGATTCTTGTTTTGAGTTGTACTTATGACTTATAAACATTTGTAGCAATTACTAAGTTTTTTAATGGGACCAAAGAGTATATTTTTTAGTCCCTAATTAGCCAACCCTTTAATTAATCCCCCACATAGATCAAACATATGATTATTCCAATTCCCCAGGTTATCCAACCCTTTTCTATGATTTTTTTAATGTGTAATATTATAATTATTATGTCGGTATATATATATATATATATATATGTAGACAAAAATATCATATAATATGAGATGTTTTTTGGATTAATAACAGAGACGCATAATAAAGGTGAGGTACTCGTCTGCAAATCTTGCGGTAGAAATTTTGAAGAGAAGGAAAATGAAACAGATGATGCTAATTTGGAAAAATGGTTGCACAGTGATATGTGCGGCAATTGTCAAAAAATGGTCATTGGTCACACCATTTCCAATATTCTTCAACCTCCAAACCAGATTACTCACAAAACTCAGGAAAAAAAGGTCAATCCATCATGGTATTGGTACGTAAAGCCATATACTTTCTACTTTAGTTCTCAATTATATAAAGTAATTAATGCATTTTTTTACACTTTCACGTTTCAAAACAACTTTAAGTTTATGTTAGCAAATTAAGCTAATTAACTGAATTTTCCAACATATTGGCAGTTGTTTCTGCTAGCTCTTGCCGGTTGATCATCGATATTGCCATCCGGCAGGAGTCGTCCCTGAAAGAAATATTATAGATGGTAAATTTCCAAATTGGTGAAGTAAACATAAAATCAAGGGTTCAAATTATGGGAGCGTGAGAGGTGATGGAGATCGATCTTCGTTTGTTTGCTGCAACACAATTGCCGTCCCCCGGTACGACACAAACACCTGCCGGCATCAATGAGAAATGCAACGCTAGCTAGCTAGATGCAGAAAGAGGAGTTTTGGAAGAACAAAGATGAATATGATCCCCCTAGCTAGCTAGATTCTCCGAACAATCTTTAATTTCCATTTAATTACATTTGCTCTTTAATTTGGTCAAGGGCCAGAGTCGTGATATTTAAGCATTCCAAGTGTTCTGACTTCTCAGGTTGCCCCTGTTTCTTTGTGATTATGTTTTGGTTTCGGTTTTTGTTTTTAAGAGTAAATTTTTTATGTTATAATAAATTTTCTTTTTTTTTTTTATCATTTTTATTATTTAACTATATATATTTTTTTACATTTTAAATACATTATAAACATTTAAAAGTTTAATCATAAAACATATTTTCAAGAACATAAATTTTGTCCAATAAGCTGAACCAATAGGGGAAATACTAATTCATTGGGTTATATATATATATATATATATATTGAAGGTTTGGTACAACAACATGGTATATATATACATATATATATATAGTACAAAATAATAATACACCACTAAGGTTAATTAATTTGAAAATTGTATATAACTAACACTTTTTTTAGTTTGTCTGAACGTGTAAAAATATGCCTTCAAACGAGAATTGATAATTTTTTTCAAACTATAAAAAGAGTATTATACATTTTCCAAATTTGTTAAGGTGTTTTTAGAACTATATCCTTAAAACACATTGGGTGTTATTGAGACGTATGGAAGAATAATATGGGGAGCCGAAAATGTTTAGAAAACATTCATTTTCATTCATATACTTCTGGTTTTCATTAAAATAGTATACTTTGTAATATTAGTTTGGTTGGCTTAGATATATAAAAAAAATGAATTAATTGTCTGAAAAGTAAGGCATAAATTGAAGCTTTATCTTCATTATCATGACATGTACGCGTAACATGTATAACAGGTTAATGACAAATCAAAATTTTAGACACTACAACATCACGTAATGTTCTTGATTAATTGAAATTTTAGACACTACTACATCACGTACTGTTCTTGATTAATTGAAATTTTAGACATTACTACATCACGTACTGTTCTTGATTAATTGATGTATATGTGTGTCGGGAAAAATTATAGTACCTTTAAGGGACCATTCAACCATTAAATTTAGTTTATGTAATTGAGTATGCAATTGTATAATCAATTTATATAAAACCAAAATCAATGGTTGAATGGTTCATTGGAAGGGTTTATAGTCTCACCCGTTTTATATATATATGTGTGTGTATTGTGTATCTTCGTCCCATATAATTAAAGATCTGTTATTTTTATATTATGATTCAAATACGATTGTTCTAGCTACTAGATATTTTTAATGGGGCCGGAGGAGTATAAAATACATAATTCGTTGGGCGAGTATTGGGATGATAGATAAATGTAGGCCATTGTAACACAGAGACTATGAATTCGAAACTTTTAGAGCCTCTTCTTTTTGAACGTTTTGAAAACGGTTTTGAAAATAAGTTTTGGAAAATAGTTTTATAATGTAAAAAGTGTATTAAAAATGTAAAAAGTAGATGCTGAATAGTAAAAAGTTGTATTAGAAATGATAGAATATGATTAAAATATATTAAATTTACTATTGAAACCAAAACCGTTTTCAAAACGAAACAAAAAGAATAGGCCTTTAGACATACAAGAGAGAAAAAAATAGTACGTACTTGGTCATCTATGACGTCAAAGCAAGAGTTCAGAAGACATTAATTGGAGTTAATCATATATTACATATAGTGAAAACAATAAACTAACAAAAGCATATAAATAATACTCCAGATCGAAGATATAACCATATGTTATACAAGATGACAAAAGTGATATATTGGGAAGGATTTCCAGGCCGCCATGGAAATTAATCCAACCATCGACCGAGCAGAGGAAAATTTCAAGGGATTTTCAGTGAACAATTCCAAAGGGTCCTACAGATCATCGATGTCGACTTCGCCATACAAAACATACCTCCAGGAGGCCAGATTTCTGGACTGATTAAATTTCGAGGGATTTTCTGCCAACCGAAAAAGGCACTTTCGAGGGATTTTACTTGATGAAAATGGAGACGGGAAATTAAGAACCCTAACGGCGAAAGTAACCATCAACTCAACCCTCCATGGACTTATTCCTTCCCGGAAGAAAATTTTGACCCATTGACATTTTTTTGGAGCTTCTACTTAATTACTTCAATTTATAAAAGAAATTAACACGGTTTATACGAAATTTCTGAGAGCCTTCCTCTTTTCTTCTTCTTCAGTACTCATCACTCTGCTCCATCGCTCATTTCTCTACTATATATATCTAGAGAGATTAATATATATTTAACCCCTGTCAAGAACCTCATCGATCATACAATAAATTAACTACTTAGAGATTCGAATCCCATTTCATAGTTATTGCAGAAAGATGATGCAAAAAGGTTTAATTAAGTTTTCATTTCAATCTAGGGTTAATTTGTTCATCAGGGTTTTGAGATCTCACTTTACTGATATTTCTTTTGCTTTGAATCAGAGCATGATCAAAAGGCATCCCATGCGGTGCTTTTTGTAAGCCCCCCAGGATCAAGGTCTATCAAGTACGAGCTGCCCGACCCAGATCAAACTCAACAGGTGACCAGAAACCGCGACGGTGGATCGCCAACTACTTTCACCACCACCGTGATCGGGAGTACTGTTACGGTAAAGAACTATCTATCGATGGCTCGATTATATACAAAATGGTTCTGGTTATTAATTACTGCACCAGTTGATCATGACAACGCATTAATTAATGGGTTTCTTGCATGAAATCAATCCTCAAAGTGGGAAGGGCAAGTAGGATAAATTATTGTAGTTGGACTATGTTTTTTGAAGGAAAAAAAGAGTTCAAGTTTTCACACAGCTTTCCAACGATGAAGATGCTAGTGGACAGTTTGCTTCAATTTGTTTAATTTGTTTCAGTTTGATCAAATCAACCCGTAATAATTAATCATTTTATTCATTTCTAAATTAACTACCCTTAATTTTAGCATGATAATTATATTTTTCTTCTGGTCATGCGAGGATAAATATCGAAAATGATTAGATATGATGAATTAACTGTTGTTGATGATCATGCCTCATTTGGTATCAAAATTGAATTCAAACATAGGTTTGAATTGTGATTTTAAAATATTAAAATTACATTCATATAATTTTAAAAAATGTGTTCAAAATGTAAAAAAAAAAATTATTAAAAATAATGAATAACTATTATAAAATGCAAAATGAAATTCAAACTACTGAATAAGACGTACGCTAGTTTATTGTGATGAGATTTGGGTTGGGTTTAGGTCGGTCGTCTTTCTATGATTATGTTTTGAAAGAGACTTTTTGTCGCCATCATTGGCGACACATCACTGATGAGGTTGTTAAAGGCATTAGTACTTTTGAGTTTGAAAACTACTCGTCCTCGTATGATCATAATCCACTTGAGGGATATTCTTAATTTTTTCCAACATTAATTTTCCTTCACTCGATCTAGTCAACTCGGGAATATTGTTTAGTTTATTCTAAATTATAACTACTCACTCCTTCATTGAAAATGTTTACTTTCTAATACTATTTTCAATAATTATAAAGTAAAATTTTCTAATAGAACAGAGAGAGTATAATTTTTGAGTTTACACACCCGAGACCTATGGTTTTAAACAATATATATATGTGGAAAAAGTCCATTCTGACCCCTAATATTTTATCATGCGGTACATAAATATGCCTGCAATGTTATGTTGTGTCCAATAAGCCTCCAACTTTTCATGTTGTATTTCTATATTCACCTCAATGTTTTACGTTGAGTTCAAATACACCCTCGATGCATATAAAATTGGGCTAAATTAACCCCCTCTCCATTAAATTAATTTACCACATTTTAAAGCCGAGAACCTAATCATACTAGAATACGAGAAAGACAAAAGGGTTTAGTGAAGACCTTTGCACAAAAATATGATTTTCTCTAACATATTTGGTAGGACTAATATTATTGTATCCAACAGTTGATATTTGGTGGGACGGAAGGGCAAGCAATAGCTAGTGAAGGGATTGATCTTCTGGTTTTGGTTTTGGTTTTGGTTTTGGTTTTAACAGCAAATTTAATATATTATAATTATTTTTTATCATTTTCTATACAACTTTTTACTCTTCAGTTACACTTTTTTCAACTATTTTTCAAAAACATATATTCAAAACCGTTTTTAAAATCATAAAGAACACCCGAAGAATTTTGCACTTTTAGTGATTACTCATTTTATTCTTTTTCAAGTGTCTAAAATTGAGAAGTACATATTGCATTCAAAAAGTAGCAAATTATTTAATTAACCCTTGAAAATAGGAATGGACTCTGATCTTAACTCATGTGAGGTGAAGAAAATAGTAATTTAGCGACGATCGATATTGGAGAAATAGTGACAAAATGTCCAAAAATATGTCACTATAAAGTAAAGATCTATTTAATTGTATGCATTTCTGATTATAAAAAATTTTCAGTCTTTTTCCAATTTAGTTGAAAATATATATGAACTAATTAATTATAAGTGCTTCATTAATTCTTTCGAAAGGTTGATACTCAAAACACAATGCCCAATAACTCCTTGAGGGATATGAGAAGATCTTCATCCAGAAACAGAATCAGTATTACAGGTAATTAATTAAGTAATTTCCTTTTCTTAATATATTAATTTACATAATTGAGATTAATTGATTAATTATTTAATTACATGGAAATGAAGCAAACATGAACCCTGAAGAGAATGTAGTGTGTCAACGTTGCGGCCGTAATTTTAAAGCAGATATTACCATGAAGAATACACAAGCATTTCTATTCGGTAATAGTTACTGCGGTAATTGTCAAAAAGTGATCAATTCAGAGCCACCTTCTTCCAGGCCTCAAATTGATGAAGAAGAAGAAGATCCATCATGTTGCTGGTAAAGCAATTATATGTATAATAGCCAGCTTTAATTACTTTTTTGTTTTCCGGCCTATTTCATATTCCCTCTTATCCAAAGTAAATGATGTTTTAAAGCTTTTGTGATTTATCATTTAAAGAATTCATTTAAATTACAAATTTTTTTTATTATTGTAATTTAATATTAATAGGACTTTTGGAGTTGTAATTCAGTTGATCCAAATAACACGAAAAGTAATGGTTAGAGGAATAGTAAGATAACACTTAGTTGGATAAGTTAAACAATGGTAATTGTAAAGAAAAATTATGTTTCTTTTTCGTCCTAAAACATCATCTATTTCGGATAGAGAGAAATTAATGTTATTGTCCTCATTTTTATATAAATTGACACTATTACTCTCATTTTCACAGAAATACATCTTTAATGTTGGCATTGTTGCATTGGTGAGATTTAATTTAATTATTAAAAAAACCTAAAAATCATCTCTAGTCGTTCTCCAAGATATATGAATTAGGTAGAAAACTTAATTCGTGTTGTACATGACTGACTCCAACTTGTTTTTGATTGGCAGTTGTATTCAATGAAGATGGTCGGTCATCTTGAACTCCACTTGGGCTACTGAATACAAAAGTACCAACTTCAAATAAATAAATAAATAAATAAAATATATATATGTATGATTGAGTAATGATCTTTAAATTAAATTATTAATTAATTAAGTGAAGTAGCACATTGAATGATGTGAACAATATTAGAAAATGAAGTCATCAATTATACTATAATAAGAGATGATTATATTTTAATTTATTACACATCATTCACTGTCCATTCCCTAATATATCGTATTTATTCGAGTTTTGTCACGGATGTAATTCCATAAAACATTATCCAACTATTAATAGATTTTCCCATCTTTGCGGTTTGATTATTGCAAAATTGTGTTTGGCTTTATGCAAAAATCCAATTGCTGTTTAGAGAAATGCCAAAGCATTTTGTCAATCATGTACTTAGCTTATTACTAATTCCTTTATTATAAAAAAGAAAACTTGAAATAAAACCAATAATATTCATCATTATTGGCCCTTTTAATTAATTATGACCGTGACAACCACTTCAAAGCATTTTGTCATTCATGTAAATACCAATAGAAATATGGCTTTTATTATGAAAACAGAAAAAAATACATAAATAAAACCAAAACGCAAAAACCCTTTCCTTTTGTATTTTTTTCAAAATGTTAATATTGAATAATGATTGAAACCCGCTAAATACAAGTAAATCGTACTTATGGTTATTCTTTTATACTCTTGTTATAGTTTTGGTACTTCTTCTTTTATGTGTTGACACTGTTAGTCTCTATGACTGACCGTAACCACTTTACTCGTCATTTTGGGGGTGATTGTGTAAATTTTAAAATTATATTTTGACCCCGATGACTTTATCGGGTACAGTCGATTATAGGACTAAAAGTTTCAATGCATGAAAGAAGATGGACAATAAGTGCAACAAGGCATAGAAGCGAGATCAAAATTGTGATTTTCCCCACCAAATAATTTATAAATGACATAGGTGGTAGCAACAGGGGTGAAAAATGGGACCATACGCCAGAATTCTTTAGTGGTTCGTCTAGTAACATTGATGGGATGCGTAAATTACTAGATGAATCGAAACAGCCCCTTTATAACAGTTGTGAATCATTCTCAACTTTTTCATTCATTGTTACCCTTTTACACCATAAAACAATAGGAGGTTGGACAATCTAATCATTGATAATTTGCTAGAAACCCTTACTCTTACGTTTCCAAAAACAGTCAAATCTCTAAAAAATTTTATGCTGCCAAAAAGTTGATTCGGGAGTTGGGGTTTGTGGGCGAGAAAATACATTCTTGCATAAATAACTGTATTCTTTCCAAAAAGAAAATGCTGCCCTTACATCATGTCCTAATAAAAATTGCAATGAACCACGATACACTAGTAAAGATTTAATATCTCTACAAAGGTTCTCCGTTATTTTTCTATTACCCTAAGGCTGAGAAGGCTGTACATTAATGAGGAGGTAGTGCGTGATATGAGATGGCATAAAGAAGTAAGAGTTGATGATGAGGGTTCACTAAGGCACCCTGCGGATAGTGAGGCTTGGAAAAATTTTGATAGGGTGCATCCCAGCTTTGGGGCTGACCCGGGAAATGTCCGATTAGGACTTTCCACAGATGGTTTCAACACATTTGGAAATTTGAGCAATTCTTATAGTATTTGGCCAGTTTATGTTATGTCTTATAACCTACCTCTGTGGAAATGGATGAAGGATCCATTCATGTTTATGTCTTTGATAATTCCCGGGCCCAAATCTAGCTGTAAAGACATAGACGTGTACCTAGAGCCATTAATAGAAGAATTGAATGAGTTGTGGAGTGGTGTAGAGGCATATGACTGTCATGTAAAGGCTTATTTCTTATTGCGTGCATGTCTTATGTGGACTATAAATGATTTCCCTGCATATGGCATGCTTTCGGGGTGGAGTGTGAGGGACTACACGGGTTGTCCGATCTGTATGGAGGATACCTCTTCACGATACCTTTACAATAGCTTCAAGGTATGTTACATGGGACACCAGAGATTTTTGCCCAAAGACCATCCATGGCGGCGAGACAAAAACAACTTCGATGGGATGGTGAAAGAAGGGACCCCAGAATGCCCAAATCTGGGGAAGAAATAGCACAACAGCTACTTGCATTAGAGTTTGAACCTTATGGACTGGAATGTAATGATCGAAATAAACGAAAAAGGGATACATAGATTGAACAGTCAGGATGGAGTAAGAGGTCCGTGTTTTTCAACCTACCATACTGGGCTGATCATAAAGTAAGGCATCACATTGACATAATGCATGTAGTGAAAAATGTGGCGGATAGTTTGATTGGAACTATGTTCGACATTCTCGGTAAGAGTAAGGATACTTGGAATTCTCGTAAGGATTTGGAGGACCTAGCTTGGAAAAAGGAATTACATCTACAACCTAGTGGGAGTGCCTTCAAAATGCCGATGGGAGCATATCATTTGAACCAAGATGAGAAGAAAAAGATTTCAGCCTTCATAAAAAATGTGAAATTCCCAGATAGTTTTGCATCGAACATTTCCCGGTGCATAAAACCAAATGGAATGAATATGTTTGGATTGAAAAGCCACGATCTTTATGTACTTGTTCAACGTGTGCTTCCACCGGCAATCAAGGGTTCTTTGACAAAGCATGTGAGAGAGATGGTGTACGAATTGAGTGAATTTTTCAAGAAGTTGTATGTTCGAGTAGTCGACGTTGAAGTAATGAAGACCGAATAAGACAGAATAACCGTACTTCTTTGCGAAATGGAGAGAATATTGCCTCCTTCATTCTTCGATGTTATGGTTCATATACTTCTTCATCTTCCAAATGAGGCATTATTATATGGACCAGCACAATATCAGTGGATGTTTCCCTTCGAAAGCGAGTATGTATTCTTAATCATTTTGGATATTTTCATGTTATTTTACTTTAGTTAAATGACTAATTCTTGAACATTTAATTGATTTTGCCAGAAGAATGGGAACCTTGAAGGGTTATGTCCACAACAGGGCTAGGCCCGAAGGATGTATTGCTCAGAGATACCTAGATCAGGAATGTTTAACATTCTGCTCGATGTATTTGAAGAGTGCTGAAACTGTCTTCAATCGGGTGGAGCGCAATAATGAATTGGCTGAGAAGTGTTCAAATGTCTCAGTTTTTCGATGCAAGGTACAACCTATTGGTGCTGCAAAGTGCTGTGAAGTTGGAAAGGAAGCACTACAAAAAATGCATAATGTAGTTTTGAACAACTGTGATGAGCTGGATGTATTAATTAGGTAACTTTCTGCATTTTAGGTTAAAATTTTGGTGTATGTAATGATTAAATGATTAATTAATTACAGTTAGCATGTCATTGAATGTAGGGAACACAAACACTTGCTCGAAAATGAAAGTTATGTTGACATTGATGCCCGTCATGAGAAACAGTTTTCCTTGTGGTTGCAGCAACATGTAAGTGTAATCATCCTTTCAATTTTTTCTAAATACAATTATTTAATAAGTACAATGCTTTAACATTAAAAAAATACTAATATAATTGGAATAATGGTGTAGGTTCTTGATCATAAAGATTTGTATTCGTGTGATACACGAATTCTATCTCAAGGGCCATTTACAAGGGTTGTCCGGTACAGTGAATGCATGGTAAATGGGTATAGATTCCATACACACACACATGTGAGACACATAGTAAAACCCAAAATAGTGGTGTTGTAGTCCAAGGTGAGCACGGAAACAATGTCATAGACTTTTATGGGCTGCTTCAAGATGTTCTAGAGGTTGAGTATTCCGGGAGTAATAAGAGAGTGATTGTGTTCAAGTGTGACTTGTTCAAGGTCGATAGGGTTGGAATTCAGGTTGATCGAGAATCTGACATGAAGTTGGGAATTAATTGGCATGTAGTGCAAGGGTGTAGCCCCAGAAAGTTGTATAATGTGCCAGAAATGTCGAATTACAAAATACAAATGATGGGCCTGTTCTTTTTGTTTTGTTTTGAAAACAGTTTTGGTTTCAACAGTAAATTTAATATATTTTAATTATATTTCATCATTTTCAATACAACTTTTTACTATTCAACATCTACTTTTTACATTTTCAATACACTTTTTACATTATAAAACTATTTTTCAAAACTTGTTTTCAAAATCGTTTTCAAAACACTTAAAAAGAACAGGCCCGATGTGTACCAAGAGAACCATCCTACTTCAAACTTGGTTATTGAGGGTTCATTAGATATGGCTCTTCTGTCCCGAGATGCAACTCCTTTACACTCCATTGATGCTTCTCTAGTTAATCTGGAGGGTAAAAGGCCGCATTCCCCAGCTGATGAAGAAGGAGAAGGTTCATTTATAAATGATGATGGCAATTGAGATGCAGAAATTATAGCCGCATCCGATGAAGAAATCAACATATAGGACGAAGACTCAACGGATTATAAATAATTAGGGGTTGCATTTGTTTATGTTTTCTTTGTTCATATTTGCATTTAATCTCATTCACTTTTTTGTTCTTTTTCATTTTTGATATTCATTATTCAGAATTTATTTCTCATGGATGCAGTTGGTTTGTTTGGTGTGACTGATGATGATTGGTTTTATATTCTGTGTGTCTTAGCCATTATTTCAGTGATTAAGTATTTCAAAAACTGAAAATACTTTCTGTGTCGTTGGTGCTATGTTTGTACTTATATTTTAAGTAACTAATTTTTAACTATGATTTATTAACTATTTTACTGTCTTTCTGTGTCACAGCATGGGCCAAGAAAGAAACTTGCACCACATAAAGCTGTGGCAAACAAGGGAGCCAAGAATGCTGTACCTGTAGCTACTAGACAAAGTGCCCGACTCACTTCTTCCAAAACAACAACTGGATTCACACTCCAAGATGAAGACTCTCCGACTGAGATGTAGTCGGAGATCCAAATTAAGAAACAGCCAGCTCCGTAGATTGAGAAGGAAACTGAGCAGCAGATTGAGAAGGAAGCTGAACAGCAGATTGAGAAGGAAGCTGACGATCAACTTCATAGTCAGCCTTCAGAAGAAGTTCAGAAATAGCCTCAAAAGCAACGTAAGAAGCGCCTTGTTAAGCATGTTGATAAGATGCAAGAAAAAATGCCTCATGAGGAGAAAAGTACAGCCCCACCCGCAATATAGTCGCAGAGAGAGTTGAGATCTAAACGGCTATTGGATTTCAACTTAAATAAGGCACCCACACCAGAGCCTGATGTTCATAATGAAGGTAGTGAAACAAATGAAAACACTGCCCAAGTGAACAACAACAGTGAGAGTGTAGCTTAGAAGGATATTGGTTCAGCACCGAGATGTAATTTACTTAAGCTTGTTTAGTTTCTTTATATTGTCTTACTTAAGAATTAGTATTATGTCTTATCGAGGTATTCATATTTTTTGCTTTAAAATAAGTAATTTACCACAATATTTTCCACTTATATCCTTACTTGAGAAGTAAGTGTTAATTGTGAACCACACAGTGTAATATTAGTAAGGGTATGTAATGTAAATAAATTGAAAGTAGATTCTTTAAATGGAACAAAAAAAAATTGAAAGTGGACTCTTTGAGTGGGACGGAGAGAGTACATAGTAGTCATATTGTAAATTAATTATCCCAAAAAATTGGACGAAAAATAAATGAAAAACATAAAAATTAATTCCCATATATTTAAAACTCATATTTTTACTCCATTGTTTTCTAAAAATCTGGACGAAAAAATAAAATAAAATGACATACTAAAAGGATGATAAAAGAGGAGAATTGAAAAAAAAGAAATGGAGAGGAAGAGATAAGGAATTGGGAGACCTAAAAGAAGAAAGAGATAAAAGAAAGCAACTGAGAAAAAAGAGAAGAAGAAAGAAAGAAAAAGAAGATAAAAAAGAAGTACACAAAAAGGTAAAAAGGGCATGTAGGACCCATTCCGAAAACTTCGGTCCTCCAGCAACTCGATCCACTTAGTGTTTCTCTTAAAAATAAGAATGATAATTGTGAAACCACACTAATAAGATACAATATACTTCCTCTAATCTAATTCACGTTTTAGAGGGAGTATATATTTATAAAATAAATGACATTTATTTTAAAAAATCATTTTTATTATAAATTACCATTATCTTAATTTATTCAACTAAAACTCATTGATTATCTCAAACACTAGGGTACTAGTACTAATATATATGTTCATTTTAAATGATTATTAATTAGATTACTACTCAAAATTCATAGTAATAATAGTAAAGGGTATATTTAAAAAAAAATTTAAATGAATTCCTTAATCTGCCTATAAAATTCTTAAACGTATTTTATTTTGAATAAGAGGAAGTAAATTAGGGGTTAAGGTGATCTTAACCAGTTTGCAAATTAAATGGATCGATATAAATACTTAAATGGATAAAGTTGTGGTTGAGAATATTAACATGTGAACCTTCTACTCCGAACCACTGAATCTAGATCAACACGATTAATGTTTAGTATAACATGAAAATACGATATGAAACAGAGACAAGATAAATTAGTTATAGTGCTGACGAGTGTGCAAATTAAATGAATTTACACGAATAAGGTTAGTGTTTAAAAATAGTACTCCCTCCGTCCCATTCAAAGAGTCGACTTTCAAAAAAAAAAATCTTGTCTCATTTAAAGAATCTACTTTGAATTTATTACATTACATACCCTTATAACATAGCAATGTGTGGTTCACAATTAACCCTTACATCTAAAGTAAGGATATAAGTGAAAAATATGGTGGTAAATTACTTATTTTAGGTGTTGTACCTCGCAATCCATAATAAGTTGTACACATTTCAAAGTGAACTCTTTGAGTGAGACGGAGGGAGTATGTGTTAACACAAGAATCCTTTAATTCGAATTCGTTAACTAGAACACGGTATTAAATTTTATCCATGCGCAATTGAGGGTTAGTAATGATGACAAAAATGCTAGTACCTCATTAGAGAGTAGCTTTTAACCACCATTTATGTCTAGAAGATAAGATACCTATGTACCTGTAAAGGAAATTAATACGTGGAATTTTTCTACGCGCATGTGGCCATCGAAATTTCAAAGCAAAAAGCATGATAGAAGTTGACTCACTAGTTTGGTCTTCCCTAACGACCCACAATAAGAGTGGAACAATTTGTAGCCAATTAATATTAAATTAGGGATATCTTTATTGTCTCCATTAATTAGTCAGTCTAGACATGGAGGATCCAAGGAAACACAGCTTACGAAATTGATAGATTAACACTAAATCACTGATTGGTCCTTCAATTTCGAGCTAAGATTTCCCTCGTTTTTATTTATAATTGCAACCAATTGATGCAACCCAATACATTAGGACACGTAAATATATTATATATATCATTTTGGGGAATGAAGAATATTAATAGTACTTCTGATAAGAATTTGTTTAAGAACTTAGAAATTTTAATGGTTATGCAAATCGAATCCAAAATTAATTACTTGTACTTACGAAAAGAAAAAGAAAAAAGAGACGCGCATGAATGACACGACGTTACATTTACAAATTTCGTTGCATGCTGTTTTTTATGAGTTTTTGCATTTGAGGACAATGTACATTCCTCTTCATACGAATTTAGGAAAGCATTGGTAGTTTTTCCAAAATTTAAGGTCTGGCCAATTTGTATTTTTTTTCTAAACTTCACATGACTTTTTGAAATCATATCACTTTATATCTCTTTTATTTTAAAATATAAGTCATTCTAATTATTTTAGACTCATGATGTAATATTAAATAAGAATTTAGCTTACAATACGTGGAAAAACCTAGAACGCTTTACATTTTGAAACGGAAGGAAAAATATATATTTCGAGTGGGCTAAGTTATTGAAATCGACGAAAGACATGATTGAAACTTTTCGAAAATGGAGGGACCGGAACAAATTAATTTAGTACAACTACAAAGGTAAGAAAGACAAGCGTGAATTATGCATGGGGAGAACTAGAAGACATGCAAGCGCAAATACTTATAATATAAGGTACAAACGAAAACGGCAAACAGTTCTCCGGTCGCTGGAGACGAAGTACCATGGAAAACCAAACCACGAATCATGAAGATACGCAATTACAATTACCGGTACCGGCCAAATCTTTCACGATTTCACAAGCGATCCTTAAAGGTTTGTGATCATCAACTTATAAATCTTTCACATATATTTTGGGCTTAAGAACTCATTCTTCTTTCTTTCAGGGGGATCTCAGGCGACGAACTTCTTCATGCCGATTCCGGGAACAATGCATCAAAAGTTCGAGGGTGATTATTCTGGGATTCCTACAAACAGTCAGGTGATGTGTAGCTAGCTATACCGGGAAAACAAGGTTTTTTTTTTTTTTTTTTTAAATTTTTGGTGTGAATTTTGTTAGGAACTGACCCCTTAAAATTTGAGTTTTTCTCTTCTTTTTTTCCCTCTCTTTCCAGGCCTCTGATTTTGGAGGTGGAACACGGGGTGCGGCTTTGAACCTCAATGGTACAACACCTTCAATCAATACAGTAGATAGCACGGCGAATGGAACCGGCACCTTGGTCGTGAGTTTACCGGTTACTTTTACTTGTATATATATGTATATTTCATTCGTCTATCCTAATAAAGGAGTCCTGTGATATAACTGGTTACAAGTCTCAGTATACAACTCTAAACATGACTTTCAATTGAACAGAGGGAGAATATATATTCTTCAACAGTAACTAAAACTTTAGGCTCTGTTTACTTTGTGATCATATTGAGAAAATTTATTTTACGAGAGGAATATTTTGTTGATGAATTTTTTTTTTTGGGATTTGTGTAGGAAAGTGAAAAAAAAAATGTAATGATTACTTTATGTTTTAAAATTAAGTAAGTGTAATTTTAGAGAAAATTTTAAATTTTGAATTTAAGGAAAAATGAAAGTATATGAATTGAGACTTTTCTAAATGAAAAGTAATATTTTTTATGGAATAGTAACAAAGTAAACAGAGCCTTAACGATAACTTTTGAATATTGTCACAAAAGTTATTGATGTTACAATGAACCTTAAAATGTTGCTGTTAAATGACATGTTTAGAGACCACATTTTTATCACATTTTTGTGGTCCTTTATATTTGGACATTTTTCATTTTCGATCTTTTTTCTTCATCGCTACAAAAATATCCCTCACGTTTACATTTTCTACACTTTTGGCTACAGTGACTTGCTATAGCAGGTCCGCTCAACAGCCCTGAATATAAGGGATTAAAAGTTTTTTTTTTCTTCCAAATATTTTCTTTTTTGGCAAGTCATTATAAAAAAATATTGATAATATATATATATATAATTTTTTCTAAAATGATTAATAATTAAAATTTAAAGTGAGTAACATATAGAGTTATAAGTGTCATGAAATCAGTTGAGAATTACCGGCTCAAATTTAGAAGGCTACAACTTTTTTTTTCTATCTCTTTAGGCCCCTAATTCTGAAGGTGGATCACAAAGTGCTTCTTTGAACATCAATGGTACGACACCTTCAATAAATACAACAGCTAGAACGGCGAATGAAACCGGCACCTTGGTCGTGAGTTTTTCTACCCATTCCTTTTATTCATATATGTTTCGTCTTTTTTAAAATATTAGAGTAATTTTTACCTTACGACATTCTTGATGATTCAATTTGGAGGCCAGAAGCGATCTATGTTATTCATTAGTGGAATCGGAATTGTTCATCAATTGAAACTTCAGTCAAAATTGACGTTACTATGAAACGGTGACGACTTAAAATGTTGTTGCTAAATGACATCTATAGAGATGACTTTTTATCACTAAATTAAAGTTCTATTTAGTACTTTAGCAGTTATTTTCTTTCTCTTCATGCCCCTAATTCTGAAGGTGGATCACAAAGTGCTGCTTTGAACCTCAATGGTACAACCAATACAACAATTAGCACGATGAAAGAAACCGACACCTTGATCGTGAGATACAGGTTACTTTTATTCATATATGTTTTTTCCTTTTTTAACATCGATCCTTGAGAAATTTTCATCCTATAATGATAATTAACTTTTGATTATTGTCAAAAGTTATTGATGCATGTTACATTAATGAAACAGTGACAAAACAAAATGTTGTTGGTAAATGGCATCTTTAGAGACAGCCTTTTTATCACTAAAGCTCCATTTAGTACTTTAGTAATTTTTCTAAAAAATGGATCATTATTTTTTTAGGCTGTTTTTTTTTTTTTTTTTTTTTGGTTATATATGCATTAAGGTACCGTTTGATTTTAGTACCAGTGTTTTATGAATGACTTTAAAAGACTATAACTAATGTTGTGGAATATTTGAGCATAAAAGCCAAATTACTTATTTAAGTCACAAATTAATTTTCCTCTAGCAGTCTTATCTTTTAGCCCAAGTTTCCCTGCGCTCAAGGTTTCTGGCAAAATTTCGTGGCCTATGTGCATAATTTTTATAAATATTCTTGTGTTACAAATGAACTAAACTTCAATATGGGATCTATTCATGGGATCACTACAAGCAATGCCGACTGTAGTTCCTTCGCGGAATAATTCTTTCAATGGAGAATGACTTATGCACACTACTACAAAAATGACTTTTAATGGCGGTTTTTTAGGACTTTTAACGGCGGTTTTTGGCATTTTTGAACCGCCATCTATCCGGCAGCCGTAGAAAGTTTACGGACTTTCTACGGCGGTTGTGAACCACCATAGAAAGTTCGGACTTTCTACGGCGGTTTTTTTCAAAATTGCCAATTGCATCATAGGGCTACAATTATAATTTCATATAATTCTGTGGAAGGACTATAGTATTTCTATATATATAATATATATATATATATATATTTAGGGTGAAATGCACCAAATACCACTTAACTGTCGACTTTTGCAAAAAACACCACTTTCCTTTAAAAACTACAACTACAAGCACTTTACTTTCAAAACGTGAGCCCAATACCACTCTGTTAGTCAATCCGTTAAGTGACTAACAGTCAAAAAAAGACAGGGGCAAAATCGTCATTTCACACGTTGCGGCACTGCTCATCGTCTTCCCCAAAAAATTTCCGGCACTGTTCATCGGCCAATTTTTTTTTTTTTTTCTCCTTCTTCTTCTTATTCTTCTTCTTCTTCTTCTTCCGATTATAATTCAAATGGAGGATTGAAGGATGAAACCCAGCATCCTTAGCTTCCGATTATAATGAAGAAGGAAAAAAAAAAAAAATTGGCCGATGAGCAGTGCCGACCGATGAACAGTGCCGCAACGTGTGAAATGACGATTATGCACATTTCGAAAGTAAAGTGCTTGTAGTTGCAGTTTTTAAAGAAAAGTGGTGTTTTTTGCAAAAGCCGATAGTTAAGTGTCACTCAAAATTTCACCCATATATTTATAAGTGTCACTCAAAATTTCAAAGGCTATAACTTTTTTTTCACTCTTCAGGCTCCTAATGCCGGAGATGGATCGCAAACTGCTGCTTTGAAACTCAATGGTACGGCATCTTCTACCGATACAACAGTTAACACGGAAAATGAAACGGGCACCTTGATCGTGAGTTACTAGTTACTTTTATTCACATATATATATACTTTCTCAACAACTTTAGGGTGTGCTTGGTTGGGGGATTTGGGAGTGGGGAATGAGAATGGAAATGAAAATGGGTGTTTGGTTGAGGGTTTTCATTCCCAGGGCCCCACTTCCAAAACCCACTTTTCTCCAATCATCTATTCCCCTCCATTTTGGGGGGAATGGAAATCATTCCCCTATGAAATAATTTTTTGCGTGTATTTTTATTTTTTAAAAAAATTTTAAGTGCTAAAATTCATCATTATAATACATTTTAACACAAATAGTTTATAATATATTAAAATTTAAATGTAAAAAAAAATTAAAATAAATTTTATTCCTAAAAGTTTATTTGTGAACCAAACACCATCAAATGGTAATGATAGTCATTCCCTATCACAAACCAAACAACACCAATGCTCTCATTCCCTCTACTATATATTATTCCACACTATTATTATTCCCATTCCCATTTTCCTTCCCCCTACGAATCAAGCGCGCCCTTAATATATAACACACTCATTACTTTCTTGAAATTTGGGGACCAGAACCAATCTATAACGAATCCACATGTTCGAAACTTTTATTTTTTATTTGATTAAACTTAAGGGACCTGAGTTTTGTTAATGTAAACTTCTCTAATTTCGTTATGATTGATGATATGCATAGTGAAAATTTATAGTAACTTTGACGGTTACAAACTCTTAATAATACTTTCTGGTATAAATAGTAGATTAATAACTCTAACGTATGTTTAATTTTTACTTTGGAAGGTTACCACTCCCACAGCAGCGTCTGAAAATGGTGAAGCAATCCCCAACAATTCTCCCGTTAATCCAGCTGGCAGTCATCATAAGCTAATATTGGTATGCAATTTCAGGTTTTTTTTTTTTTTTTCTTACGCAGTGGCGGAGTCACATTATTATAAACTTGGTTTTTTTCTATTTTTTAAACACACTTAATTAGTATAAATTTTTGAAGTTTTAGGAATATTTGATTAATTACTTCACCAAAAATTTTAAATTACCCCACCAATGTTGTTATGAACACACACTTCATTAGTATAAAATTTAAGAGTTTTAAAAATATTTAAGTAATTGTCCCACCAAAAATTATACTAATGAAGGAATTTTTTCAACCAAAAAATATACTCCCTTTGTCCCACTCAAAAAGTTCACTTTCAAGATAATTATGGTCTCATTAAAAGAGTTTATTTTGAATTTGTTTATATTACATACCGTTACTGATATAATAATGTGTGGTTTACAATTAATCATTTTTTAGAAAGTACGGATGTAAGTGTAAAATATGATGTCAAATTACCTATTTGAGGTGTTGTATCTCACAACCCATAATAAGTTATACATTAATTTTTCAAATTAAGTGCATGGACTATTTTTAAAATTTTAGTATGCTTTACAAAAAATTTTGCTGTCCTAAATATCTCTTGACTTAATTTAATATAGATTTTTTAGTCCCTACTTAGCCCACCCTTTGCTCTTATGGCTGGGACTTTTTATTAGAGCATAAAACTCGTGAGAATCCAATGACCAACCCTGTAGTCCAAACTGTCCAACAAGCTGGTTAGCCTTTTTTATAAATTTTTTTTTCTTCTTTCAATTTGGTGTAAATTATCTAAATATTACTCTCAAAATGATCTATACATCTTTTGATGGGTTATTTGAAAGTCCAATATCGATCTATTATTTTTTTAAACATGACTCGTATATTTGGATAAATGTTTAGAAATAAAACTCTAATATTTGGAGAGAAAGATTATAATTAATTTAAAGACTAAACTCAAATTTGGTCCTTTACATATTAGAAAATAACTTTTTTGATCTCTCACATTTAAAAACAGCATTATATTTGCATAATGAAATTTTTGGTCCATTACATTTAAAAATAACTTTTTTTTTTGTCCCTTACATTTGTAGAATAGATGTTTTGTTCTTGTAACTGACTCTTGCTGCATAATTATTTTGGGTTAATTACATCCATGTTCTCCGAGGTTTGGGTTAATTGCCAATACCTTTCACAAGTTTAAGAATTCTACTATAAACCTCTTTGACTGTGTAGATGTACTGTAATTCATTCTTAAAAAGTAAAGGACCAAAAAAATAACTCCTAGATGTAAGGGACAAAAAAAATTTATTATGCAAATACAAGGGACCAAAAAAGTTATTTTTAAATGTAAGGGACTAGAAATGTTCTTCATTAATATCAAATTTGGAGTTTACTCTAATTTTATATGTGCATAAATGGACACACACACACATATATATCCAAACTTCCTTGTCCTGTTACAAGGTCTAGTGGTAATCACTTATGAGTCACAAGATATAATTCAAAATAAAACTGTTGATATGAAACAGAGGCATGAGTGGAGCCAAAGGAGGGTCCCTCGACCCTTCCAAACCCTTCCCCTGGACCCAGTCATTTTGTTATTATATGTATGTATTTAATTATGAAAAAAAATTTATTCATATATTGGACTCCGTCACTGACAATGGGAGTATGATTTATTCATTCATGCGTGTTGTTTGGAAGAGCTGATCAGACGCATGAAGATGTGGTAGCACAAGAATGCAGTAATTGTGGTCGCAAGTTTAAAGAGAAGGAAAGTATGACTACGGATCATGACTTTTTGCTTAGTCATATGTGCAGCAATTGTCAAACAATTGTCAAAAATGATCCTCCAACTCCAAATTTGGCTCAACGTGCTGCTCATGAAACTCAGGAAGAAGAGGTCAAATTTCTTCAAGTTCCAAACCAGATTAAGGCTAATTCTCAAGAAACTCAGAAAGAAGAAGTCAATCCATGGTAAATTTAAACCATATATCTTCCTATCTACAAATTTTGTCATCAAATTATCTCTTTCTACGTTCTCAATTAATGCATTTTCGTACACTTTCAATACAACTTTTTACATCGGCAAATATCATGCATTCACATGACTAATTACTCCAGTTTATTGACAGTTGTTGCTTCTAGCACGGCAGGAGTCTTCGACCTCCAAACTGCTGAATTAATTAGACACAAAATTAAGGTTTCCCAATAAGAGCAGATTTTGTTGGAATTAAACCAAAGTGGTTATAGACTAAGGTAATATCCTATTCTTATTATGATTGGAACATGTTTTGGACTTTGAATAGGATTATTATTTCCTATTTGTGTTGTGAAAAGGCCAAATTCGTCTCCATAAATAGAGATGGCTGAATCAGTTGTGTGGTGTGCATAAGAAAGAAAACGAGAGTGAGAATAAAACAAGAGCCGCGTGTGACGCTATTGCTTCGCTTTGTGTAGCTATATATGTTTTAATTAAATTACTTAATTTGCTTCTTCATTGTTGATTAGTAAAAGTTGGTTTTGGATTTATCAGGTTCAATTTGGTCACTAGAGTTGAAAAGATTTTTAATTAGTTCTTAAATTTGTTTAAAAATGGTTAGTACAAGTTCACTCAAATTTCCGTAAAAAAAAAAAAAAGAAAGGTTAATTTCACTCAAATCAAATGAGGTAATTAGTTCTTCATTTTTCTATGTATTTTGTGTTGAAATGATTAGAATTTAAACTTTTTGGCTCTTGAGGTATATCTATAATTAATCTCTCTCTTCTTGTATGGACTTTGTGTTCACTTTCACTGTGGTAACTTGGTTATATTTTGAGCTCTTGGTTCATAATTAACTTTTGTCCAAACAACGTTGTATTCTCTTACATTTGATACACAACATTAAATGGTCAGAGAATAAAAAAAAACTTCAAAAACTAAAGTAAACTTTGGATTCATATTGTTGGACGTATTAGAAGACTTGGAGTACAGATAATTTCATAATTTAATCATCTTTTCATTCTCAAAAAGCAATTCTTCCCTGTGGGGAATGACTCAGTTATGGGGCCACACTAATAATCATGTCAAATCACTTCGTTTGTCTCTTGGCTTTGTTCTCCTAATAACATAATCATAAAATGTATCATTTTTTTCTCAAAAATATTACACAAAGAAACAACATTATTTTTACTAAATTCACAATTTAAAATTTAAAATTTAATTTCTCTAAATATTCACTCACATAAATTCAAAGAAAACATAATCATTATATTTTTTCTTCTCTTTCCTACACAAATCCCCAAAAGAAATTTCTTCCAAAATAAATTTTTTTCATAACCAAAAAATTTCCTAACCTAGTTGGCAAGAGAACAGAGCCTTAGTAATTTTGTGTGTTGTCCTGTTATAGTTCCTTAATTTAAGAAACTCTCATTTTCGTATCTAAGGTTTCAAAATATTATTAAATGATCAATAAACTTAAATTCAAATATCATTTGAGTAATTTCCTTGCAATCAACAAGGTGATTTAACTTTTTTTTGCTACCCATAATAATGTATGTAAGTTTTATGTGCTCACTACTACAAAAAGGGGCTTTAATGACAGTTATTAAGGGCTTTTAACGGCGGTTTTTAGCTTTTTTGAACCGCCATCTATCTGGCAGCCGTAGTAAGTTAGCGGACTTTCTACGGCGGTTAGAACCGCAGTAGAAAGTTACACTTTCTACGGCGGTTCAACCATGAACCGCCGTAGAAAGTTCGGACTTTCTACGGCGGTTCATGGTTGAACCGGCGTAGAAAGTGTAACTTTCTACTGCGGTCCAACCGTTGGACCGCCGTAGAAAGTAGCACTTTCTACAGCGGTTCAACCATGAACCGCCGTTGAAAGTGTAACTTTCTACTACGATTCAACCTTGAACCGCCGTAGAAAGTGGCCACTTTTTACACCCGAACCGCATTAAAAGCATTAAAAACCTGCTACTAAAACCTGGTTTAAAGCAAAACCTGCTGCTAAAACTTGAAATTTAATACAAATATCACCAATATACAAATTGAAATCGCTTTTATAATACAGCATATCCAAAAAATATTTGTACAACTCTAATATGAACAAGTTTAATTAGTATCCTTCAACTACGCCGGATGCTCCAAAATATAACTAGCGCATATTTTTTGCACTGGATCTATATCCACATTGCTTAATGGAGTGCGGTAGAGCTTGAAGTGCTGCAACAGAATTTTTGAAATTAAAAAGTAACCGAGTAGCAAAATGAAATACAGTCAATTAAGTAAGTTATGAGAAATATTTACCTTTTCAAGTGCCAATGTGGATGATTTCATTGCTATTTGGTACATGTAGTGCATTACATAGTACCCACACTCCCAATTGCTCGTTTGCTTTTTATGCTAATGAATATTAATATACGAGTTAGCAATTAATTATAATATCATATACTTCATTCATATTAATCTAATTAATTAAATGACTAGGACAAAGCTAATTTCTACTGATCGAAAAGGCAATTGCATGCATATATTAACTAACCTACAGTACTGGACTCACGGATTGCATGCATAAATCAAATACCTCAATAAATAACGTGACTAACTAATATATTAATTGACTAACACTACTAACTTATGCTACTAGACTCACGGATTTAATAAGAACCAATTTTGCATATGCACAACGTTGAGTAAAAAATTTAATAAGAACCAATTTTACCTTAACTACTATCCACGAAGGTTGCATATGCACATTTCTAGGCAATCCTAAGAAAGTTTGATAGTTAAACATCATCCTATAAAAATGAAAGTGGAACGAAAATAATTAGCAACATATGGATATATAGGCATCCTAACAGTTGTTAATATATATAACTCACTCGTCTATAAGCACCACTGCCTCCTCTTTTTGTGGATTTTGTAAAGAATCAATCCAGTAGACAACCTTTTCTACTGGTCTAATGGCCATTAGCATCCAATGTTCACTGCAAACGAAACATTTAATGACGTCAGATCTTTAAATCAGTGCCGATTAAATATTAGAGAAGCGCTTACAGTGTCACTTACCCCTGAAGATAAGGCACCAGATAAATTTCTTTATTCCGATCCTTCAAGTTTCACGCAATGTAGTTTACCCTATCTTCATACTCATTTCCTATGGGTGTGACATGATCAGCCGAGAGGAAGCCTATCCCCTTTCTCCCATTCCTTTCAACTAACTCATGTAAAGCTCTAAAGAATTTACAAAAAGGGCTTCATTGGTTAGTCTAGGCACATGGAATGCATACTATATATAACAATAATTTGAAATAGGTTATAAAATTAAGTGAAAACTCACTGGGTGAACAACTGCATCAAACAGTTTGAGACCTGGCTTTCTCTGGTCAATAAGTCTACGAGATCCTGTCGATCCATCGCAATAGGGTGCTCCACACCTATGAATTCTCTTGTCATTTGAAAGAAGAAGCCATTGAAGTCCGAATCTTCTCCATTCGGAGCTGCAACTCTTGCAATGGATCAGATGTCAATGAGGTTGACATCTCAGTCGGAACCGTCGCCGAAGGAGATTTTATATACATCCATATAATTCATCCGGCTTTTTCTTTTGGGCACTTTTATCCACCTAACATCATTTGAAATAACATTAAATATACAAAATGGTATTAAGTAATTCACAAATAAATGAAAGAATATACCTGTGTTACCGGATCCGGCTGAATAATTTCAATCAACTGTATAGGCCATTCCACGAAAAAGGATCTGGCCATTCCACAGTGTGCAGCCTCTTCCTCAGGAAATGGTAGCGGGGCAAAGTCATATAGCAAATTTTAATTGTGACCCTCGCGCAACCTTTCTAACCTCACGCCTGTGGTGCTTGCTTTGCTTATAAATATTTCCCTTTGCCACAAGCTTACGCCGCTTTTGCGAATCCTCAGAGATGATGAACAGATGGCATTCACACCCGTCCTGAGATAATAGGCAAGCGAATGAACATTAATCAACTATTAAGTCTAAATTAACAAAGCACTGTAATAATGAAAAAAAAAATTGAAGAAGAAGTTGCCGTCTAAACAAGTATTCACTTGAAACCAATCCAAGTAATTGTTCAAAGCCTAAAACATGTTCTATACATCAAGATATATCTTAGGGTTATGAGTTTCAAGCCTCCTAAAATACCTGTTTAGAATTCTTAAACATGTTCTCTCTTATCCTTTCTCTTTCTTTCCTTTTGAAGGTGATAGGTGTGTCATATGCATGCACTGAATTTAATTTAGTTAAAAATACCACGTGTATTCTATGAAAATATACATATTAATTTTATTTACCTTGTATTCGCCTAAAGCACCCCAGTCAGAGGCTTTGATCGGGTCCGTAGGTGAAACATGTAGCATCTCCAACTCGGGCAAACTTGTAGGGATCAGAGGAGAAACAGGCTCACAGGGGAAACAGGGACCGCTCCGGAGGTCTCTGGGTGCAAGCTCTCATCTTTGGCACTATTGATGACGGTGGCTTTTAATGTATCATAGTCGGTTCCCATCTTACCACATATAAACCCAACCATCATCTTCAGATGTGTCTGACATTCATCGAGTTGGGCAGTGGTTTTCTGAAGCTGTCGCTTAGTTAAATCAAGTTCATCTTTAAGCGACGGCCTTGTTTTCTGTGGGAAAACCTCTGTGATACGTGCCCTGGTAGAATGGGCGATAACGACCGGGTGATCGGGCTTTCCCGTTGCAATGACAAGAATGTCATTCCTACCCTCTGCAACGGTCTCCCCTTGGGACTCGCGGGAACATAGATTTCCTACACATTTTGCCAAATATAGGAAATGTAAATAGATCAATTAAATATAAATAAATACACATATACACAGATTAATCATTTATGTATATAAATTTTAAATATAAATTGATAACCATAATTATAAAATATAATAAATACACATATATACAATTAATCATTTATTTACTTTACAGTGATAACTAGATAATTATAATTGCAATATAAACATTTAATGACAACCAAATTATTAATTAGCATTTCATCATAGATATCTAGTAATAAATATTCAATTATAATAAAAAATTATACACACAGACTTTAAATATTAAAAAAATTAAAGAAAAAAAAGGAAAAATGGACAGTTCCGTAAAAAGGAAAAAAATTTTAAAAAAAGGAAAATGTGCAGCTCGGCTTCAGGTAGAATAATATTACTAGAGAAAAAGAAAGAAAAGAAATGGGCCAAAAGTAAAGGGAAAGGGTTTTATCTCTATTCCGCCTAGAGTGTGTTCAAATTTGATTTTTATTTTTTTTACTCTTAAGTAAAAGAACGATGTCTTACTTAAAAGTTAAATATAGTTTTAAATATATGCGTAGCTTAAAGAACTGAAACATAAGAAAATGTATGGTGCAAAACTTACAATTTCCATCCCTACACGCCCAGCCTCTGGCGTGAAGTATTCCCCTTTTTTGTTTGTGTGGGCCTGTCTCCAAAGTAGATGACGGCCTGGCACTGAATAAGAATCTTCGCCTTCTTCTTCGGACTGACCCTCCTCTGAAGGCTTCTTCCCGGATGCACTCACCGCCTCGTCATGCAACTGCTTCTTCAGCAGTCGGTAGCCACCGCGAGATAAATTATGGTAGAAAGCATTTAAAGTGGCATTATTTTGCGCTTTTCCACGAATTGCCTAGAGAGAAATATAATGAAAATTATTATCCATAAACTGAGCAATTTCAAATATCCAAAGAAGAAGGAAATCAATTTTAAAAAATATACCTGCCATTCTTCTGTCTCGCGGCTAGCCTTGAACTTAATCCATGTCTCCCTAGGGAGATATTTATATTCCAAGCATGGGTCCTTACCCTTCAAGGCACCATGTACATATTTCCCTAAATAGGATTTCCAATCTTTCCACCGTTTACCGGCATAAGAAATCCACTTTGTTTCGAGTTCTTCGGATGACTCAAAAACAAATAATGCCTACAGTGCAAATTAGGAGTAAAAATTTAGTGAGGAATTTGAGTTCATTTGTATGAAAGAAGAAAACAAACAATGCATTATAATTAAAGAAAATACCCGTATTTCCATCCACACTCTCTTCTTGATCTCCTCGGGAACTTTGGGCCATGATTCATATTCCACTATGTCCACTTTGCTCCGGGCCGTATATGCCACAAAGGTAATCCACTTTGCATGATACTTTTTAGGCTCGAGCTCGGAATCAAAAGAAATGTCAAGAGTTTTCCCCTTCGCTCGCATTCCAATAGATCATTGCAATTTGTGGGCCCTCTACCTCTTCTAGATGTAGTAGAAGAACCATCTCCATTGCCATTACCCTCATCACTATGCTCCGTATTGCTTTTTCTTTTTCGGGCCATTGAAAGTACCTTAAACTTCATGTACATAGAAAGAGAATTCAATAAACATATATGCAATTAAAGAAAAGCTTTAATGTCAAATACAAGAATGCTTGTAATGTGAAAAAAAAGGCAATGTACATTCGCAAAATTCACTCCTAAAAATACACAATTACCATTATCCAAATTAAACCAAATGAGGGCCAAAAAAAGTGGACTTATAAAGGGTACCATTGATAAAGTACTTCACATTTCACAACCAACAACTAATGAGAACAATCATTCATTTCTAATAAAGGAAAAAGCCAAAATTTAGTGAGGAATGTAAAAGATTCAAGGAGGAGTACTTCAATCCAAAAAAATACTCTCCTTCCCTAAAGCAATAGAAATACTTTGTGATTTCGCAATAAAGAAGCATTACATTGATGCAAAGATAGCCTCACTTTCAATATATTAGTTGCATTCATGACATACAACCAAGGGAGGAACACACCTTCAACTCAACCACAAAGCATTACCCTCCTTTCCACTAAAGAAGAACCATACATCGCAAAAGATCAAACATTTAAGGAGAAGTGATATTTCAAACTCTACATTCATGAAAACAAATCCCCTTCATCAAGGAGAACCCTGACAAAGCATATTTCACGCTTTTGAAACAAAGATAAGGGAAAACTAAGAGGAGATAGTGATATTTGCCATACACAATTACGATTATCCAAATTAAACCAAATGAGGGCCAAAAAATGGACTTATAAAGGGTACCATTGATAAAGTACTTCACATTTCACAACCAACAACTAATGAGAACAATCATTAATTTCTACTAAAGGAATAAAACCAAAATTTAGTGAGGAAGGTCAAAGCTTCAAGGGTTAGTACTTCACTCCTAAAAAATACTCTTCTTCCCTAAAAGTACTTAGTGTTTGTGCAATAAAAAATGCTTCACATTCATGCAAAGATTTCTTTACTTTCAACATATATGGGGCTTTGAAGACATTGAAACAAGGGATCCCTAAAGAAAGAACCCTATGAAGATTAAATTTCACAAAGTGGAATCAACAACAAAGCATTTTCCTCATTATCACTAAAGGAGGAACACTAAATCGAATAAGAACCGAAATCAAACACCAATGTTCTAAATTAATCAAGCAAAACCGAAATAAACATTTGAGTTTCTCATATTCATACACTAAACCCGAATTTCAAAGGGTACCTAATGGAACATTAATCAAAACCCTAGGTTCTCAACTTATGTAGGACAAAACACTCAATTCAACAACCAAAACAATGCAACAAACAATCAATAAATCCAAAAGCATTCCAATCATTCATCACAAGGATTAAAACCGAAATCAACCATAAATATCAACCCAAAACCCCTAGTGCAATGGGAAGCATTTACAAAATGTAAGGTCACATTGCAAAATTTTTAAAATGGAAGCATAGAAGGTGGAACCTTTTGGTGAACTCCTACAACCAAGCCCGAAGAATATATAGGAGGGTGGAAATGGAGAGCCGAACAATCGGCCTTGCTTGGACAGCCGAACAATCGGCCTTGCTTGGACAGCCGACGGGTTGATCGGAAACCGAAAGAGCTCGCCGGCAATGGGAGGATCGGCGAAGAAGACGAACAGCCGCGGAGAATTGGTTCGGGAAACAGGGTAAATGCAGGGGAAAAAAAGGGGAGAGGAGGGGAAGAGAATGAGAGAGGAAAGGAAATTTCAAGAAATTTGAACTTTAAGCTTCGACCGGGTCGTCGGTTCAACGGCGGTTCAACCGCGAACCGCCGTTGAACCAACTTTCAACTGCGGTTCACAAGTGAACCGCCATTGAAAATGTATTTTCAACGGCGGTTCAACCTTGAACCGGTTAAAGTCCCTTCAAACGCAGTTCACTCGTGAACCGCAGTTGATTCTTCTTTCAACTGCGGTTCGTGGTTGAACCGCCGTTGAAAGTCCCACTTTTTCTCGGTTTAAATAGAGAAAAAATTGGAGCCAATTCCCCCGCGCGGCATATTTTAATATTAATTTTTTTTTTTTCCATTTTCAAAAAACTAAGCCCACAATTTTGTAAATATAATAATACATACCCAGATTGTCTAAGTTTATTAATTATGTACACAATCTCGACTTTTATGAACCATTTCATAATTAAATTTCAAATTTTCATTGAACCATATATTTGCATTTAAATTTCGCGTGCTACTACACGTACAATAATTATAGGTCAAAGATAAAAATTAATAAATTTCGTAAATGTACATGTAAGAGACGATAAAGTTATAAGCTTCATTATGTTCCCTAAAATTCCTACTTTTTCGACTTGGGCGAACGGGATAAAAAATCAAATCCACAAATGCATTAGGTACGTATAGTAATATAAAAATTAATTAATATTAGTTAAGTGGCCGAAAAAAATAAAATAGTTACTGGATTTCATTACCTTACATACATATATATATATAAACTATATATATATAAACATATATATATATATATATAACATCTTTCTCTTTTCTCCTTTCCCCTCTTGATGCACATCATCCAACTCTCTCCTCTCTGCTCTCGATCTCTTGTAAATTTCCACTACATAAATAATGTTTTCATTCGAAGAATTGAAGACTTGAAGACAACTTTTATAATTAAGTCTTATATATATATATATATATATATACGTATTTTGAAAAAAATGGAGGTTTACGTGAAAACTCTGACGGGGAAGACCATCATCCTCGAGGTCGAATCCTGCGACCCAATTCAGAATGTCAAGGCGAAAACAAGGAAAAATTAAGGGTGGCGCTTCACTATCTATTTCAATCTTAAGCGTCACCGCGGTTAATTTATGAAAATTGGGAAAAAAAACTTAATAGGGAGTAGGGTTTAGGGTTTAGGGAGTAGGGTTTAGGGTTTAGCGTTTAGGGTTTAGGATTTAGAAAATGATATAAAAATAGAAAATTCATGCGTAGCGCGGGAATTGGCTCCAAAAACTACTTTTGTACTGCGGTTCAACCGAGAACCGCCGTAGAAAATACTAGAAAGTTTGCTTTCTACGGCGGTTCAACCTTGAACCGCCGTAGAAAAATAGTTTTTGGAGCCAATTCCCGCGCTACGCATGAATTTTCTATTTTTTACCAAATTCAAAATACGTTATATATATATATATAAAATTAATTATAAAAGTTGTCTTAAAGTCTTCAATTCTTCAAATGAAAACATTTATTTATGTAGTGGAAATTTACAAGAGATCGAGAGCAGAGAGGAGAGAGTTGGATGATGTGCATCAAGAGGGGAAAGGAGAAAAGAGAAAGATGTTTATATATATATATATATATATGTATAAACATATATATATATATGTTTATATATGTATATAAGGTAATGAAATCCAGTAACTATTTAATTTTTTTGAGGCCACTTAACAAATATTAAGTTTTATATTACTATACGTACCTAATGCATTTGTGGATTTGATTATTTTATCCCGTTCGCCCAAGTCGAAAAAGAGAAATTTTAGGGACATAATGAAGCTTATTACTTTATCGACTCTTACATGTACATTTACGAAATTTATTAATTTTTATCTTTGACCTATAATATTGTACGTGTAGTAGCACGCGAAATTTAAATGCAAATATATGGTTCAATGGAAAATTTGAAATTTAATTATGAAATGGTTCATAAAAGTCGAGATTGTGTACATAATTAATAAACTTAGACAATCTGGGTATGTATTATTATATTTACAAAATTGTGGGCTTAGTTTTTTGAAAATGGAAAAAAAAATTAATATTAAAATATGCCCGCGCGGGAATTGGCTCCAATTTTTTCCTCTATTTAAACCGAGAAAAAGTGGGGACTTTCAACGGCGGTTCAACCACGAACCGCAGTTGAAAGAAGAATCAACTGCGGTTCACGAGTGAACTGCCGTTGAAAGTGTACTTTCAACGGCGGTTCACTCGTGAACCGCAGTGGAAAGTTGGTTCAACGGCGGTTCGCGGTTGAACCGCCGTTGAACCGGCGACCCGGTCGAAGTTCAAATCAAATTTGAACTTAGACATTTTCCTTTCATTTTCCCTAAGTCTCTTCCCCTTTTTTCCCCTGCTTCTCCCCTATTTCCCCCTCCCTTCAACCGCGGCTGTTCGGTCCATTCTCCTCCTTTCCCGTCGCCGGCGCAACCGAGGCACCTTCTAGTTTTTTCAAGTTCATATAAAATATATTTTGAATAATCAATTTGCAAAATAATAAAGCATTATTAATCGATAAACGAATAATTAATTCATTCATCTGTCAATACCCAACCTCGCTAAATGAATTTCTTTTTTCCGAGGCACCGACAAGTAATTTATGAAGAGTTAAATATAAAATCAAAACAAAATGAACTACGTATAGCTTCCCCTGTAAATTTTACCAAAAGTACTACTCCTTGAAAAAAAAAATAATACATGAAACATTTATTCATAAATGAAAAACAAGGAAATCAATTTGCCGGAAAATTTGACAAAGTCTCCCCTATAAATGTAACATACTCCCTGTCAAGGATATGCACATACTTAAATACTTCACTAAAATTCCAACTATTTCGAATAATACGGAATTCAGTTTCAAATCAATTCAGACAAAATCTCCCCTGCTTGTTTTTGACCAAAACACAAGCGCATCATAACATCAACACAGAAGCTTCACACAATTTCCAACAATAACATATCCATTTATAAACAGTTCCGCATATGAAGTCCCTTGAAATTTTGTCCCTTGATTGCGCGGCTTCATCCGAGTTGTGACCTGTTTCAATCCCACAGTACAAAGGATAAAAATAAATGTTGTTATAAATTTATGTCCACCTTTTTTTATTAAAATCAAAGAAACATATACAAATACACACATACAACATACACACCCACAGAAAAAAAATTAATAAACACAAACAAAATACCTGAAAATGATGCTTAAATTATTCTCTTTCTCTTATGGGACACTTGCTCCTCGAACCATAATCCTTCGCTGTGGTCATCACGAAGTATGTATTTATCAAGTTCCCTATCTTCCTCATCTGCTCTCGATTCAGGTAGCCCACTAGAGAAAGGGCTAGCCTCATAAAGCCCTTCTTCTGTATCAATCCCTTCCACTCCGTGATGTTGTTTACCATGAAGAACAACAGACCAATGTTCATCGCAAGGATCGGTGATATAAAAAACTTGTTTCGCCTGCGATGCAAGTATAAATGGTTCCCCTTTGAAACCCTCCCGATTAAGGTTCACAAAGGTAAAACCCAATGGATCATCAGTTCGAACCCCACTATTGTTATCAACCCATTTGCAGCGAAATACAGCTACTTTGAAACAAACATAGTCAAGCTCCCAAATATCTTCGATCACTCCGTAATAAGCCATGTTTGCATACAATGGATTTTTATCCTTCCTGCTAGAAACATGTAAAGCCTCTGAGATTAATGTAACACCACTGTTTTGTGCCGTACTCTTCTCATCTTGTCTCTTAGTAGCAAATGAATATCCATTTATGTCATAGCATGAAAATGCTCGAACCGCAGGGCTGGGCCTAAACGCCAACCATTTCAATGTCTCCGAAACGTCTTTGCCCAGGACAGCATTACCAAACCAATAGACAAATGTCTGAATATGTTCATTGAGCACACGTTGATCCGTCCAAGCAGGATAAGACGTTCTTATTGAACGGATATGGTCTGTCACATAGGGCGCAACTTCTTCAGAATTGCGCAGAATGTAGAGATGCACCTTCATCAATTCAACATTAGACGGCAAAAACATTTTTCCTCCCCTTGTGCCCATACCTGTAATCCTCCCATCGTGCTGATTCTTAGATATTCCAATGGATGCGGTCTCGGCCAAGTATTCAGTGGAAAACTCAATTACCTCCTCAGCTATATAACCTTCAACAATACTAGCATCAGGACGATAACGATTCTTAACATACCCCTTAAATACTTTCATATATCGCTCGAATGGGTACATCCATCTCAAATGAACAGGCCCGCAGATTTTTATCTCTCTAACCAAATGAATCACCAAATGCACCATAATATCAAAGAAGGCGGGTGAAAAATACATTTCTAATTGACAAAGGACAACAGTTATTTCATCTTGTAACTGATCAAATCTTTCGCGCGCGATAACCTTGCTACATATAGCATTGAAGAAGAAACAAAGTCTTGTTATACTGGACTTAACATGCTTGGGCAATATCGAGCGAATAGCTACAGGCAACAATTGTTGCATTAAGGCATGGCAATCATGAGACTTCAAACCAACCAGTTTTAAATCTTTCAAGGAAACAAGTCTGCTTACATTTGAAGAATATCCGGATGAAACTTTGATGCTACGCAAACTTGAACACAGTTATTTTTTCTCTTTTCTGGACAAAGTGTGACAGACAAGAGGTAGATATGTGCGTTGTCCTCGAGCTACCGGTGCTAAATTTGCTCTTATGTTCATATCAACCATATCAAGTCTCGCGTTATAACCATCCTTAGTTTTACCAGGGATGTTCAAGAGCGTACCTAACAGGCTTTCGCAAATATTTTTCTCAATATGCATAACATCGAGACAATGTCTGACATCCAAGTTCTCCCAGTATGAAAGTTCAAAGAATACACGTTGTTATTTAGGTTTTAATACGTCAATACAACGGCAGAGAAAATTAAACCGCCGTAGAAAGGGACTTCTACGGCGGTTTTAAAATAAACCGCCGTAGAAAGGGACTTTCTACGGCGGTTGGGCCAAACCGCCGTAGAAAGTGGACTTTCTACGGCGGTTGGAAGGCAACCGCCGTGGAAAGTGTGGACTTTCTACGGCGGTTGGAAGGTAACCGCCGTAGAAAGTCCACTTTCTACGGCGGTTGCCTTCCAACAGCCGTAGAAAGCCCCTTTTCTACGGCGGTTTGTCCCAACCGCCGTAGAAAGTCCCGTTCTACGGCGGTTCATTTTTAGACCGCCGTAGAAAGTCCGTATTTCTTTTATTATTGCGGTTTTCTATTTTTCGCCGTTAATCTGCAGCCGTTAAAGCTCTATTTTGTAGTAGTGGCTAGACACAAATAACTCATTTGTTGTTGGAATTTGAGTTGGAGAACATTAATTTAATAACTAATTTTAAATTTAAATGATATTTTTACTATTTGAAAGACCTAAGTGAGACAAAATTTAAAGAACCAATGAACTTATTTAACTTAATAATTAAGGCCTTGTTTGGAAACGTGATCCAAACCAAAGTTTGGATCTCATTTTCATTTTATAATAATTTTTCAGCAATCCTAATAAGACTTTTTACATTTCTAATACATATTTTTACGTTTTCAACATATATTTTTACATTCCCAATATAATTTTAATATTTTTAAGTCACAATCCAAATCACGATTTTGATCCAGTTTTGATACAAAATGAGGGATCAGCACTAATGGAGACACAGCAAGAGACATACTAATGGGGACATAGGATCTCAACCATGGTTGTCAAACTCGTTTGAGTCTACGAGTCCACTATCCGGAATCGAGTCAGACTCGTTGGAAATTAGCAAAAATGCTGAACTCGCTCCAGACTTGTTAGACTCGTAGACTTGTACGAGTCTACGAGACTAGACGAGTCCAGAAAAAAAATCATTGTGCTGCATAATTTGAAGGATTGGGCTACTGGAATGGTTTCTTTTCCAAATTAATTGGGCATTTTTGGTGCAAACCAACCAAAATTTCTAATTTCCCATTTTTTGTGAATATTTGGCTGCCCTAGTTTGCTTAGCAGCAAAGGGAAACTTGGAAACAGAGAGGGACGGCTGCCTACGAAGAGACGAGAAGTCGATAAGATGTTTCATTATTGGTATGATTATAACTGAACATGTTATTGTTATTTTGCTATGGTTTGTTGAATTAATGATTTGAATTTGATCATGATGTATTGAGATTTGAGGTTACTATTTGTTAAGGATATTATTTTGTTTCATAATTGCCAATTTGACACATTAATTTAGTTTTTTTTAATTCTATTTAACTTTTATGCTACAAGTATAGTTAAATTTGTGTATGTATTGTGATTGAGAAAACTATTAGAATTAATTACACATCTTAATCCTATTTTTCGATTCTAAGGTCGATTCTACGATTCCGATTCTAGACCTCAAACCTCAAATCAATTTAGGAGTTTAACAACCTTGATCTCAACCCCCCAAATGGAGCCTAGATAAAATTTTCTTGGCCCCGACTGGTTACCAATGTTTTTTATACTTGGCTTACCCATCGACCTAGTTAACTCGTGAGCCAGTAGCTGAGCCGAGTTGAGTCAATGCCCAAACCCGGATTGTATATTTCAATGGTGGCTTGACGTTGGTTGTTTGGTTCTATTTTAATGTAAAAATTAGAGAATAGGGAATTTTTTATTTTATATTTTTTAATTTGGATTGTTTGAAGATTGGTGTGTGAGGTTTAGCCCCCTGGGCCCAAATCTCCATCAAGTCTGGCCCAAATAGTACAAAACCCCAAAGGAGTAGGTTTCTTGATCTAAGCCCAGATAGAGAAAGTGACCTAATGGTCTGTACCCAATGGATCCTCGCAGATGCTACTACCGACGGAAGACGGGACGTTCGCCTAGACCCATTCCCTAACATGACCTGGGAGGCTTGGCCGGCTTAGACACGGGGGATAAAGAGAAAACCCAGCAGAGTATGTCCAGCGGTCGAGGGAATGGACCGGGCCCTCGGGCCTCTATAAATAGCAGTATAATCCTCACAAAGAAGGCAACTAAAAAAAGTGAGTCTTAATTCTTAATACGTAAATGTTCTCACACTTTGTCTTCATCCTCTGACTTGAGCTTCAGAGTGTTAACAAGGTTTTGCCCCCTCCAAGCTTTGTTTTATTTGCAAGGTTAATAGCCATATTCATTTTGGCTTGTATCTGACGAGTGACCCATCATCAACAGGCGCCATCTGTGGGGACTCAATCGTTGTGTCAAAAATCACCAGTGACCAACCTTGGGTCTCTGAATTGATAAATAAGTGTTGTGATGTTTACTCCCGGAGGACGTCCAAGTGGAAGGAAGAGAGTCACCAGGAGTTTATTTCAGAAAGGGGATCGAGTGCCGGAGTTAGAGGAGCTGGCGCTCGTGAGGAAAAACATGTATGAATTCAGAGCTTTTATGAATGAAAAAAGGAAAGCTGAGGGAGACGAAGAGTGCAGGCGGAAAGGCAAGGGGAAGGAAAGGGAAGAAGGCCAGGGAAGGAGAGAGGCGGACTCTTAGGAGTCATCCTTGAGCACTGGGCGAGGGCAGATATCCATCTCGAAAACACATTTCTCTGGGACATCTAGCAACATATGTCTTAGTTAAGGGAGGAGGAGCAGATTCTCCTTCCTAGAAAAGTAGGTCTACGGCTCTCTGTCGAAGAAGCCAAGCATGAGATAGGGAGTATTCTCAGGGATTGCGAGACTCGGGTGAAGAAACCCCCCAGTCAAGGTTCAGAGAAAGGGATAAAGGGGCGGGGGAAGCGCCAGCAAGCCTACAGGGAAATTGGCTGGAGGAGGTCGAAAAAAATGATGGACAAACGACTGTAGGGAGTCAAGATGGTGGAAGAGTCCGAGGATACCACACACCCGTTCACGATGGATATCCGAACATCTCTATTGCCATATCATTTCAAAGGACTGTATAGGGTTCCTCAGTTTGACGGGGCCACGGATCCAAAGGATCACTAGATGAAGTGCATGGGAGCCATGGATATCAAGTGGTTAGTTGAGGCAAATAAGTGCATGTGATACATCAGACTTTCACAGGAGGAGTGCTTAACTGATACACGCACCTTGGCCGGAACTCAGTTGCTAAACCCGTGTCTCATTTGATGACTATAAGCCAAAGGGAGGGGGAATCGATCGAGGATTATGCAAAGAAATTTAACACACAGGGCGCGAAATGCCCAGACAAGACAGAGTCAGATGTGCTTCAAGCCCTCATCCACGGGATACGGTATGAGGATCTCAGCATGGACCTGCACCGCTTAAATACTTGTGTGAAGCTATGGTCCGGGCCAATGCTTTCTCAATCGCCAAAGAGCAGGAGAAGCAAAAGAAAGCTTAGCAGTCCCCGGATAATGGCAGGGCAAAAGGAGATGGGAGTGGAGCAGGGGTAAGTGGGAAGCAGCCCGTCTAAGAAAGACTCAACTTCCCGGCTCAGTCACGCCTGACATATCTGGCGGAAAGGAGGGGTCTCCGATTGCGTACACCCCTTTGAAAGCATCCAGGGTCGAGGTCATGTATGCGGCTCAAATTCAGGGGCTCTTGACAGAACTGCCACAGTCGAAAGAATCGTACCCCAAGAAGGATCATTCCAAGTACTGCGGCCATCACCGGGTATCGGGGCACAGCACCAAAGAGTGTCGAGAGTTGGCCGATGAAATAGAGAAGGCAGTCCAAGGTGGGCAGTTGTGGGAGTATGTAGACAGGTCTAGGTCAGGGAGCTCCAAGAAAAGTAAGAGCAGGGGAATAGGAGGTGGCCAAGCAGCGGTGGCGGGATCATAAATACGATTTCGAGAGGCCTGACAGGTGGGGATTCGGGTAAACAACAGAAGTTGAACTTGCACTTTTTGCCGCAATTAGGAGTGAAGAGAAAAGAAGGTGAGAAAGCCGAAACCCTGTGGTTCTCTAAGAAAGATTTTCAATGAAGGCTCGGGAGGAGATAACCCGATGGTGATCGAGGTAGTGATCGCAAACTTCATAGTCAGACGTACCAATCTAGACACGGGATGTTCGGTAAACATCCTCACAAGAGGGGTCTTCAAGGATTGTCATCTGGATAAGAACGATGTTGATCCAGTGTGCACACCATTAGTAGGTTTTGGGAACTCATAAGTGATTCCGATAGGAAAGGTCAGGATAACAGGCGGAGAACAGAAAATCTGGAGTTCGTCGTCATCGAGTCACATCCAGCGTATAGCATTTTCCTAGGAAGGTTGGGATTGAATCAATTTCAGGCGGTGACTTCCACAGTTCACATGGTCGTTAAATTCCCAACTCCTGACGGAGTAGCCGCAGTCCGCTGTGACGTGCGCATGGCTAGGCAATGTTACATGGCGGACTTGAAGAAGAAGTACGTTTCAACCATGTTGATGATAGAGGATTTGGAGCCACCACAGTTTTCGGAGGATAGAATGATAGAGGCAGGATTGGAAGTGAAAAAAGTCCCACTAGGAGAAGATCTTTCCAAAAAGATGAATATAGGAGTAGGATTCTCCCCGAGCTTAGAGCAGAGGTTGGTCGGGCTGTTAAAGGAATTTGAGCAAGTGTTTGCTTGGTCGGCGGATGACATACCCGGGATCCTGAGGAAGGTCGTGGGGCATTGTCTATCTGTAGATCCAGATAGAAGGCCGGTGAGGCAGAAAAAGAGAAGCTTTGGGGTGGAAAGAAGTCAGGTCGTAGAAGCAAAGGTTGGGAAGCCATTGGAAGCAAGGATAATAAGGGAGGTTGCATACCCACAAGTGTTAGCAAACCTAGTTTACTAAAAAAGTAGACAAAACCTAGAGGATATGTGTAGATTTAATAGATTTGAACAATGCATGTCCGAATGACTTGTTTCCGGTACTAAGGATAGACGTGTTGGTCGACTTTATTGCGGGATTTCGCTTTTTGTGCTTTCTTGACACTTATAAGGGGTATCATGAAATTTTCCTCCTGGAAGAGAATGAAGAGAAGACCTCCCTTATCACAAAAAAAGGCACGTACTGTTACACAACCATGCCTTTCGGGTTGAAAAATATGGGAGCCATGTACCAGCGGCTTATAAATAAGATTTTCAAGCATCAGTTGGGCAAGACCATGGAAGCTCATATCAACGACATGCTGGTGAAAAGTAAGGATGAGAAGTCCTTAATGAGGGATCTCAGGGAACTGTTGAAGATCCTCATGGCCACAAGGATGCGTTTAAACCCGACAAAATGTGTCTTCGGAGCTTCCTCGGAAAATTCTTTGGCTACATGGTCTCGGAAAGGGAAGTGTCGGACAATCCAGATAAAGTGCAAGCCGTCTTGGAATTGAAGTCCCCACAGACAGATAAGGAGGTGCAATGGCTGACCAGGAGGTTGGTGGCACTGAACCGCTTCCTAGTAAGATCCATGGAGAGGGCTTTACCCTTTTTCATGGTGTTAAAAAAGGCTGGTAAATTCTGCTGGGGGGAAGATTGCCAGAGGGCATTTGAAGAGTTGAAGATGTACCTCGCAGAGCTTCCAGCACTCGCCATGCCGCTCCCGGGGGAAGAATTATGTGTGTACGCATTTGCAACGAAGTCATCCTTGAGTGTAGTGTTGTTCAAGGAGGAGGGGAAGGTGTATCGACCGGTGTATTTTCTGAGTAAAGTTTTACAGATGGCAGAAAGAAATTACGCACCAATCGAAAGGTTGGCACTGACATTAGTCCAAGCTGTCAGGAAATTAAGGCCGTATTTCGAAACACACCCAGTTATGGTGTACACATACACCGCCCTCAGGCTCATAATGACGAAGCTGGGAAGCTCGGGAAGGCACATCAAGTGGGCAATCGAGTTAGGTCAATTTGAACTAACTTTTAAGCCCAGGTCAGCAGTTAAATGACGAGTGTTGACAGATTTCATTGTTGAAGGGGTGACCATCGAGTAGGCCCCGAAAAAAACCCCAGAGGTAAAAGACCCCCCCACCCCCACCCCTCTATGTTTAGACATTATTTGTGAACCGGGAGGGGGGGGGGGGGAGGGGGAAGAGGGATGGATGTTGATTCTAATGCATCCCAAGGGGGATAATTACATACACGCACTGCGTTCCAATTTCCTCGAGACAAATAACGAGGTTGAGTATGAGGCTATGGTCGCGGGCTTGGAACTGGTGCATAGAATGGACGTCAAAGCTTTGAAGATATGCTCAAATTCTCCGTTGGTAGTCAAGCAAGTGCTCGGGGAATATGAACCCAAAGAGCCGAAGATGAAAAGTACACGGAATTAGTGCAGCAACTTATGAAGTCATTCCCAGCATGGGAGATAGAAAAGGTGCCGAGGAATAAAAATTCCAATACTGATAGCATTGTCTGTATTCTCCCACCTTACTAAGCCGGTCATGGTGGAAAGGGTCGGACAGAAGAGCACGACGAGGCAGGAAATTATGGAAATTGTGATCGAAGATGACTGGAGGACCCCAATCAAGGCATTCCTGTTAGACGGGATACTCCTAGAGTCCCAAAGGGAGGCCCAACACTTAAGGCACAGGGCACAATAGTACCAAGTCTTAAGCGGTGACTTGTACCAGCAATCATGGCTCATCCCTTTGTTACTCTGCGTAGGACCGGAGAAAGTGGCAGCGTTGCTGGAAGATATCCACCAAGGACTCTGCTTAGGTCACACAGGGGCAAGGAGCCTTGCAAAGTGGGCAATAACCGATTCTATTGGCCGACCATGTTCAAGGACTCGGGAGAGGTAGTGCGGCGTTGCCGACAATGTCAGGTTTATGCACCGATCATCCATGCCCCGGGCACGGAAATGACGGGTATAGTGGCCTCTTGGCCATTTGCTTAATGGGGAATCGACATCTTGGGGCCCTTTCCAAAAGTGAGAGGGGGGTTCAATATCTGGTAGTTGCCATCGATTACTTTTCAAAGTAGATAGAGGTGGAGGCCATGGTCAGGATCCCAAGCTCTAAGGTCGCAGATTTCCTCATGAAGTATATTGTGTACCGCTTCGGTATTCTAAGGACGGTAATCTTTCACAATGGCCAGCGATTCTTGGCAGAGTATTCTGATACTTGTGCTCGTTTGGGAATCCAGCAGAGGTTTACCTCAATATCATATCCCCAAGCTAACGGGCATGTAGAGTTGACAAATAGGATGATCCTCCACGATTTGAAGAGAAGGTTAGAAGCCGTGGATGGCATGGGCTGGGGAACGTGGCTGGGTGAATTGGCGGCCGTGTTATGGGCCTATCGGACAACCCCGTGAACAGCCACCGGTGAAACCCGATTTGGTATAGTCTATGGAGCGGAGGTAGTAATCCCCCCAGAGATCACTGGGCCTTTTGCCAGGGTATTGCTTTTCGACCCACAAGAAAATGAACCCCGCCTAAGATTGGAACTGGACCAAGTTGAGAAGAAGAGAGAAGGGTCCTATCTCCAGTAGGCGAGATACAAGCAAAGCGTTAAAAAATATTATGACCAAAGAGTTAAGGCACGAGCTTACCAAGTGGATGACTTGGCACTCAAGAAGAATGCTATTAGCAAAGCCCAGCCTAAATGGAAGCTTTCCCCAAATTGGGAAGGACCTTAACAAGTCATCGAAGCACGGGATATGGGAAGTTTTCGTTTAGCGACGATAGCTGGAGCAGAAGTGGCGGGGACTTAGAATGTTGACAACATCAGGAAATTATATTCATAAGGCGGCCAATTGTTTAGGGGGACCCTCAGATGGAGCGTAGAGTAAAAGGAACGGTTGTATGACCGGATACCTAAGCAGTTAGCTAGGATATCTAGGCCCGGGATTCTGATTGTAAGCATTCCTGGGGACAGGAAATGCATTTTGGTTATGATGCTATAGGCTTGGGATTATTTTTTGATAGAACTTGTATTTCGTTTGCGAGTAATTAATAGCGATAAACTTTATGAAAAATGTTGTCTTGTTGGCCTAGTATTTAAATGACTTTTTGTCACCAAGAGGAGGAAAGACATTACGAGAAGTGAAGAAAATAGGGTAATTATAAAGAGGCGTATATGTGAAACAAGGCAAACTGGAACATATCACAAGAGAATGAACAACCTATGAACAAAAGTATGAAATACGTATAAATAACAAAAAGAAAAGAAAAACTATTTCTAGCTAGCAGTTGGGGGCACGTGGTTGTCTTTCTCGGAGGTACATTGATCCTCGTAGGATTCCTCCGAGTCAGTAAGGTGTATGGAGGGCTCCAAACTCGGGGTAGTGCGGCAGCAAGAGGGTTGCTAGAGGAAGAGGGAGTCGGGAAAGGTACGTTTAGCCCAAATTGCGAGCCATTTAGTGAACCTTGGCGATGGCTAAGGCCTAGTTCTGGTCCAAGAATAAGTAATGGCCACACTCAGGATATCGACCAGTTGCGGGAAGGTCCATAACCCATCAACGAGTAAGCCCGGGTGAACCTGGCCATTTGCCGAAGCCCGACAAATTCGGTGAAAAACTTCAGCATTTGAGGAGATTTCACGAAGTCACAAACGGCGGTCTCTTTTTCACGAAGGGTGCTCTAGGCTTTTGCTCGGGCTTCTTCGGCCTTAACTCAGGCATCCTCGGCTTTGGCCTGAAAATCCTCTGCACTGGCAGATGCATTTTCGGCGATGGCCTTTTCAGCTTCAGCAGTTTTTCACTTATCCTTCGAGGAGTATCGGGACTTTAGGGCCTTCTTCAGCTCCTTCTTCAGAGATTTGCGGGTGATTTCTGAGGCATGAAGATCATTCTCGGCCTTTTTCTTCCCTTATAAGGCCTCTTTCTCCTTTTCTAAGTCCATTTTCTTTTCCTCTAGAGCTTGTCTCCGACCCTCTACCTCGCTTAATATACGCGCCGGTAACCCTCCGATGACAGGTAGAGGAAGGAGAAAGGTCCAAGGCCTCCCGACTCAAGAAGTTTCTTTCAGACGTGGCACCACTCGCCCTATTATCGACTGGACCCTCGGCGAAGGATACATTTTGTGTCACCATGTTAAGTTCATATAGCTCGGGGGTGGTGATGGGGGACCCCCTGGGGCTTCCCGAGGAGACCCTGTCGAATTCCCTGTTAACCTCGGGAATTACAGAATCGATAGACGGGGGAAGGACTAGATCGAAAAGACACTTTCGACGTCTCTCCTCCTGGGCAATGCGGGTAAGCGAGGAAGACTCGGAGCCATCCTAGGGGTCATGCAGATTCAGGATAAGTATTTGAGATGAGCCACCATTAGAGGAAAGGGGCTCAGACGGGGTAAAATCAGTGGTAGGGGTTTCTCGGAGGCTCGGCTCCTGAGCAACAATATTGGTAGCCCCCCCCCTCCCCCGGGTAGCTGTCGCAGAAACAGGACTAGAGGAACTTAGAGGAGGCATATCCACATCAGTGGCAGCTTTCTTTCGAGATGGAAGGGAGCGGAGAGGGCCTTCGGGTTTCTTTCACTTTTGCTCTGGAACTAGAGGCTGAGAAGACTCGGGAAAAAGGGGTGGAGCCTCGAGTATAGGGGGAGCGGCAAGCAAAATGCTGCTTATATCTATGCCTTGGGTAAGGATGACTAGAGCAACGTCATTGGCAGTATCCCAGAAAGTACCTACAAAGAACGAAGGAAAGTAAGGTTGGGAGACATACAGAAATAATAAAGCAATGTACTAATGGGAAATTAAACAGAGAAAAGGGGGAAAAAAAAGATAGACGCGGAGAAACGGACATTTCCCGACAATCTTCCCCGCGTTACTCCATCTAACCCACTTCAAGCCCTCCTCCTGGGGGTCATTGTGGGCATCAAAAGGTCTTCCCACGTGGCGAAGGTAACCGCACCATTTTCTAAGGAGCATGAAAGGACGAGGAGTCCGGTGGCAATCTCATTCCAAAATCGGGGAAGCCCCGTGTCTTCTGTGAAGATGAAGAAGAATTTATGTTTCCGGTCATCGATTTTACATGGTAAATGGGACACAACTTGAATTTGCCCTTTGGCTGGGCGGCGGCGAGCAATAGTATACCACCCGCCAACAAGGGCATTAAGGGAAAAGTGTTCCAGCAGCAGTGCAATAATTGGCGGGATGAAGAGATCCCGGCACATGGCGCAGAACCCAAGAATGTTTTTGATTGAGTAGGGGGTGAGTTGAGCGACACCAATCGACCAATATTCTAGAAGCTCGATTAGGAAAGAAGGGGCGGGGAGCCGGAGCCCACTGTTGAGATGCGCAGTGTAAACGGCGACCGACCTGGCTCCAAGGGTCTTGGCACGATCGTTCTCTGTGGGGACGGTAAGGCGAAGCTTCATGGGGATGTGAAATTTTGCCCTAAGAGTGGGTAGATCTGACGTCTTCAAGCGCGAACGAGTAGGAGGGAAAACCCCTTGCTTTTTCTGGGCCTTGGGAAGGCGGGGAGGGCGAGGAGCTTTCGCAGACTTTGACAGACTAGGAAGATCGACCATCGGGAGAGGAGAACGCAAGTGGATAGGAAGCCAATTTCGATCAAAACCTGGGGGGAGGTGGAGGATGAAGGAGTTGGAGCGCAGGAAGAAGATAGAGAGGCAGAAGCTTGTAGAGACTTACAGGGGTCCATGGCAGAGCAGTCGGAGAATAAGAAATCGGAAAAACAGGGGAGGATGAACAAACGGTCTGTGAACTCAATAAAAGAGATTTTTTTTTTTCCAGTTAACAGTGAAGTAGGGGGTGAAGATGGAGGGCAGAGAAAAAGGGAAGTACCTATTTTATATGAAAAGGAAACGATCGAAGAAGGAGCCGACAGGGTAATGAAGGATAAGAAGGTACGGCGGTAGCAGAAGCGCGGCGGCGGTGGTGATTGAAAACTCTGGAAGAAGGGACACTGAAGGGACAACCGAAAATATGTAGCACCCCCTCCCCTCCCCCTTTCTTTTAAAGTGAGCAATTATGTTTAAGGGGAAGATAACGAGGAGACGCTACGGGAGTAAAGGTGGGCCTATTCTTTGAGGATAAACGAAAAACCAAAACGAGAATACAAGTTTATAAGCCTGGCCTCAAAGCTGCAGGCCATCGTGTCCATGGCTTGGGGGGGACTGGTTGGTGTGGGAGGTTTGATCCGCTGGGCCCAAATCTCCACCAAGTGTGGCCCAAGTAGTATAAAACCCCAAAGGAGCAGGTTTCTTGATCGAGGCCCAGATAGAGAAAGTGACCCAATGGTCTGTATCCAATGGATCCTCGCAGAGGCTCCTACCGACGACAGACAGGAAGTCCGCCTAGAGCCATTCCCTGACATGACCTAGGCAGCTTGGTCGGCGTAACCACGGGGGATAAAGAGAAAACTCGGTAGAGTATGTCCAGCGGTTGTGGAAAAGGACTTGGTCCTCGGGCCTCTATAAATAGCAGTATGAGTCTTAAGTCTTAATACGTAAATGTTCTCACACTTCGCCTTCATCCGCTGACTTGAGCTTAGGAGTGCTAACGGGGTTCTGCCCCCTCCGAGCTCTGCTTTATTTGCAGGGTTAATAGCCACGTTCCTGTTGCCCCGTATCCGGCGAGTGACGCATCATCAATGATATATGTGCATGGTGATGATTGGATATTTTGAAGAGCACTATGATGGTAGGTGTGAGAGGAGCGGTATTTGTAGGTTGACAGCAACCAAGGAGGTGGTTTCATTGAGAACGGTGGGTAGGTGCAGCAGAGGCTGTATTGGTAGGTATACGGCGGCAATGAAGGTGGCCGATTGGTGAACTGACATAGGTGGAGAGAAGATCGAAGATGGTAAATACTAAATGGAGGAATGCACTACTGCAAAAAAGTATATGGAAGGCGGGTCCTTGGCGTCTTAGGAGGCGGGTCCTTAGTGTCTTGGGAGGCGGGTCCTTGGCGTCTTAGGAGGTGGGTGCACACCTCCAGTGCGGGCGCCTCCAAAAGAAGGTCCCCCGCACCCGCCTCCCTTGATGAGGGGTTATTGTTGCACCCGCATCCTTGCACCCACTTCTAATAACCCTTCCAATAAATCGTTATTGGAGGCGGGTGCCCGTTTACAATCGCCTCCAATATTCCCCCAGTACAAAATCTAATTTCCCTTTCTTCAATTTATGGATTCAGTAGGAATTGAACTGGCATCTGCAGAATCACTTAACATTTGCACATTAAATTTTACCACTAGGCTACATATTCTTATGTATATAAAGTTAAAATCAAAAGTATATATTTCCTTCTAAGACTTGTGATTTTTATTGATCACTAAATTATCGCCTTACTCGAACTTCGAAAATTTTAAATAATTTTTTCAACTTTCAACAGTCCAAAACAAAGGTGAGTTTTCAAAATAGTATTAGAGGTGGATGTTTGGAAATGTGCCTCCAATAAACACGATATTGGAGACGGGTGCGACATGCACCTGCTGGTAACAGCACTCGACTCCCCTTTGGAGGCGGGTATTTGGAAACCCGCCTTTAAAGGGCGCCTCCATTATCGCATTCTGCAGTAGTGATGATATTTTAATTATCCAAAATGGAAAAATTCCACTTGGCAATGCATAAGATAAAATTTAATCTGGCCCGCCAACTACATACGGTGTATTAACATCGGGCAAACTCATCCCACGTCAGCATTATTAAATATTCCAACGTGTATGAGGCTCACTTTTTGCACTTTATGTGCATGCACCAATTATCAGCGGCGAACAAGGCTAGGGCAAGTCGGTGTGGCCACCCCGCCTAGTTTTCGGAGGTGAGGGTAGTAAGCCTCACTCCACCTCAAGCCGCCTAATTCCGCCCCTCTGCGTTTTCTTGAGAAAGAAGATAAAGAGCAGTATGGCTGTGCCTTGTTACTTTTATTTTATAAACTCTTAAGTGAAACAACGTTGTTTCACTTAAGAGTTAAACAAAAGGGAAAGAAAAAAAGAAAGAAAAAGGGCGGTTTATCTTGGTGATGGTTAATTTCCCCTTTTATCATCAAATAAACAATATAGCATGTCCATTTCTAGTTTATTTTCCTTCAATATTTGTGATGGTTTAATTTTTGGTTTTTTTGTTTTTTTTTTATTATAAAAATACTTGTTTTGTATGTCATTTATAAGACTGGTTACTTATTACTAAATATTGTATTAATAATTTTTATTTTGATTCATTTATATATATGTTATTTATGAATAAATATTAATTAATATGTTATTTGTTATGAATAAATTTTCAAAATCAAACACAATTTTTTTTAAATAGAAAATCTAACGGACAATTAGTAGGAAAAACCAACATCAAATGTTGCCAGTGATACAAGCCAATTCAAACGAATAAAAAAAATTAGACATTATCAATTTAATATTTAAATATTTTAATATTACATATATTTGTTTAATAATAATATAAATATTTATACTATAAATTATAAGTAATTTTCACTCCCTTTAGATTTTTTTCTGGCATTACCGCTGCCAATTCTATGCATTTAACAGCCTCATCAGTGATGTGTCGCCAATTAATACGACACAAAGTCTCTCTGTCAATATAAATATAATAGCGACCTTTTTTTTATTTTATTTTACTTTATAAAAACTAATTACTCACTTTGTTCCACTAGAAGATAGTTCACTTTCAAAAAAAAAAAAAATTCCAATAAAATTAAAAGTTCATTTTCAAAATTTTTACTCTTCCTATGCTTACTAATATAATAATGACTCGTACATAATTAACTCACACTTAAATAGTAAGGATATATTAGTAGAATAAATGGTGACAAATTAACTATTTTATGTGTCATAATCGAAATCCATAATAAGTTGTATAGTTTTCATTTGGTTGACATTCGATCTCCTCGCCACATTGGTGGCTATAGAAGTTTCCGATCCGCCGCCACGGCCCGATCTATATTAATTGTTGGTGTCGGGTCTTGAGTCACTTCTGCCGTTACCGTTCATTCCCCGGTCATCCATCCCCATTGCCATGACAGTGCCTTTATCCGTTAAGGTTATTTCGTTCTCAGTTGCCAGAAAATCCTTGGAAAACTGCCCTAATTTGCTTTGCTGGTTCATGAAATATCTTATCGTAATTAAAAATCCAAAGAGCGGAAAATGAATCCATGAAATCCAGATATAATATCAGTAGTATCCTTTGGGATTCTTCTCTGAAATTTTTCTTTTCTCACTGACTTCCATTTTGGGAAAGGAATTCCCAAACATCAATGAATACCAATGTTGTAAAACTCCTACCGGACAATTAATCGACAAAGGCTAAGGGCCGAGTCATTAGAAATCGGCTCCGACGACGACGATATGAATAAGTTTAAAATGTATTTTCTTAAAAAAAAAAAAAAAAAAAAGTACGAGTATACAACTATATATAAAATATGTATGCTATTACAATTTAGAAATGTGACTAAATTGAAAACTATTACGTACGTGTGATTTGAGATTTCAAAATTCATAATAACTAAATCTATGAAAGTGATTAGTACATCATATAATATGTTTATAATATGTTTATAAAAGTTTGAGTTAAAAATAATCTTAAAAACTTTTATAGGTAAACAAAATTTTCATGAATTTTCCATTCGATTTGTGGCCAAATTCGTGTAGATCGATGAAGGTTTTTCTCATTTACTCCAATCCAGTAGATTAATTAAACAAAAATGTATTACATGCATGTTCATTCCATCTAATTAAGGAACAGGTGAGGGCAACGAAGTAATTATAAAAGTCCACGTTTCAAACCCAACAAACGTTTTATTTTTAACAAGTCATTAGTTGGGCCAAAAAGCTTAAATTTAAAATTAAAAATAATGAGTCATAGTGCTTTTAGATTAGGTCGGTTTTCTAAGTTCTCTCAAAATTCTAAGAGGGAAAAGTGTTTTTTTGACCCATTTTAGTATTACGTAATCCTTGTTATATACTGATGTTAGGTTGGAGTAGTTGGAAGTTGTGTGTTCTTAAGAAATCCTTGCCCTTCTTTTGCAAATAATTTCGTTTCTTTTTTTTTTTTTCCCACACAAATTATTGTTTGATTCTTGAGTCAATTTTGAAGTGAATGGAAGAAAAAGTGTAAAGGAAATGTTTGAGGATAAAAACAAAACAAGGGTAATTTGTCGTTTAGGCAATTTACACAATTTTAAACTTCCCTGCTTTTAGTACCCCAATTCTATTTGTGATCCCTTATATATTAGTAAAAAACTATTTTACTCACTTCAATTTAAAAGTAATATTCTTGCTCTTTCAAATTCGCAGAATGAATTTTTTCAGTCTTTTACAGTAGAAAAACAAAATGATAAACTAGTAATACAAAAGAAAATCTAAGTCATAAAAGATATCAACATGAACTATGCACCCAAAGTTTTACACATGGTAGTACACTTTTCTTACCCATGAGGTAAACGGACCCAGAAATTCAGAGATCAAATCCATCCCTTACCCACGAGGCAAGGGGACCCGAAATCAAATCCCAAGTACGTCCAAATTGATAGAGGATAGATGATGGCAGCAGTAAGAAAAGTCTTGGTCTCACCGGCCAAAAGTTTAAAAAGAAAGGTATACTATTTTTCTTCATATATATTACTCTAATTTAATTCAGAAACAGATGGAAAGAAGGGGATCAACAAAAGGTGCAAACCCGTTCCCACTTGAGTTTTCAAATATAAGATCTTTATTATTCATTGAATTTGTCATCATATATATCATGAGATCCACACGAGTTAGCTTTTGTAAGAATATATATATATATATATACATATATAATTTTTATAACTACTATTACTAATATATTTACATGTAATTTTATAATTAACTTATAATTAAAAAGTAAAAATATAAATAAGAATATTCAAAAACTTGTAACAGGCAGTGACAGATTTAGGGTAGGGGTCATGGAGCACGTGCCCCACCGACCCCACCTTATAATCCCCTAATATAACTATAAAAATTTTATTTTAATTTGTACAATATATGTGCCCCACAAACAAAAAAAGAACACGCATAAATATCAGTTCAAAAGTTAGAAAAGAAAGAAATTAGAGAGAATACTTGCATGGTAAAAAAAAAAAAAAAAGTGTTTTGTTGATTTATTTTAAATTTATTTTTTAATGTTAAAAATATAAAAATTTATTAAATATATTTATATACTTATTTTATAGTTTTAATTATGTGTTGTAAATATAAATGTGCTACCACTAAATTATTTTTCTAATTTCGCCACTGGTAACAGGAAGTTATTTTAATTAATCATAACAAGTGTTGCTGATTCAACGGTTCAACCAAATTAACTCTCGAAATTTATGGTCATACTCAGTCAAAATCTAGTTGACCCGTGGTTGAACTTAGATTAACCTTTGATGGAATCAAAACTTAAGATAAAAACTCTTAAATTGAGAATATATTTACAATTAATTGAATGTAAAATTTTCATATATTTATAACTAAAATTATTATGATCGAAATTATTGTTAAGTTGGCCTTCCAACCCTTAAACCCTTTTCCACAGTCGGTTCACACTCACCAAGCCAATTATGATTACAACAATGATCATAATTAACTCAGATGACCAGAAAATTAATTAATTAATATAATAAGCATTGTATCTAGAAGATAATTAAACTTTAACTTAGAGCACTTCCAAGGCATATACATATATTCATTTAAGGAAGTTATAATAATTAAAAGGAATTGTTGTATGTGAAACCTTCAAAATTTCAAAGCAAATAACACTAAAAGTTGACTCACTAGGTCTTCTAGAATTAATAAATTAATCAACCAACCCTACCCCATATTGAAGGGGACGTATCTGGATGCATGCAAACAATTAAAGAACTTGGGGAAGAAGTAAACATGAATATTCCAAAAATAATTAATATTAATTCTACCTACGCCATAACTTTAATTTGTGAACTAGTACTATGGCAGCCTGTCTTAATTGACTAAATATCAGGCACTAACTAATCAAATCCAAATTAAGACTTGGACAGTGACTCAAGTATGAGCAATAGCACTAACGAAGTTAGAAAGAAATTTTAGTAAAAGTACATATATAATAGTAGCGGTGTTTGTTAGAAATGAACTTTGATGTTGCTACAAATCAGTGGGAAAAAGCTATATATATAAAAAAAAAAAAACTTACACTAGAAAAATGATGATCTGATTTTTATTGAAACTTTTTGAAAGTGAAGGATCAAAACCAATTTGGTTCAAAGAGGAAGGACTATTAATTAATTGATGAATATTTTCTCCGTTTCATTAGAAGAATCCACGTTATAATACTGTAAAGTGATCAACTCTTCTAATGGAATCGAAAATGTATTAATTAAATATGCATTTCAAGGGCTTCTTAATTTCTAAGAAAGATCTGCATATATTTCAGTGTTGAAAAAGTCACTCACTCTCAGAAAGTACATCATCATTTCTCTGGGAGAAAATACCAAACCATGAAGAACCAGCAAGATATGGGTTTACAGGCACCTCACATGCAGCTTTTTGAACCCTCCAGGATCTCATAACAAGAGATCCACACTACTACAAAAATGACTTTTAATGGCGGTTTTTTAGGGTTTTTAACGGCGGTTTTCGGCATTTTTGAACCGCCATCTATCCGGCAGCCGTAGAAAGTTTACGGACTTTCTACGGCGGTTCGCTTAGGAACCGCCGTAGAAAGTTGGATTTCTACGGGGTTTTGAAGATAACCGCCATAGAAAGTACCAAATTTGTAAAAAAAAATTTAATATTTCATTTTTTTCTCTACATTCAAAAAATATATATCAAAAACAGCAAGAACAGCCTTAGAAAGGTTTTGATATATATATATATATATATATATTTTTCAACTTTATTCAAAATATATATATCAAAAGCTTCCATGCTAATAAACCGAACAACCACCAAACTTCACAAAATTTTTGCGTGCATCCATCAAATTCTAATTAATTTAATCATTAACAGCAAGAACAATACAATAATCACCGATAAAACACTAATCAAACCCGAATTTAATCATTCATCATCTCACCAAACCCGAATTTAACACTAATAATAAACTCTAGGCCAATCACAATAATCAAGTAACAATAAAATCTGTAAAGCTTAAATAAAGTTGAAACTATTCTATATTACCTTTTTTATGATTTGAAGCCCACAACAAGGATCGATTGTGGTGAAATTATGATGGGGGTGGGTGATGGCCGATTAAGAAACCATATCCGGAGTTGGGTGACGGCGGATCTTGTTATCAACACTGCCGGAAGAACGACTTCGTGGGAAGACAAGAGAAAAAATCGACAGAGAGAGGATGGGCGTCGGCAACGAGAGAACGCTTCGGTTTGCTGGAGATGGAAACAGGGGGAAGCCGCGGCTGGCTGGAGATGGAAACAAAGGGAAACCCTTAAAATTTAAACAAAATCAAGTTTCTATGGCGGTTTTAATTAAAACCGCCATTAAAACCGCCGTAGAAAGTCATTTCTACGGCGGTTTTAATTAAAACTGGCATAGAAAGTAACTTTCTATGGCGGTTATGAAACCGCCATAGAAAGTTACTTTCTATGGCGGTTTTAATTACAACCGCCGTTGAAAGTCCATTTCTACGGCGGTTTTAATAATCCGCCGTAGAAAGCCCGTAATTGTGAATTCCCGCCCGTTCCTCTATTCCTATTAATTTCTAGTTTTTCTATTTTCGTAAATTAACCCCCAAATTTTTTTAAATTTAATAATAAATATGTATTTTACTATTTATCAATTTTTATAGTAAAATTCATCATATTTACTAATTATACGGCGGTTAGAAATACAACCGTCTGGAAAGGGACTTTCTAGAAAACCGCCGTAGAAAGGGGACTTTCTACGGCAGTTAGAAATAAAACAACCGTAGAAAGTCCCCTTTTTACGGCGCGACGGTTAGAAATAAAACCGCCGTAGAAAGTCCCCTTTTTACAGCGGTTTTAGAAAACCGCCGTAAAAAGGGGACTTTCTACCCTTTCTACGGCAGTTATCAAAAACAGCCGTAGAAAGTCCCTTTCTACAGTAGTTTTATATAGAACCGCCGTAGAAAGTCCGTACTTTCTTTTTAATGGCAGTTTTGGTCTTTCCGCCGTTAAAACACCGCCGTAGAAAGTCCATTTTGTAGTAGTGCCATCAAGGTTTGTGATTGATAATCCAGTTCTTAATATTTGTTAAAAAGCTAGCTTTCGCATATTACTTCAGTACTGAGCTTACGAACTGATCATTTTTCCCTCTTTCGGCCTCGATCATCGATGTTTAGGACACAAAGATGCATCTCATGAGTTGTTCTTCATGAGCTATCCGGGAACAAGCACTACTACAAAAATAACTTTTAATGGCGGTTTTTTAGGACTTTTAACGGCGGTTTTTGGCATTTTTGAACCGCCATCTATCCGGCAGCCGTAGAAAGTTTACGGACTTTCTACGGCGGTTCGCCAACTTTCTACGGCGGTTATCTTCAAAACCGTAGAAAGTTAACTTTCTACGGCGGTTCCTAAGCGAACCGCCGTAGAAAGTTAACTTTGTATGGCGGTTTTGAAAATAACCGCCGTAGAAAGTACCAAATTTGTAAAAAAAAAAAATTTAATATTTTATTTTTTTCTCTACATTCAAAAAATATATATCAAAAACAGCAGGAACGGCCTAAGAAAGGTTTTGATATATATATATATATATATTTCAACTTTATTCAAAAAATATATATCAAAAACTTCCATGCTAATAAACCGAACAACCACCAAACTTCACAAAATTTTTGCGTGCATCCATCAAATTCTAATTAATTTAATCATTAACAGTAAGAACAATACAATAATCACCGATAAAACACTAATCAAACCCGAATTTAATCATTCATCATCTCACTAAACCCGAATTTAACACTAATAATAAACCCTAGGCCAATCACAATAATCAAGTAACAATAAAATTTGTAAAGCTTAAATAAAGTTGAAACTATTCTATATTACCTTTTTTATGATTTGAAGCCCACAACAAGGACCGATTGTGGTGAAATTATGATGGGGGATTAACTCCAAGTGGTGGGTGATGGCCGATTAAGAAACCATATCCGGAGTTGGGTGACAGCGGATCTTGTTATCAACGCTACTGGAAGAACGACTTCGGGGGAAGACAAGAGAAAAAACCAACGGAAAGAGGATGGGCGTCGGCAACGAGAGAATGCTTCGATTTGCTGGAGATGGAAACAGGGGGAAGCCGCGGCCGGTTGGAGATGGAAACAAAGGGAAACCCTTAAAATTCAAACAAAATCAAGTTTCTATGGCGGTTTCAATTACAACCGCCGTAGAAAGTTAATTTCTACGGCGGTTTTAATAAATCCGCCGTAGAAAGTCCGTAATTGTGAATTCCCGCCCGTTCCTCTATTCCTATTAATTTCTAGTTTTTCTATTTTTGTAAATTAACCCCCAAATTTTTTTAAATTTAATAATAAATATGTATTTTACTATTTATCAATTTTTATAGAAAAATTCATCATATTTATTAATTATATGGCGGTTAGAAATACAACCGTCTAGAAAGGGACTTTCTACGGCGGTTTTAGAGGGGACTTTCTACGGCGGTTAGAAATAAAACCGCTGTAAAAAGTACCCCTTTTTACGGCGGTTTTTGAAAACCGCCGTAAAAAGGTGACTTTCTACGGCAGTTATCAAAAACCGCCGAAGAAAGGTTTTATATAGAACCGCCGTAGAAAGTCCGTACTTTCATTTTAATGGCGATTTTGGTCTTTCCGCCGTTAAAGCACCGCCGTAGAAAGTCCATTTTGTAGTAGTGAAGGCTTCCCAAGTTTGAGGCCGATTCTTCTGGGATTCCTACAAACAATATTCAGGTATAGCTATTCCTATTTGGGAAACAATCTTTAATTTTATGTGTGAATTAATCTAATTTGTTTTGAATTGAATTCATCCCTTAATCCCAGAGTTCAGCTCTGAACATTAATGGTACAACACCTGCAACCAATACAGCAGTTAGCGCGGCAAATGGAACAGGCACCTTGGTCGTTAGTTAACCGGTTACTTTAATTTATTCATATATGCTTGTGCTATTTTAAACATGTTTAAGCTGTTTTCATCCTACATCAATTGTGATCAAATCCATATATTGTCACCAGTTGAAACTTTAGCGAAGATCTAGTGTCAAATTTCATTAATGTTACAATGAAGCATGGTGGCTCAATAACATCTTTACCGATGATTATTTTTGTCACTAAAGCACTAAATTCTTCTATTGCTACTTGCACGAAGCTTTCATATTTCGTTTTTTAAATCTTTTATATTCTGTATAGATGCACTACGATTCTTGGACTAAGTGCCTAATTTTCATTAATTTTTTAATACATAAACCAAAATTCGAAGCTGCCGGATTGTTCTGAATTAACTCGTCAAAATTTAGGAGGCTGCAACTTTTTCTCTTTTTTCAGGCCCCTGATTCTGGAGGTGGATCACTAACTGCTGCTTTGAACCTGAATGAGACCACACCTACAACCAACACAACCGTTAGCACGACGTCGAATCAAACCAGCACCTTGCACGCCGTGAGTTATCACCTCTAGTTAAACCTTAGTTTCTATTTATGTTTTTGGGTTTAGGATTTTATCATCCAATATTTAGTTATAGATCGATCACATGCTTCCGTTGTTGTTCTAACGGTCAATTTTGGTGACATCTTTGAAGGTTACAACTCACATACCAGCACTGGCGAGTGCTCAAGCTATCCACAATAATTCTCTGAATCTACCAGCTGTGCAATCATCATCAGCGACTGGTATGGAATTTCATGTTAATTTTTCATTAAGGCCGAGCATGACTTCAATATATTCCCTCCCTCTCATAGAAATAGTCTTGTTTTGATTTGTATTGTGTGACTCAGAAACAGTACTGTAGTATACGTTTTAGTCCCTAATTAGCCAAACCCTTAAATTAATCATATCAAAGATCTGATAATTCCAATTCCCCAAGTTTATTGGAGCCCAGCGGCGGACACAGGGCGGGGCGAGGCGGTGCCGACGCCCGGCCTTCCACTAGGAGCTAAGGGTAGTAGTAATATTACCTCTTACCTCCACCCCGTCGCCGCCGCAAATGAAGAAGTCTCGCCGCTGCTTCGCTGAAGAAAAAGACACTGGTCTTCTTCTTTCTTTATCTTTTTTTATTAAAAAATTTTTTACCCCTTAGTGAAATGACGTCGTTCTACTAAGGGGGAAAAAGTAAAAAAGAACTTTTGAGGGGCCAATTACGAAAACCAAATATTTTCAAATCAAACCCCACCCATTCTTCTAATCTACTAATCCACCCGATTCCAGTTTATCAATTCCAACAATTGAATTCCAATTGCCCAAACTCCACACCCTTCTTGCGTGAACAGCCATCTCCCTCCCCTTCCATTCAACCACCGCTGCAGCCTGCCGCCGATGCCAGCCATCGCCTCAGTGCCACCGTTGGCTCCCTTCTAGCCTCATTGGAACCTAAAAATTTGTGAGTTTAATTATTTATTTTACTTCTATTTATTTTTCTTATCATATATGTTTTTTACAGTTAGTTGTTTAATTTTGTATTATATGTAATAAATGATTATACACTATAACAATATTATTTCAATAATATTTATGAATCTATAATTGACTATTTAAGAAGAGAATTGTGATTGTGATTTTTTTATTATAATTATTTAATAGTTTGTGTGATGATTGTATTTTTATATGATTGAATTGTTAGCGTGTCCGGTACTGATTGTTCAGACGTAAATAAATAGTTGTTTTTATTTTCTTTTATATTTATTATTAAAAAAAATTTAGAACATATATCATTATGGTTATTTTGATACTTGAATATCTATATTATTTAATGACAAAAAAAAAAAATTGTACTGAAAGGTCGCCCCTTCTAATACTTTATTCTGTGTTCGCCCCTTCCAATAAACTTGGGGAATTGGAATTATCAGATTTAAAAAACCATTCATAAAACATATTTTGAAGAACATGAATTTTGTCCAATAAGCTGAACCAATAGGAGAAATACTAATTGGTTGGATTGGATTGGATTTTATGACGCAATCAAATATAAAGACGCCCAAGGGATAAACTTAACACTACAAAAAAAAATGCCTTTGGTGACGACACCAATTTTGGTCACCAAAAGCTAAAATCTGGTCACTAAAGGCTTTGGTGACCAAAATAACCTTGGTCAGTGGGTGGTCACAGAAGCTCGGTCACCAAAGGGTCTGGTGACCAACTTAAAAGAGTTGGTCACCAAAGGGTTGGTTTGGTGACCAAAACGTAGTGGTCACCAATTACTGACCAAAACTATTGGTCACTAATTTGGTCACCAAAGGGACATAATCTGGTCACCAAAACCTAGCCCTTTGGTGACCAGAGAAAATGTGGTCAGTATTTTGGTCTCCAAAATGACCTGTTAACGCCGTTTGTTTGCCTTTAGTGACCACTTTTTTTTTTTTTTTTTTTTTAAGACAAACTTTGGTGACTACTTTTCTAGTCACCAATAATTTAAATTAATAATTAAATTCACATTATTAGTGACAATTTTGGTGACCGAATTTGTGGTCAAAATGTAGTCTTTGGTAACCAGAATTCCATCACCAATTCAATACATAACAGTAAACAATAGTGACATTTGGTGACCAAAACAGTGGTCAACAAAGCAATAAATTCTCAAAAAAAAAAAATACAAAAAGAACTTATATACTTCTAGCTCAATTAAAAGCTATTTCATTTCAAATCATAGAATAATACAATGTAGCTTATAAATTTACATTAAACTTTATACAAGCTCAATTCTCGAATTCAATACAATAGCAACCAAAAGATGTAAAAAGATTATCAACATCCCTACACCACTAAAAACAACACGTTGCTTTTCTAGCATGATCCCTGCTTTGAAGGAAGAAGAATCTTAAACCCACACAAGGAAGAATTATCTGTTCAGTTAAGAGTTTGAAAACAAAAACATTCTTACATTCTTCATGATACAACATCTCTTCAGGAATTGGAAAGTTGCTCAAAATCCCTGAAATTGCACGATATTGAGCATCCAACTGCAAACTGATAAAAGATGTAACTGAAAAACTCACAAGTTAAAATGACATCCATCTATATGCATGACTCATAATTAGTAGAAAGCAACCATAAGCAGTCAGTGTAACTTCATTAAATAGCATAATAGCAATAAATAACCATGATATCATTATCACCCTTGTATCACACTTCTACTGTAAATCATGGAAATACAACTAGTAGAGTAAGGATTTCGAGCATATACCCATCTGCTTGCTATTTCTTAGAGAAATCAACCCCGTAATGGTGTAACCCCTCAAGTACGATACAGATCCCTTCCCTGCATATGGATTCACCACATCTGAGCAATATTTCATTATCATAAGCCATATGGTTTACTTCAATAAAGCTGACCAAAAAGTAAATTCATTTCCCTACTGTCAAAGGATTTCGGTTATCATTAATGAACTCAGGTAGTCTATGGAGCCATTTTTCAGCATCAAACAAAAGTAGCAACCACTAGTCAAGCGGTATCAGAGCCTTACCTCTTATTATAAATATGTTTCTTCTGCAGAATCAAACAGCAAACTTCAAAATGACTTCACCAAGTCAAACTATACTTTTATGAACTCATTCTTCAGCCCAAGAAGATAAGACAGCCTTTGTAAAAGCAATCCCTTCAGTTGAACACCTGTTGTTCTACCGTTAGCATAAGACAGAAAACCTCATGCAAGTTGATCATAAGTATCAATATAACTTCAATGCTTATGAATCCTATGAAAAATAACTACTAATTGTGTCACAAACATTAGAACTAGTATATTCAAACAAAGTTTCCACAAAGAGAACCTCATTTTGCATTTGGGTTACATAGTTAAGTGTAGAATAGAAGATTTTGAATCACCCAACCTGTAAAAAAATTGAAGCAACTAACCACGATACAGATAACAGACATAATCAGCCTCTCCAATTCTCCTCTCCAATTCTCCAATTAAGCGCAAAAAATTCAGCCTCTTCAATTCTCCAATTAATTCCATTCAGCACATCCATTCCAAATTTCACAAGAATTCAGCACACAAAATTTCAGCACATACATTTCCAAAGAAATTCAGCACCAAAATTATAGTCAACCAAATCAATGCCAAACAGCCCACAGAAATTCTAAGACCAGAAAGTAGCACAGCCATATCACTGAATTCAGCAGAACATTTCCAAAACAGAGGAGCAAAGCACCCCTTAACTTTCCATAATTCCAGAAAATTGAGTGCCCAGCACAAAATTTTCCAAAAACAGAACACAAAAATTCTAGAATTCAGCAAGCAACACTTCGATCATGACAGTTCGACTCAAATTTCAGGCAAACAGAATGCTTACCGAAAGAGGAACCAAAATCCGCACCTCTGGATGAGAGACATGGTCTCAGTGAGCCTCCTCAACGCCATTAATGGCTTCTTCAATACTGGCAGAAAAGAAACCCCAAGTCGGAACTCACCATCTTAATCGAACCCCAACCTAGAGCTTCACCGTCGGCTTCCTCGAATTGCAGCAGTTCAGCGGCGCCGTGAGTCCACTATAATTCCAGATTGGAAGATGAACACCCAAAACCCAGCAAGAACTCCTCCTTGTCAGACCATCAGCCCGCAGCCCGGAGCCTTTCCCCTCTGAAATCCGGTAAAGTCCCAAAATCAGCAGTGACCCAAAATCGGAAAAGCGTCACCTTTTTCCAGATTTGGACCTCCGAGGTTCATTCAAGCTTCTCCTCAAAGGTTCTTCCGACCTTCATCAGATTTTCCCATTCACGGCGGAGCAGCAGCTCTTCAATGGAGTTCAACCACAAACCCAGATCGGCGGTTCTCAGTTTAACCCACCAGAGAAAAGACACTCACTCCCACATTTTGAAAACCCAATAGCGGAAGATCCCACACAGTTGCAAGAACGAACCAAGCGCTCAATATTGAAGAACCCGTGGAAGTAGAAGTTCAGAAAAAAGGGCCACCTTTTCGTCTTTTACCCCCAACCAGTCGCAATAATCCGATAATCTCACATTTAATTTCAAACCCACAGAAATGGTGAAAACCCTTCGTGGGTAATTTCTGTTTTTGATTAAATGAAATCTCAAAATTCAAGATTTCACAGAACCAAAATTTTCCAATAATAATTCATCCTTACCCGATTAAACCCCCTATATCCTATGAAAACAATTTTAAGACACATTAAGTGCTCAAAATTGCTTCAATCAGACATAGGGAAGTAGATCGGTGAAGAAAGGAACTCAAGAGCAGCCATGAATGAGGCGCCTTGAGTTTTCCCAGGGAAAACTCCAACGAGAGTCTGCCCTTGGCCTTTTTTTTCCCTTGGGTTTTCTTTCTGCCCAATTTTTACTAAGGCACATTAGTTTTTTTTTTTTTTCCCCTCACCATCCTGCCCCTTCTTTCCCAAACCCGCCACCCATTTTCACTTATTTTGGCCAAATTCAATTAGCCCGCCACCACTTTTCATTTTTCCCTCCCCTTCTTTTTTTTACAATATTTTTATCTTTTAATCTTTAATACGTAATTTTCTCACCATAAATAAAAAGGTAAATTTGTTCTTATAATATGATATTAGAGTAATTATGTAATTATTAACATATCAATTATTCATTATTTATATTATTTATATTAAATGATTCAGTACAAATTATTAAAAATTTAATATTAATAATTATTTTAATAAAAAATAACCTTCATTTAATTAGAGTATTAATTGAAGTTGTTGATATATGCGGAGCATTAATTGAATTAAAACTCCAAACCTCCTGTATAGTAGTAATAAATTACAATAATCAAGAGTTGTATTGACCGTTTTTCGATTTTCTACTGTCAATCGATGTTGAACGATTTTCAACACAATTAATGGAAAATTTTATTTTTCAAGAAATTACAATAGTTAAGAGTTTTCTTGTCCTTTAAACTAATTGTTTATTTTGTCTAAAACACTTTAAAACGATTCTTATTTTGAATAAAATGGAATATATTATAATTGTATCCTATTGTACATAGACTAACAACTGATCATGTTAGGACAAGTCTAACCACATTTGGAACAATTGTTTACTATACTAGTATATGTAATAATTTTAAATATTAATAGTTACAAATTAAGTTTTAAAAACAACATTGTTTAAATATAATATATCTATGTACTATTAGGAAACAATGAATTTAATCACTCAAAAACAAAAAATGATTTCATGAAAACTTTAAAATCCATATGAAAATGTTACAAAGTAAAAAAATTCAAAATTTGACTGGCTTATTAATAATATTAAAACTTAAGTGGTTAAATTATAAGTTTTTGGTTGTTTTACTGATAATATTGAAACTTCAAATGGTCAAATTATAATTTTTAGGTGGTCTTAGTAGTAATATTCAAACTTAAGAGGTGATATTATAATTTGAAAGGTGTCTTACTAATAATATTAAAATTTCATAGGTCAAATTGTAATTTTTAGGGTGTCATAGTATAAATATTGAAAATTAAAAGTTACAATTTAAAAAAAGAAAAAGGAAAAAGAAAACCATATTTAACCCAAATGAGACACTTTTAAGTGTCCTATTAAGTGTTATAGCTGGTTCCATTGAATGAGACACTTTTAAAAGTCCTATTAAATAAATAATGATACACATACAAAAAGAGGACACATATCAATAGTATCATATTAAATGTTCTAGTTGGTTCTATGTAATGAGATACTTTTCAAAGTCCTATTACATAAATAATGATACACATATTATAACAGGACACATACCAATAGTGTCATATATTTATTTAAGGGTTAATTATCAAGAACCCAGCCGTGGTTTCATAAAGTATTGACGAACCCCCCCCCCCCCCCCCCCCCCCCCCGAAAGAACTCCACCCGTGGTTAACTTTATGGTTTTGCCAAAAACCATAAAGTTAACAGCAGGGACTAAAAAAAAAAAATCTAACAGAGAAAAAAAAAGACAGGGACTCATTGTTTTATAATGGGACTCATTGTTTTATAAGTCTCATTAGATATCTAATAAGACTCTTATTATAAAAGAGTCCCAAAAAATGTGTCATAACTACCATATTTTGTTGTAGTGTCATTTTCATATTTAATATAGTAAATTCTTCCTAATTAACAATTCAATCAATTGAATAACGAGCAAGTGCCCAACTAAAATTTAGAGAACAAATTAAGTTGAATTAATGTTTGGATAACCAGATAAGTTCAATTATTATTTGAAGAACCGGTTAGATACATTTATTAATTGTATATTAATAATATGGGATTTTATAATTATAATAAATTAGTAATAGACATTTTAGTAGATCTAGATTATAGGATTGTACACAATTTATAAATGTTAGGGTGTTATAATATAATTATTATAAATTTAGACTAATATTTTGATTACAATTCCCATCTTCTTTACTATTGAAGAATTGATTAATTAATTAAATATATTATATTTGGCCCAACCGTATTGGTCAATAGAGTGAGGCCCAATTTGAATTTGTCCACAATAGAGTTATCAAATCAATAGGTAATATTATATACTCCATCTGTTTAATTACAAGAGTGTTGTTTGAAAATATTTTTTTTTTTTCAATATAAGTTTTTAATTTTTTTTACTTTTCTGACTCATACTAATATAATTATATGCTCTACAACTAACATTTACTTAAAAAATAAGAACATTAATGAAACAAATATGTCAAATTAGTTATTTTAGGTATTATACATTAATATTCATAAAAAGTTGTATAATTGTAAATATGACTATTCTAGTAGAATGAAATGAATAATACTTAATCTACCAATATAAATATACTATTTGTTGTTGAACTTGTAAAGAATATACAACAGATTTATAAACATTTACCAAAATTGTAGTCATTAAATTAACAAAATTAAAAACTCAATAACAAAAATATATGTAATAAGAAATTCACAACATCTACCAATTAAGTGGGCTAAAAAAGTTGTCATTGAAACTTCTTTTTCACTGATATGTCCCCATTTAGTGAGTATAGATTAGTTGTCATTAATTTAACAAGAAATTAATGTTTATTTAATGACTAGAATTTCTTATAACTAAAATTTATGATTTGGAGACCATTTTTTTTCACCACTTAAGACAATCAAAAAAATATTTGGTGACCACCTATTTTTTCATCACCAAAAGTAGCCATTACAAGGAATACATTTGGAGGGAACTTTCCCACCATTTTTTGGGCAAAATTTGATGCACGGTTGACCACTAGTAAAATTGGAGGGAAATTTCCCGCCATTTTTGGTGACCACAAATCTGGTCACCAAAAGTTTCCAAACTGGTGACCAAAATGTTTGGTCACCAAAAGACTTCTGACCAATTATTGGTGACCATTAACGTTCTGGTCATTTTGGTCACCAAAAGACTTCTGACCAATTATTGGTGACCATTAACGTTCTGGTCACCAATTTCGGTCACTAATAAGTCTCAATCTGGCGGGAAAAGTTCCCGCCATAACCTTTAGTGACCAACTGGTGACCACTTTCTTATTTGGTCACTATTTTCAAGCTGTGACCAAGCTTTGTTGACCAAACTTTTTTTTGGTCACCAAATGGTACGTTTGGTGACCAAAATAAATTTTGGTCACCAGGTGTCTGGTCACTAAAGGCCATTTTTCTTGTAGTGTAATAAGCCAATTAAGTTGTTGTATATATATATGGGCATGTTCTTTACGTTTTGATTTTGTTTTCAACAGTAAATTTAATATATTATAATCAATTTTCATCATTTCTAATACAATTTTTTACTATTCAGCTATGCCTTTTTACATTTTCAATACACTTTTTATATTATAAAACTATTTTTCAAAACTTATTTTCAAATCCTTAAAAAAAAAGTGTATATATATATATATATATATACACTCACACGAATAAAGTACAAAATAAATAATACTCCACTAAGGTTCATTTGAAAAAGGTAACTAATACCTTTTTAAGTTTGTCTGAAAGTGTACAAATATACCTTCAAATTCCTTCTATATGTATATTTGAGCATATTTTTGTCCTTTTATACAAATTTAAAAGAGGATTGCTAGTTTTTTTCAAACCACAAATTACGAAAGGGTATTTTTACATTTGCCAAATTTGTTAAGGTGTTTTGAAATTATATCCCTAAAATACGTTGGGTGCTATGAGACTTATGGACGAATAATACGTGGAGCCAAAACTGTATAGAAAACATTCAGGGGTCATTTGGTTCGAATCTGTCAATCGAAATGGGAATGGATTTGATTGAGGAGTCAATGGGAATGTGAGTCAATAGGAATGGGAATGAATAGTTGTTGTTTGGTTCAAATCTTAGAATGAATATCAATGACATATATGATGTTTGGTTAAGTTTAATATCAGTAATGTGAATCAGTCAAAATTCTAAATTTACCCCTACATTTCTTTAATAAAATAATTCAAATTTCTTCTTAATTATTGCAAATTTCTCTTATGTTCACTTTTCTTCATCGTTTTTTCTCCTTAATTATTGCAACTTTCTCTTCTGTTCACTTCTTCTTCATTGTCTCTTCTGTTCACTTCTTCTTCTTCTTCTTTTCACTTTTCTTCCTTATGTTCACTTTTCTTCTTCTGTTGCAATAATTATTTTTCTTCTTCACTTTTGCAATAATTCTTCTTACTCTTCCTCTTCCTCTTCTTCTTCTTCCTCTTCTTCTTCGATTTTCTTCTTCGATCTGTTTTCAGCATTCCCAATTGCGGAGGAATTTCACCGGTCAGGAAATTTCCAGCCAAATGAATGAAATCAAGGCTCTTGAACGAACCATACTCCGACGGAATTGGGCCGCTGAAATAACTCCCGGTGAAGTTCAAAATCTTGAGCGTCTCAATTTCTGAAACATCCTCCGGTAAGTACCCTGAGAAGCTGTTGCGGAACGACCAAATTTGTTCCAGGGAAATGACCGGAAAAATTGTTCAGACTGATGTCCAAGCTTCTGAGATTGGTGAGGTTAAAAACAGTTCCGGGAAGCTGTTCCGAGAAGAAATATAAATGAGATTGAGAAAAAGAGAGAGGATTTTTTTCAGAAGGGAGAAAAATTTCCATTCCGGATTGGGCTCTTCAATCCGAATGAAGAGGGGGAGGCGGTATTGAGCCATATCCAAATATTAGGGAATGGGAATAAAATTTTCATTCCCATACCCACACACCAAACAAGAGCAATGGCAATCACATAACTCCATTCCCATTGACCCATCTCAATACCTCCAACCAAACAGCCCCCCTCTTTGTCATTTATATACTCTTTCGCTTCCATTGGAATAGTCACTTTGTAATCGTGCCAGATTGCGGGGTTTGGTTGGTTTGTAGATATGTAAAAAATGAATTGTCTGAAAAGTAAGGCATGCATAAATTGAATCTTTGTCTTCATTATCATGACATCCACGCCTAACACAATAGGTTAATATGACAAATCAAAATTTTATACACAACAACATCACTTACTGTTCTTGATATATATATATATATATATATATATATATATATAAAAGTATGTATTTCCATTCCATATAAAGATTTGTTATGTCTAAAGTTGTATATTTTGAATCAATAATATTAGGGCCAGTGTACAGAAGAATTTCCATAAATTAATACTCTATAAATTAATAACTTTCTAAAATAATATTTTTCTTCGGTCTCGATTCGGGCCAGTTCAAAAAATTACAAATTTTAATAAAGTAATATTTGAGAAAATCCCTATGTAAATACATAGTCCCGCCAATATCATAAATTAATAATCTCCAAAAATTATAAATATAATTATGATAGTTTATTAATATTAAAATATAAATGGATTGTTGTTTTTTGTCTCTTTAGAAATTTTAATTTATGTGAATTTCATATCGAAATGTTCCGGTATCGAATTCACAAATTGGAATGAAAAATGAAGGGTCATTGTTGCTTTAACTGTTTCTTTCACATGATTGATTTCAAATGTATTGAATCATGTTTAGCTTCATCATTAATAGAATTTTCAATGAAAGTATCCACAATTTCTTCTAAACTTTGGACCTCTGAACATTCATCAATTTCACCTGAGTAATTCAAAATATTATAGACATAAATTCTGTTGTAAAAAGATATTTGATCATTTCAAGCTCATGATTATCTTCTTTCAGAGTTTATATCATTTAAATATTTTGAAATTGTTTCATCCCCTGAATCAATTTTGCAATATCGAATACACTCTTTAAATAAATAAGTTATTAATTTATCGATTAAATAATATCTCTATAAATTATTAAAATTTCATGGTCCTAAGATCATTAATTTATAAAGGTTTTACTGTATATATTACGTGCTTGGTCATCTATGGCAGAGCTAGAGTTCAGAAGACATTAATCCAAGTTTTATATATTGGGTTCTATTTTTATTTAAACAGTAAATTTAATATATTATAATTATTTTTTATTATTTCTAACAACTTTTATTATTCAACTATACTATTTTATATTTTTTAATACACTTTTTATATTATAAAACTATTTTTTAAAAACATACATATTTTCAAAACCGTTTTTAAAAACATCATAAAGAACAACCCATAGTCAAAACAATAAACTAACAAAAAAGCATATAAATAATACTCCAGATCGAAGATATACATATTCAGCTAGCTTATATTATACAAGATGACAAAAATGATATATATGTGAAGGACTTCCAGGCCGCCATGGAAATTAATCCAACCGTCGAGCGAGCAGAGGAAAATTTCATGGGATTTTCCGGGAAGAAACCCAAAGGGTCCTACAGATCATCGACTTCGCCATATAATCAGATTTGTCGACTGATCAAAATTTCCAGGGATTTTCTGCCAACGGAGAAGGAAAGAACTCTAACGGCAAAAGTAACGATCAACTCAACTCTCCATGGACTTGTTCCTTCCCGGAAGTCATTGACATTTTTCAGGAACTTCTACTGACTTCAATTTATAAAGGAAACACGGCTTATACGAGAGGCAGAGAAATTTCTGAGACCCTTCCTCCTTTCTTCTTCGGTACTACTCATCACTCTGCTCCATCGCTCACTAGTCTCTCTCTACTATATATATATATATAGAGAGAGAGAGAGAAAGAGAGAGAGAGAGAGAAATATCAAGAACATCATCGAAATTAATTAACTAGAGATTCAAATCCCATTACATATATAGTTATTGCGAAAAGATGATGCACAAAGGTTTAATTAAGTTTTGATTTCAATCTAGGGTTAATTTGTTCATCAGGGTTTTGAGAGATCTCAATTTACTGATATTTCTTTTGGTTTCAATGTATCAGAGCATGATCAAAAGGCGTCCCATGCGGTGTTTTTTGTAAGCGTCCCCGGATCAAGGTCTATCAAGTATGAGCTGCCCGATCCAGATCAAACACAACAGGTGACAACCCGCGGCGGTGGATCGCCAACTACTTTCACCGCCACCGTGATCGGGAGTACTGTTACGGTAAAGATCTATCTATCGATGGCTCCATTATTTTATATAATATATATATATATAATTGTTCAGGTTATTAATGGGTTTCTTGACTGAAATGAATCCTCAATTATTGTACTTGGACTATGTTTTTCAAGTTTTCAAATTATTATACTACAGTGGACAGTTTGCTTCAACCAACGTGGGTGACATAATGTCATCCGCTTTTTCCCTTTTCTTAGGTTTAATTAGTTTCAGTTTGATCAAATCAACCCATAACAATCAATCATTTTCTTAATTAACTACCCTTAATTTTAGTATGATAATTATATTTTTCTTCTGGTCATGCGAGGGTATAGATCGAAAATGATTAGATATGATGAAGTGACTGTTGTTGATGATCATGTAGCCTGTTATTAAGTTCAGATTCAAACTTTGATTTGAATTGTAATTTTAAATACATTAAAAATATAAAAAAATATATTATAAATATAAAAAAAATTTATTAAAAATAATAAATAATTAATATAAAATGCAAAATGAGATTCAAATCACCGAATATAGCCTACACCATAGTTTATTGTGATAAGATTTGGGGCGGGGTTAGGGCAGTCGTCTTTGCTATGATTATTTTTGAGAGAGACTTTTTGTCGCCATCATTGGCGACATATACTGATGAGGTTGTTAAACGCATTACTACTTTTCAGTTTGAAAAGTACTCATCCTCATATGATCGTAAACCACCGAGGAACCTTCTTTCGCTCTGGGAATTTTGTATAGTTTATTCAAAGTAACTACTTACTCTCTTTCATTAAATGTTCACTTTTTAATATTACTTTCAATACCTATAAAGTGAATTTTAATGGAATGGAGAAAGTACAATTTTTGGGTTTACACTCAAAAACTTGTGTTTTTAAAACTATATATATATATATATATATATATATATATGGAAAAAGTCTATTGTAACCCTTAATATTTTATCATGTGGTACATAAATAAGTATGCAATGTTATGTTGTGTTCAATAAGCCTCCAACTTTTCATGTTATATTTCTATATTCACCTCAACGTTTTATATTGGGTTTAAATACATTCTCGATGCTTATAAAATTAGGCTAAATTAACCCCTCTCCGCTAATGTTACACAGAGGGGCTAGATTAATTTACCACATTTTAACGCCGAGAGCTTATTTGACCTCAACCTAATCATTCTAGAATACGAGAAAAACAAAAGGGTGTAGTGAAGACCTTTGCACAAAAATATGATTTTCTCCTACATATTTGGTGGGACTAATATTATTGTATCCGACTGTTGACATTTGACCACAGATATTTGGTGGGACTGAAGGGCAAGCTAGTTAGTCAAGGGATTGTTGTTTTGGTTTTGGTTTCAATTTTAACAGTAAATTTAATATATTATAATTATTTTTTATTATTTTTAATATAATTTCTTTTATTGAACTATATTTTTTCCAACTATTTTCCAAAAATATGTTTTTAAAATTGTTTTTAAAACATCGATCATAAAGAACACCCTAAAATTGAAAAGTACATATTACATTCAAAAAGTGGTAAATTATCTAATTAACCCTTGAGGTCTTTACAGGACTCTGATCTTACCTCATGTGAGGTGAAGAAAATAGTAATTTAGTGACGATCGATTTTTGAGAAACAGTGACACTTTAGCGATTAAATGTCCAAAAGTCTGTCACCATAAAGTAAAGATCTCTTTGTTAGCATTTCTGATTATAAATAATTTTCATTCTCTTTTTCCAATTTAGTTGAAACTAATTATAACTGCTTCATTAATTCTTTCGAAAGGTTGATACTCAAAACACAATGCCCAATAACTCCTTGAGGGATATGAGAAGATCATCATCCAGAAACAGAATAAGTATTACAGGTAATTATTAAGTAATTTCCCTTTTCTTAATTATATTTACATAACTGAGATTAATTGATTAATTATTTTGTGAAAATGAAGCCAACATGAACCCTGAAGAGAATGTAGTCTGTCAACGTTGCGGCGGTAATTTTAGAGCAGATATTACCATGAAGAATACACAAGCATTTTTATTCGGTAATAGTTACTGCGGTAATTGTCAAAAGGTGATCAACTCAGAACCACCTTCTTCCAGGCCTCAAATTGATGAAGAAAAAGAAGAAGATCCATCATGTAGCTGGTAAATCAATTATATATATAATAGCCTTAATTACTTTTTTTTGTCTTCGAGTATTTTCAAAATACATCTTTTATCTTTTGAATTTTCTCTATTTTATACTCCCTCTTATCCAAAGTAAATGATGTTTTAGAGCTTTTGTGATTGATGGATTAAATAATTTATTTAAAGGGTTAAATATAGAGAACTCTCTGTGGTTTCAAAAATTAGTAAGGAACCCTCGTGGTCTAAAAACATGTAAAGAACAGCGCCCCCCCCCCCCCCCCCTCTGGTGGTTTGCCCAAAACCAAAAAGTGGATCGAAAACTAACTTTAGGGACTAAAAATAAATAAAACTAACGGTAGGGACTAAAATGCAATTGAAACAAAAAATTAAAAAAAAGGGGAAAAAGACGATGAACACTGTTCATCGTCTTCTTGCCCAAGCTTTCCCTTATTTTATTTTATTTTATTTTTCTTCTTCTTTCTTCTTCCTTCTTCCTCCCCACGTCCGTGTTAGCCGTCGTCTTCTCCCTTCCGTCGGTTCTGCAAAAATTGCACAACTTGCACAACAACAAAAATAAGGCAAAGCTTCGGCTCTGCAACTGTTGCAGAACCGAGGCTTTGCCTTCTGTTGCAGAACCGAAGCTTTGCCTTCTTTTTTCGGTGAAGCTCAGCAAATGGCAAAGCAAAAATAAGGCAAATCTTCTGTTCTGGCACTGTTGCGGAACCGAAGCTTTGCCTTCTTTTTTCGGTGGAGCTCTGCAAATGGCAAAGCTTCGGTTCTGCAACAATTGCAGAACCGACGGAAGGGAGAAGACGACGAAGAACACGGACGCGGGGAGGAAGAAAGAAGAAGAAAAAAAAAAAAAAAAAAAAGAAGGGAAAGCTTGGGGAGGAAGACGATGAACAGTGTTCATCGCCTTTTCCCCTTTTTTAAAATTTGTTTGTTTTAATTGCATTTTAGTCCCTACCGTTAGTTTTATTTCTTTTTAGTCCCTAAGGTTAGTTTTCCATCCACTTTTTAGTTTTGGACAAATCACGGGGGATTCTTTACATGTTTTTAAACTACGGGGGGTTCCTTATTAATTTCTAAAACCACGGGGGGTTTTTAATTATTGTAATTTAATATTAATAGGAGTTTTGAAGTTGTAATTCAGTTGATCCGAATAACACATGAGAAGTGATAGTTACAAGAATAGTAAGATAAATACTCTGGCACAATGCGGATTTTTGAAGCCGTAGAAATTCTACTCACAAATTTTAAAGGGAATACTAAGTCTAGACCAAAGGCAATTCCCCTGCATAAGATGTTTGAACTAGTACACATTGTGGTACTTTCTTTCTTTCTTCCTTTTTTTTTTTTCTGTACAAAGTTAGGCTCATTATCTCCCCCCCCTCTCTCTCTCTCTCTTGATTTGTAATTCTTCCCAACTTTATTTAATACAAGGGTGATGAGACCTATCAGCCACTTAATAGGAGCTCTGTTCTCTTAGTAACTTGGTTAGAAAATTTTTTAGTTAGGGAAGAAATTTATTTTGGAGGGAATTTCTTTTGAAGATTTGTGTAGGAAAGAGAAGAAAAAGTGTAATAATTATGTTTTTTTTTAATTTATGTGAGTGAAATTTTAGTGAAAATTTTAAATTTTGAATTGTGAATTTAGTAAAAATAATATTTTTTTTTGTGTAATATTTTTTTTAAAAAAAGTGATATTTTTCTTGAAATTGGATAGAAAGAACAGAGCCCAGTTGGATAGGTTAAAACAATGATTTTTTAAAGAAAAAAAAATTCTATTTTTCTAATTTTTTTTTTGGTGCTAAAATATGACTTACTTTAAAAAATGTTACTCTAAAACGTATTCTGTTTTAGATCATTGAGAATTAACGTTATTATCCTCATTCACATAAACTGACATTATTACCTTTACTTTCACAAAAATACATCTTTAATGTTGGCATTGTTGCATTGGTGAGATTTAATTTAATTATAGAAAAAACCTAAAAATCATCTCTAGTCTTTCTCGAAGGTATACGAATTAATAAGGTATAAAAGTTAATTTACAAAGTAGTTGTCGTGTTGTATATGACTGACTCCAACTTGTTTTTGATTGGCAGTTGTATTCAATGAAGATTTGAGCTCCACTTGGGCAAGTTGCCGAAAACAAAAGTACCAACTTTTATTTTTATATATATTATATTGAGTAATGATCTTTTAAGTATTAATTACGTGAAGTAGCACAGTGAATGATGTGAACAATATTGGAAAATGAAGTCATCAATTACACTACTAGAACCGGAGATGATTATATTTTCATTTATTTCACATCATTCACTGTACTATTTCCTGATTTTATCGTATTTATTCGAGTTTTGTCGATGTAATATTCCATTGAAGATTATTCAAATATTAATAGATCTTCCTATCTTTATGGTTTTATTATTGCAAATTGCATTTGGCTTTATGTAAAAATTCAATTGCTGTTTGGAAAAATGCCAAAGCATTTTGTCATTCATGTCAATAGCTTATGACTAATTCCTTTATTACAGAAAAAAAAAATTGAAATAAAACCAATAATATTCATCACTATTGGCCCTTTTAATTAATTATGACTGTGAAAAACACTTCAAAGCATTTTGTTGATTTATCATGTAAATACCACTTGAAATATGACTTTTACTATGGGGGAAGAAAGAAAATCTTTTTCATCATTTTCAATCCAACATTTAACTATTCAACTACAACAATTACATTTTCAATACACTTTTGACATTAATTTTTTTTTCAAAAATATATTTTCAAAAATAATAACGAATAGGCCCTAAAAATATATATCTTTTTATAAATTAATGTACAACATATAAAATAAGTAACTATTCATAATTTTAATGTCCAATCTGTGGATTTTTTTTCTCATTTAAAGTTAAACCATAAAATTTTAAAAAATAGTTAAAATATTATGTTTTAGAATGTTTATGTTGGAAATTTTCTAATAATTTGTTGGGAAAAGAGGAGAGGTTGGAATAGGGCGAGTCGCACGCTAGGTCGCACATAAGCCCAAGAGCAAACTGACGAATTGCCAAAAAGGCAATGGCTGCAGCAGCTGGTCGTGCGAATCGCACGACAACCAGCAGAAAAAGCCCAAGGCACAAGCCACAGGATCCAACATGCTTCCTTTTTTTTTGAACTGTTGCACCTCTTCATGAAAAGTCAGATTTTGAGATCAATTTATATCCGAATTGAGTCTTGTTTTTCCTATATTTTCCTAAGAGTTATGGCTATTGAATGACACCCTTTGGAGGTCTATAAATAAAACTCCTAAAGACGGATTTTCTATGACATAAAATCATTCCTCATGTTCAAGTCTTTCTTGCATTTTTCACTCTTATTTCTGTTTTGTTTACTTCTACAAATATCTTCATCTTATCAGGATATTAGTCTTGAAACATTTGCACACTAAAAGGGGACTAATAAAGCCTCAAAGAGAGTGCTCAGCACGATTTGAAGAGACAATTTCCTTTACTTTCATAATGTTCTATTTGTATTTTTTGTTGTAATAGATTAGTGTTGTTTGAAGTTAGTAGAGTTTGTTTGTTGCTTTTCATCTAGAATCCCCTTGTTACATAAAATATCCAACAATTTCAAGGGCTAAAGTGACAAAAATCATTCAATTTTCGTTAAAGTTAAATTTAAAATTTAGGGAACCACCAAATGGCCTGATTGGGGACGAGACCAAGGCGAGTGAGTGGACTCGGTCGAAAAACCAAAAATGCCCTCAAGTGTGGAGGGAATTCTCTCTCCGATGTGGATAGTAATGATAACAAATACCTCTATTCTCTCTTATCTTCTTCCTCTTTTTTCTAGTCAACTTTACACTCTTCTTTCTCTTCAGTTTCTTCTCCTCAGTTTCCTCTCCTCACCTTCCTCTTCTTCATCATATGTGCAAGAAAGGAGAAGATTTATGAAAACTCCTGATTGTGGATGACTAATTCTGCTCTTGATTGTGATAAGAACTTAATTCTAATGTGAATGACTATCGACAAAGTGGTGAGCTTTTATAATTTTGATAAAGGAGGAAGAACATGAAAGCTCCTGATTGTGGCTTTTTCTTTTCCTGATTGTGGATGTATTCATTAGAATTTTGATAATCACATTGTAATTTTTTGCCTTGAAAAATAAGCACTAAAACGTGCATAATAAAGTGATACATTTAAAGTCAGCATTTGATACAATATGTGGATATAAAAATGATACATTTAAATCAAATATTTGGCACAACGTGCGTATTAAAACGATACAATTAAATCAAATATTTGATACAACGTGCATATTAAAACGATACATTTAAATCAGACATTTGATACAACGTATGTATTAAAATGATACATTTTAAGCAAATATTTGGTACAACGTGCATATTAAAACGAAACATTTAAATCAAATATTTGATACAGTATTAAAAGATACATTTAAAACAAATATTTGATATAACACGCATATTAAAATGATACATTTAAATTCAAAAAATTTTAAACATACAAAAACTGGAAAAAGAAAAATTAATCATTGTAAAGATTAAAAAAAAAAAAATCACAGTAATTTAAAGAAAAAAAAATGGGGGAGAAAGAAAGAAATCAACGAGGAGGAAAGAAAGGGAGAGGTCGGATGTGAGTTTGGTGTTTTGGATCTAATTGTGTGTAAACACTCTCTACTGATGTGGTCCTTATGTGGCTTTCTACCATCAAGGGTAAAAAAAGAACATAAAAAAGTTGGGACATCTGCACAGTATTTTGGTCCTAGACCGATTCTGTCCAAAAGATATCCCTAAAATTTAACGGAATAAGCGAAACAAAACGTTTTTGAATGTTGAGTGATTAAAATGACACAAAAAGGAGACAATCAATCAAATCCATTACCAATAGTTAGGTGTGACTTCTTATGGCGTTTTTCCCCAATGTTTACAAGGGGACAATCTATGAAATGCATGATGGTGAATTCCAAATAATCACATCCTTCAGAGTTACAAACAAATTAATTCTTCTTCTTCCATGACAAAATCTGAAATATAACCTCCAACAAAGCAAGAACCAGCAATGAACCTGCAATGCAGATCGAAATTATACCCCAAGGACTATGCATATGTTTTCGCCTTACTTCACCATCCACCTATTCACACGGCCATTGCAGTGTTTGTTCATTCTTGAGAATATATCACCATAGCGAAAGTTGGTGCTCGGACCTGTGATGCAGTTATTCATGGTGCTGAACATGCGACACAAGGCTTCGTTGTCGCATAAAAAGCTATGAACAACCCCCCGGCGAGAGAGCCTCGTGACTTCTTCATTTGACTTAATGAGGCAACTCCAAAATGTCATGTAGTCTGTCACAATGTTGAAGTGACTATCCTCACTGCCACAATATTGCTCATATGCTATGAGATTCCGAATGAAAGATTCTGTTCTACCTTCGATGGTGAGAATTGGAATCCATAGTAACCCCTTGTTGTCGAATTCTATGTCGAATGACACTCCATTAACGATCTTCTTGAACTTGATTCCTGCCTCTGCAAGTTCCGTGGAATTCCGAATCAGCTCTAGATTATCCATGTTCCAGGTGACATTCGGGTCAGGCTGAACTTTTTGGCTGGACCAGTTCATGTGGATGGATTCCAACAAATGGTCGATCACTTCTTGAGTTGGAGCCCCAGTGTTAATTTTGTGTTTCTTCTCGGGTCCTGGGAACAGATCATTGAAAAACTCCAAAGCGAGTTCTCTTAGTTCGTCCTGTGTTCCAGAAGGCTCAATCATGTAGTAAAATTTAAGCAGAATGAAGAAAGGAAGCTGATTTTCAAACAACATCAAATCTCGCTGTAAGAAATTCAGCGCCCATGGCATCTTGAAAAGTGGATCGCTCTTGGTGTTTTCATGTTCGAGACCATTAATTGCGGCCGAGGATTTAAAGGCCTTGAACTTAAGTAATAGTTCAATGATAAAACAGCCATCTAACACCATCATTTTAACAAATTCTTCATCATCCGATGGAAGCTCTGTCTTCTCTGCATAACAGTTCATCGCTATTTTCGCTAGCGGCTTGATTGCATCAAGATATGTCGACAAATTTTCCCCTTTGCGACCAAGCAATAGATCCTGGAATCGCGACTTGTGTGCCCTCATCATTTGAAGATGAGGTTTGTTGCAATGATATGGTCCGATTGCTATGATCTCTGGTTCATAAGCTTCGTCATTTACATTTCGCAATGGACTATGTACTTTAAAGATGCATGGTTCAGATTGATCTGTAGATCCAGGATTAACATTACTATCATTAGTAATAGTAGAACCTGCGCCTGCTTCACTAACGATTTACATTATCTCTTTAGATCCAGGATAATTAAAAGTACTATCAATAGTAATGAAAGAACCTGTGCTTGCTTCACTAACAGCCTGCATTATCTCTGTGGATCCAGGATTAACAGTACTATCAATAGTAATGGAAAAATCTACGACCGCTTGACTAGCGGCCTGCATTAGCTCTGTAGATCCAGGATTAACAATACTATCAATAGTAATGGAAGAACCTATGCTTGCTTCACTAATGGCCTGAGTACATCAATAGTAAAGGAGAACCTGCGTTTGCTTCACTAACTACTTGCATTATCTCTGTAGAGTCGGGACTAACAATACTATCATTAGTAATGGAAAAACCTGCGCCTGCTTCACTAAAAACCTGCATTATCTCGATCTGAAGAAAATTTTTGGACTTTAATGAAATCATCAACAATTCAAGACAGTTGATAGAGTAGGATTTAGGGTAAATGAGACCAATTCAAACTATGAAATGAAGTTAAGTGATATTGGGAGTACAAGTTAAGTAGTAATAATGTCATTTACATTAGGATATATACCATATTGTAGTGATAAAAAATTGGTTACATCACTTCATTCACTTGCGAAGGCAGAAAATTTTTTTAGTGAGGGTACATATATATAATGTTGATGGTGTATGTAAGAAATTAAGATTCATGACATGACTATAAATTAGTGAGAAAAAAAAAAGTTACAATTAAATAAACGATTAATCTAATTTTTATTGAAATGATGGAATGCTATATGTTTATTCATTAAATAAAAAAAGTGCATTGAGTAAAAAGAAATACAAATTTATAAAATTTAATCAATGGGAGAAAAATTTATTGTTACAAAAAAGTAACACAAAAGTCGATAGGGGCCATGCCCCCAAGCCCCCACCGTAACTTCGCCTACGACACTATTGGTATCTTAAGTTAATATGTTGTACTCCTTTTGGTCTATTAACTTGAAATAATTTTATTTTGATCCCTTAACTTCAAAATTTGTTCTAAATCCAAATTCTTATAATATTTGAGCTATTTTTTTTATTAACACGTAAGTTGTTTCAATCTAACTTAAGGGATGAACAAAGTTATTTAAATTTTTGCTTCTATTAGTGTGTGTGGATCTTACGTGTTAGTAGAAAATAATTCAAATATTATCTAAATTTGGGTTGTAACCATTTTGAAATTTTTTTTGAAATAAGGTACAAAAATGAAGCAATTTCAAGGTAATGGACTAGAAGAAGTCAACATCATGTGACCAATGGAGCGATTTAACCTAAAAATTTCATTTTGTACCCAATTCAGACCCAAGTCAGTGTTGATTATTAGGTTAAATAATCCCATTTGTCCCTAAACATTCCGTTGTTATCTCGTTTCGATATCTCAACTTGATTTTCTTTGGGTTCCTCAAATTCAAAAATATGAAAACTACAAAGCGAGAGATTATTCAGTGCATCCGTTGTACCACGTAAAATTGTGCAACCACATATATTTAGGGGGAAAGTACTATTTGGAGGAAGGTGATGTACCTATAGGGACCAATAAATTAATATAAATATAAATAGTTAATTTATGATAGTCTTGCATTATATTTAAATGAGTAATGATACACTTCTCAAGTAATTTTCTCAACTTTCTTAATTCAAGCGACGTATCATGCATGTATTGGCTATACTTTTATAAAATAATTATTAATACTACGTTATTAACCAATGAATGCATGACACCTTATTTAAGTTAAGAAAGTTAAGAAAATTATTTGAGAAGTGTATCATTACTCTTTTTAAATATACAACAGAGACTTATAATAATTTCTCCTAAAAATCAAACCAAATTAAAGAGAGACCAACCAAATGATTTCAGTAACTTAATTATTAAAGTGGCCCCCTTGATTGACTCAAAGTCTGCTATATTCTAGGTCTTCTAATACGTCCAACAATATGAATCCAAAATCTCTAACAAAAAGAATCACATACCAACCGAAAAATTTCCCATACCAACTATTTAGTAATACATTTTTCGTTTCATTAGAACAGTTAACTTTGATAAATGTTCACTTTAAAATTTTTTTTACTATTCATATCTTTATTATTTATTAATATAATCATGTGTGGTCTACAATTATTTCATATTTAATAAGTAAATAAGGACATAAATAGAATAAAATGAGTTAAATTAGCTATTTTAGGTATTGTATATTAATATCCATAATAAGTTATACCTATGTTAAAGTGGAGCCTTCTAATGGAACGGAGGGAGTATTTCTTCAACAAAGTTATCTCGACGAAGTTACAGACCAGTAATAGCAAAAGTTACCACAGAGAAAAATTAACGATCGATAATTAACTGAACACAAAGTCCATCAGATCTACACGGAAATTGAATCTTTTGAGTATTATTTATTTCATGAAAATAATCTACCACGATTCGATGGACCAAACAGAGTTCGATCTATACATGTAACAAATCAGATGACAGGAAGAGAAAAGCTTTCCGGCCGGGAGGTTTATATAAATGAAAATCGAAAAATGAAAGCGTAGAGAGACTGAAGAAAAAGCTTACCATATGATCCGGCCAGCAGGAAGGACTTGATCTCTCCCGCTTAAATATTTTGCCTACTATATACATATATACATGTTTATTTATTTATTTATTACTTGTAGATTCAGATATTGAATGAAGAATTAAAGAGAAGGAAGTGTGCAATTTGCAAGGAATTTCAAGCAAGGGAGAAAGGAAAGACAAAGTGATATTAGACTTGGCAGAAGGAACCTTCCAGGATTTTCGATCTGCTCATGTTAGACTTAGGGCCTGCTCTTTTTTATTGGTTTGAGTTTTGGTTTGGAAAAAATAGTTTTATAATGTAAAAAGTGTATTAAAATGTAATGTATAACTAAATAGTAAAAAACTGTAACTGATTATAATATATTAAATTTACTGTTGACACCACCACCGCCACCACCGCCACTTCCACCACTACCACCACCACCACCACGTCAATGAACCAATTATAGAATTGAATACGCTAGTACTAGTAATATATATATATATATATATAAAAGTTGTACGTAGAAGTAACACAAACAAAAAGTCTAAGTGACGATGCTTTAGTGACGATTTAGGGCTTTAGTCACACTTCAGCGACTAAATCTCAAAAAGTCGTCACTTGTAACTAAAGTTATATTTTCTTGAAGATGATTGAATTTTCTTGCATTTCTTCATATTAATTAATTATCATACGTAATAATTCATTACAAGTTCTTAATTAATTCTGTTTGGAATTAGGTTAATGCTCAAACTACAGTAGTCCAGGTCACTACGAACAACAACTCTCTTAAGGATCTCACAAGATCATCATCTGGGAACAGAATTAGTATTAGTACTGGTAAGTATATTCGTTTTTCTGAATTATAACTATGAGTCTTCGATTTCATTATTTTCTTAATTATTGAGATCGACCACGGTAACTTCTTCCTCTTATTATTATTATTATTATTATTATTATTACGAGGATGATTATTTTTAATTTGATTAATTAATTATGATCTAGGAACCATATTAGCTAACCCTAAAGAAAATGTGGAGTGTCAAGGTTGCACACAAGCATTTTTTGTTGGATACTAAGTGCTGCAGTGACTGTGGAAAAGAGATCAAAATAAATGCAGAACCAGCTGCTTCCAAGCATCAAATTAAGGAAGAAGAAGAAGAACCATGTTGCTGGTAAATTAAATAAGTTATTTATTATTACCAAATTAATTTATATCTTTATTTCTCAGTTATATATTAATTATGAGTCAACTGTAAAAGCGAGAAAATAAAAAAGATAGAAATTTTTGTTTTCTTCCGCACAAATAATGTTCAGAAATAAGAATTGCATAAAAAAGTACATTTTACTGCCAAAAAAATAGATACAGTGACGATGAAAGCTGTCATTAAATCCCTTAAATGGTCATTAGAAGATCTATTTACGACTTTTTGGTGGTCATTACTATATCGTGTCTTTTTCGAAGATAATTAAGGTAGCAAACTTTACAAATTAATTAAAGTACTTGTCGTGCTGTACTTGTCGAAGCGATGGTGGTGGTTGTGGTGGTAGTGGTGGTGGTGGCTGTGGTGGCCTGGTTCAAAGTGAATAGTCCGCCGTGTGCAGGGTTGGGGACCTGTGTGAAAACAGAAACTGTGACAAAATTTTAAACTACGTACCTTGCAATTTATTGAGGTTTTCATTATTATTACCATGGAGCCCACTTTACCGTATTGATTGGATTCATCCTACTCCTGCTCACAATGGCTTTTAAAGTAGTTGTTGCCAGCCCGTGTTCGCCGCTGTTTGTCACCTGCAGAATTTGCAGCCTTCCCTATCAGTTGAAATGGAAAGATAAAAACACCCCTTCGGTTTCACTAAAAAAATTCATTTTAGAGTTGTATTTTATAATTCATAATAAGTTGTACCAGTTCTAGACTCTTCGATCTAGTGGAACAAAGGAGTATATTAGAGTATACGATTGATTGTTTTGGTTTCTTAATTCGCTCGGCGCAGGAGTTGTCGTGATTTTGTCCCCAACTTAGGAAACTCTCAATCCCTTTACTTTTTCTTTTTCTTTTTTTTTAACATTTTTAAGTTCCCGGTCAAAATTGCGACAACCACTAATTTGGAGGAAAAGAAATCATTTACCCTAGATATATGAGTATATGATATGTTCCATATATATATATATATATTGAGTCCAATTGCTATACTTGATCTTGTTGAGTCACCTCATACTTGGTAGACCTTGTTCCTGGGTAGCTTAAATAAAGCACCGTATAAGATTCCTTTTCCTGCTCTGATTAAACCAAAAGAAACAAAAATTAGTAAGTAAGAAGCTCGATCTCAACCTGTAAAAGAAAAAGGAAAAGAAAAAATGAAAAACCCTAATCTGAAAACTTTGTTTTCTCCGAAATATTCCAAAGAAGAATTAATGCAGCAAACTAAACTAATTAATTCTAGATCGTCGAAAAAACACTAATCTGCATTTGACTTCGGACTAAAACTATGATGAGTCAAGTAAAGAAAGATTATGGCTCTGTTCTTTTGTAGCAATTTTCCAAAAATCATCACTTTTTTTTTTTCCAAAACTTTACACAATGAAACAACTTTACTTTTTCAACAATTCAAAATTAAAATTTTTAAATTAAATACCTACTCACACAATTTCAAAAAATAACATCTCACCTACACAATTTCTCAAAAAAAAAAAAAACTTTCCTCCAAAAAATTTCCAACAAAAAACTTCCCTCCAACAAAATTTCTCCTACACAAGCCACAAGAGAACAGAGCCAATCGATATAGTGGAATTTGCTAATCTGTGGGAATGTTTTGATCTTGCTGAGGTTAAATACACATATATAGTTGAGGATTAACGTAGGAAACAGAAAGTCGGTTTGAAAGTTGTTATGCAATTTCTCTGCGTCATCGAAGTTGAAACCGCGTTTCTTTAAGAAATTGAAGTACGTAGTAAGTGGCAGTTGAAGTTGAAAATGTTGCCAAAAATGAGTCAAAACTTGGTTTCGAAGTTCTAAGAATGAGTCCAATTTTGCTTTACCAATTGATGCAAATCATTAACATCAAAAAGAAAAAAAATTAAAAAATCAAACATTTTCGATCGTCACCAATTTCGTCATGGATCCGTTGACGTTAATTGCTACTTTTGCTGTTAACGTTATACATTGGAATGAAACAGATAACATCCCGTCTTATGGAAAGTGCCTGTTTCCGTTTGAGTTCTTTCCTTCTCCGTAGACAGAAAATCCATGGAAATTATGGTGTCTTTCCTGGTTCAAGAAGGTACGTCGAATGGAAAAGGAGAATACGTACTAATTATTGTTCTGACAATAACACTAACCGAGAACTTTTGGGGTTCTTCCCTGAAATTTTCCGCTGCTCGTTGAAGTAATTTCCATTGGGGCAGGAAAGTCCTCCACACGGATCTGAATTGACTACATACTACTCATTGTGGTGGCGAAACTAATTTACACTCTTTTGGGTCCAATAGAAAAGTTAACTTAGAAAAGTACAATTTTCTATAAATTGCAAGGTAGAACACTTAAAATATCTAATTTCACATATTTCTTTCACTCATGTCATTATTTCTTAAAGGTGAGTTAATTATGGACTACACATATATAATTACATTAAGGGAATAGAAGAGTAAAAAAAAAAATCTAAAAATAAACTCCTCTATTGGAATAATTTTTTTTAATAATTATGGTTACTTTTTTTTTTTATAGTAAAAGTGAACTATTATAACAAGACCAATGAATGAAGTATATGCTTCTATATATTAATTTGTTTTCTTCACTGTTGCAGCTTAATTAAGTGCATGTGGTCTTCTGAGCTCAAGCTACATAGATGACGAAGTACACAGCTTTCTATACTGAATTTCAAAACATTCATTAGTTGCCATCATAGTTTGCATAATCTGAATTAATCCATATATATCGTAAGATTTTGCGATCGAATGTACCGTCCCAAAATATGAAGTTGATCTTAACTTTGATTCTATTCGATCCTAAAATAATGTATTAAAATAGTTTAAATAATAATAACTTTAATAATTCATATACTCCCTCCGTCTCATTCAAAGAGTTCACTTTCAAAACCAAATCTTGTCTCATTTAAAGAGTTAACTTTGAATTCATTTACATTACATACCTTTACTAATATAATAATGTGTGGTTCATAATTAACCTTTACTTCTAAAGTAAGGATATAAGTGAAAAATATGGTGATAAATTACTTATTTTAGGTATTGTACCTCACAATTCATAATAAATTGTACACATTTCAAAGTGGACTCTTTGAGTGAGATGGAAAGAGTATAATTTTACACGTGCACATTTTGAATAAAATCTTACCATCCTATCATTTTTCTTTTACACCCAAATTGATCCCTGAAATTCTAATTTTACAAACTATGATTGCAATATCATTTAGTAATTTTCGGCCATGCATAAAAGTTTGAAGAACCTAGCTAGCTAGGGTCTATGTAGATGAGAAGGGCATAATTATGTATTTAAATTTCGGAATTGATATTTGCAGCGACGGTTTCGATATTTGCAGCGACATTTTTGCGTGAAAAGACCGAAATGCCCTTGGGGTAAAAAAAAATTTAAAAAATTAAAATTTTTCAATCTGCTGGAATAATTTTTTTAAAAAAAAAAAAGATTTTCCGGAACCATCGCCGGTTTCCGGCGATGGTTCCGGAAAATCTTTTTTTTTTTTTTTTTTTAAATTATTCCAGCACTTTGGTTTTTTTTTTTCCTTCTTTTATGTAGTTTTATTAATTATTTTACTTGTATTATGTGCGAATTTATTAGTAGTTTTGTCAAAATTGCGCAATTTTTTACCGGAATGAGAAAGATCCGCCCGGTGGTCGCTGCAAATAAGAAAGTTGGGAAGGGGGGCAAAAGTGTCACCTGTCGCCGGCGACACTTTTGTGCACCGGCGACACTTTTGTGCAAAAATGTCGCCAGCGACACTTTTACACAAAAGTGTCGCCGGACTCTGGCGATACTTTTGCACAAAAGTGTCGCCGGCGACACTTTTGGCCAAAAGTGTCGCCAGAGTCCGGCGACACTTTTGTGCAAAAGTGTCGCCGTCGCCCGGCGACACTTATGGGTTAGTGTCGCCGGACTCTGGCGACACTTTTGCACAAAAGTGTCGCCGGCGACCGGCGACACTTTCAGTTTTTTTTTAATTTTTTTAGTAGTAGTAGGAATGAAAATTTAATTTATTTTAATTTTTTTTCTCCAAGGACATTTTAGTCTTTTTACAAAAAAATGTCGCTGCAAATATCGATTCCGTCGCTGCAAATATCATGCCCCTTAAATTTTTGGTTCAAATCTTGGTAACCCTTTAGGGGCTCTAGTAGGTTCACCCAATATAATGTGTGAAGCAGATATACACTACACTGATTATTAAATATATATATACTACAATGGTACAATTATCTTTAAATGATAAAATACAACAAAACGAAAGAATTTTATATTAAATAAAAGAAATATATTTTATACGATGGGAATATATAATTACATCATTAACAACAATAATAATAAATCCACCCTTTTCGTCACTGGAAAGACGACAAAGTAATATGTCTGTCCGGTCGCACAAGTTTGTTTTGATTCCATTAATTCATTAACTTAGGATGTTATTTTTATGAGCAAACCTCCGTTTTGGTCCCTCACAAATTGGCTAATGTTATTTTTTGTCCATCACATTTTAAATGCGTCCAAATAGTCATTCACATTTAACAAGTGTATGCTTTTAGTCCCTCATTAACTCTCCATCATTTTTTCCATCCAAAAATATGTTAACTCTCACCTGCTGAGTAATAGAAGGGCAAACTTGGAAGAGAAAAACTGCTGGGGGAAAAAACTGCACCATCTCCAGCTCCTCTGATTTTTATTCCCTTTTCTCTTTGACTTAGGCTTGAACAATGGATAAATATAAGTTGCTCGTGGGGCGAAAAAATGAGAAGACATTTTTAAGTGGAACTCTTCATGCATCTTGTGAAACTAGTGCTATCAACGTATAGTAGGAGAATGGTTTTTGGTACTGTATGATGGGTAAATCAAAATTAGTAGTTTCCACGGAATTATGATGGTTATCCTTTTGACATACTCGATGATGAATGAGATTGATGCTCAATCTTTTAGTAGCTTTTGGTTTTATTTCATTTGTTACAATTTGAAATTTTTGGTTCTAATTTTTAATCAGTATAGCTTTAGAAGACTGATACGTTGGTTTCATTTTTTCTGCAAAATGGAACCTGGATTTGTTGTTCAGTATTTTCTGTAGTTTGGTTAAATTTTATTGCCTATGGTCAAAATTCTTTTCTGTGTTATGTATTTAAAATGTGAGGGACAAAAAAAAATATTGGCCAATTTGTGGGGGACCAAAATGGGAGTTTGCTCTATTTTTATTTGGTTCTTTAATTTCATAAGATGTTTTAAATATATATGGTCAAAATTCTTTTCTTTGTTATGTATTTAAAATGTGAGGGACAAAAAAAATATTGGCCAATTTGTGGGGGACCAAAATGGGAGTTTGCTCTATTTTTATTTAGTTCTTTAATTTCATAAATTGTTTTAAATATATATGGTCCCTGGCCTAAATTCTTGCAATATTTAATTTCTTTTAATTAATACGTGAGTTGTTTCAACTTAAGCTTAGGAGTCAAACAAAGTGAATTAAACTTTATTTTTCCATTGGTTTTCACATTAGTGTGTATATAGAATCTCATCTATTAGTTTAAAATAACTCAAATATTATCATAATTTAGATGCAGAACTATTTTCAAATAATTTTTGAATTCAAGGGACAAAAACAAAAGTTACGAGACCAAAGAGAGATAAGAGTTTAAATTAAAGGGGCAAATGGAGTGATTTTTTTTTTTTTTACTTTTTGAAAGGTGTTGGAATTCGTCTAACCACGATTGATTTGTTTATAGTTTTTCACCCACTTTTAGGACACCTACATACAACCCACATTGAACACTTACTGAGCATACACTTATACCTCTATCGGGGACTTTGCACTTACAGTATCAACGTTACACCACATCAATGATAGAGACTTGAAACAACCCACCATATCAATGAAGATTATGGTTGTTAGAAATTTTGATTCGTCACTAAGCTCCTAGTTAGCTAGCAATGTCATCTCATGATAATGGATAATGCTGAGAAAGGTCAGACTTTAATTTGCCTTACTTTTGTGACAATTTGTCAATATTTTTTTATATCTTTAATTTAAACCAACCTGCCTGTTGAATAATGGATTAATGCTGAAGTCAATATTAGTTGACCTCGGCCTTGGCCGAGATCAGGCACAAATTTGGGATTCTTGATGGATGATGCAATAGGCGGATAAGCGCCAAGTAGCATAGAAAGCAGAAGGATGACACGTGTTAAAGCTAAAGAATGACACAAAACATAGTTCACTTACCTCCCTTCCCGTTATAAATACCCAATTCTCCTTCCATTTGAAAGGTATTGAATCCTAGACTAGTCAATTATATTGCTATCAATTCTGTTCTAACTTTAGTATCGGAGTGAAATCTGGGATTTATTCCCAAAAGTAGGGTTTCGTAAGTGGAGGACTATGTCAAGGGAGCTCAGCACTAATAAAGGGTTCAGCAATTGGCACCCACCGTAGGGCCCTTCTGAACAAGAAACTTACAAAAAGGAGGTCAAGTCCCTATAAGGGCAAAAGTCCTGCTAAATGAAGAACAACAAAGAATTTTGGATGACGTGATGGCTAACTTTGGAGAATATAGTCAAATTCATTGTGAGCGGCAGGCGAATGCAGCAGAGGAAAGGGCTCGCAAAGGCAAAGCCCCTGAGGATCCTCCCAATGATTGAGCCCAGTCACCCTCTTATAGGGATAATAACAGAAATTCACCGGTTGAGGTTTTCTAGCCATCGGGAGCATGAGCCCTCGGCACATGATTATATTCCCCCATATAGGTCCAATCGTCAGCCTCAAAAGGCATATATGGCTGTGCCATTGCAATACGAACTCCCTATGAGAGTTGATTATTGGAATGATTCCTGAAACACCATTTGTCCCAGAAATTGAAGCAACCTTGTTTCTCCCAAATTATTGAGGATGGCAAAACATGGCACAGTTTGATGGCCATGGCGATCCACGAGCTCACCTATCTCATTGCTGTACCAGTATGAGAGTGTGAAATTTTTCAGATGCTAATAAATGCATGGCTTTTCCTATAACTTTTAAGGATGCGGCTCGATACTGGTATACAACTCTTCCATCGAGATTGATCAGCTCTTGGGACCAGTTTGCTCAGATGTTTTTGACAAACTTTACAGGTAGTCAATTTATCGCGAAGGGACTCTCGCACCGGATGAACCTGTTTCAAGAGGGAGATGAGCCATTGATATATTATTTAACCCGATTCAACGGGAAATCAGTAGTTGTGATGAACAAATCTGATACGTTGATGACGACAACTTTCAAAAATGGTCTAAGATCAGGTGATATTAGCAAGAAGTTGTCTACTACCACCTCAGCTTCATTTACAGAGTTGATGAAAATAGCTAATCGGCACATCAGGGTGGAAGAAACGCTGGTGATAAAAAAAGGGAGTGAGTTTGAACAGTTGAGAGTTTATAATAATATATGTCAAAGAGAAAGTGCCCATAGATTGCAGACCCAAAACTGATTTCGCAACAGAAATTACGTCCCACCTCGGCCAAACTAAAGCCGTCAGGAGGCATGCAGAACTACTTATGTGGCCGATGTCAACCCTTCCCAGAATCAACCACTAGATCAGTATTACTACTTAAGTCCTGGAAAATGGTGCATCCACCACAAATCGGCTGGACATAACACGAAAATTTATAGAGGAATGAATCAACCCCTTCCCGGCACCAATCGAGATGCAGACAAGAAACAGGTCACCCGACATGAGGGGAACCAAAGATTCACTAGTAGTCGTGATGGCCAAAGATCAGAGTATCGAAGTCAACCATATCAACTTAGCCTACAGGTTCCTGTGCCGATTGAGCCCAAAAAAAAGGACAATGATAAAGATATGATGATTGCTGAAATAGTCCACGTCATAGCAGGTGGACCAGCGTATGGGGACTCTACTAACCAACGTCGGCGATGCATGAGAGATGGACAGGGACTTTTGGAGAAGAGAAAAAGCTTACCGGCTGCACTCCCCATACAATTTGTAAACATGGATTTTTCAATATATGGGGATATGGATGATCATGTGGTCATTGAAGCTGTCATTTCTAATTATCGAGTATTGCGTGTGCTCGTGGATACCGGTAGTTCTGTCAACATTATATCTAAGATGTTTTTATAGGGTGTAAAGGACGAAAGGAATCCCTAGAATGAGTTCGAACTCCCTTGGTTGGTTTTAGCAACAAAACAGTGTACCCAGCAGGTAAGATTCGTCTTCCGGTGATGCTAAGGGATGGGCACATGTCCAGGACGGAGACTTTAGAGTTCATGGTAATTGATGAAGTTATGTCATACAATGTATTCTTGGAATGACCTGGTTTAAATTAATTTTAGGCAATTTGCTCGACGGTACTAGGGCTACAAGCGGCTAGGTCAAAGCTCGGCTCTAGCTCAGTCAAAGCCAAGCTCGAGCCTAATCTGAAGAGGCTCGATGGCTCGTCGAGCCCATTAAGCCTAAAGGCATTTTACTATAATTTTTTTATTATTATTAATACAACTTTTACTTTTATCTATTAACATTATATTTTACTTAGGCCTAAGCTCAAGTTTTGACTGTTAGGGTTTCTTTTAAAATTGACGTTTCCAATTCCAATACCCTTGTTCTCCCTTTCGTTTGTAGTTTTCAGACCATTCTTCTTCCTTCTTCTACAAACTGTGTGACCAGAGCAGAGTAACAGACAAAAGCCACGAACTGTGCGACAATTGTTCTTCCTAATCTAGTTTGCAAGGTATGTTTATTTCTAAGTTTCTCTTTCAGAAATGTAATCTTCACATCTTTAAGTTTAACATGAGAATCCAACTTCTTCCCCATGATTTCATACATTTTTAATAAGACAGAAGCGATTACCTTTCCCTTTATATTGGAAGTCTGGTTATTGTTGTTTGTTTATTTTAATCCCTTGATTCCTAGATCTGGGAAATGTTTTTGTCCTTGTTGTTGCTATTTATCAATTTTATACTTTTGACTAGACCTTCGTAATTATTAATATTTACCCCCAGTTGGTTTGTCTTCACCATTTTTATTTTTATTTTTTTGGTTTTGCAGTGGGATTGAAGGTTGAAGTTTAGCTTCAGCTCGAGCTCGGCTCAAAGGCTCAGTCTTTATCGAGCTCATCGAGTCGAGCTCGAGCTTGGCGTTGAGTAGTCGAGCTCGAGCTCAAGCTCAATTTGTTGAGCTCGAGCCGAGCTCTAGGGAATTTTATCAGGCTTAGCTCGATAAGACCCTAACTCCATCTCTGGTCGGCTCATTTACAGCCCTAGACGGTACCTCAAATGGTCAAACTGCCGACGTCAGGAGGGGTGGCTGAACTCCGCAGTAATGTGATCCAAGCTTGTGAATGTTATATAGCTTCACTGAGGTATTTTGAATCTGCTCCCAAGGTGTGCAGTATTACAGATCTGGAACCTCCTGTATATGAGCCCTCACCCATCATGGAGGCTGGAGCTCCCGCAAAAGAAGTCCTAATTGCTGAGTAGAAAATAGTACTGGTGAGGCATGACTTGTCGTGAGGATTGGAGCTCTCTTTAATAAAGTTGTTGATAGAATTTATTGATGTGTTTGCTTAGTCTTCAGATGATATACCAGGAATACCGAGAGATGTGATTGAACATCGGTTGAACGTCAACCCAAGTGTAACACCTGTGAACCAAAAAAAGAGGAGCTCTGCCCCTGATAAGGCAACAGCAATGGATGTCGAGGTGGACAAATTGTTGCATGCTATCTTGATTCAGGAAGTTGACTACCCCAAATGGTTATCAAATCCAGTGATGGTGATGAAGCCAGATGTCTCATCGAAGATGTGTGTAGATTCCAAAGACTTGAACAAAGCTTGCCCAAAAGATTTTTTTCCAATTCCCCGGATAGATATCCTTGTAGATTCTATTGTTGGTTTACATTTTTTGTGTTTCTTGGATGTATACAAGGGTTATCATCAGGTATTCATGTTTAAATGAGATGAAGAAAATACTTCCTTTATCACTAACAAAGGAACATATTGTTATGTAATGATGCCGTTTGGATTAAAGAATGCAGGGGCAACTTATCTGAGATTGGTGAACAAAATTTTTAAACCACAGCTTGGCAGGAAGATGGAGGCTTATATCGATGATATGTTGTTCAAAAGCAAGGACGAGGTCAACTTATTGGCCGACGTCAGAGAAACTTTGATGGTGTTAAGAAAATATAAGTTGAGGTTAAATCCAAAAAAATGTGTATTTTGAGCTTCTTGGGAAAAGTTTCTTGGTTACATGGTGTTTGAAAAGGGGATTGCACCCCAACAGGAGACGGTTCGAGCTGTGATGGAGATTCTCCCGCCGACGTCAGTAAAAGAAGTCCAAAGGTTGACTGGCCGTCTAATGGCATTGAATAGATTTCTGGCCAGATCTGCTGAGCGATCATTGCTTTTTTTCAAAATTCTTAAAAAAAAGGACAAGTTCCAGTGGACAGAAAAATGTCAAAAGGCTTTTGACGAACTAAAGGCTTACCTAGCTAACTTGCTGCAGCTGACTATGCCACTACCAGAAGAAAGGATTTATGTGTACTTGGTTTTTACCTTCATGGCTGTGAGTGCTGTTGCGCTTGTGGAAGAAAAAAGTGCAATGACCTGTAGCTGAGTTCTGCAGTCGGCCGACCGTAATTATACCTCCACTGAAAAGTTGGCTCTTGCTCTAGTAGCCGTATCTCGATGATTACGGCCATACTTTGAAGCTCACCCCATCTTGGTGCTCACTAATTCTTCGTTGAAACAGATTATGGAACATCCAGGCGCTTCCCAACGAATAACCAAATGGACAGTAGAGCTTAGCGAGTATGGAATTGAGTACGAACCTTGTCGTACTATCAAAGGGCAGCCATTAGCAGATTTTTTTGCCGAAGGAATTATTGTTGAGCCATCTCCAGCGATGGCAGCCCCAACATCAATAATTGTACCTAGAATTCATTCATTGATGGCTTCCAACATGCAAGGTTTTGTAGTCGGGATCATGTTCACGGATCCTCATGGAGAGCAGTATGCTTATGCCTTGCGATTTGAGTTCCTTGCTTCTAATAATGAAGCTGAATGTGAGGCTGTGATAGCACTCAACTTCCAGTTACCCCTACTAATTTTAGGCCTGGGCTATGACTAGATTGATGCCTATTGGGGTGAAAAAAAAACTAAAGTTTGTAGCGATTCACAATTGATTGTGAATCAGGTTAAAGGAGAGTACGAGGCTAAAGATCCGATAATGAGAAAATATTTGGATAAACCTAGCAGGTTATGAAGAAAATTGATAAAGTAGAGATCATACAGGTGCCTAGGACTCAAAGCGCAAATGCGGATGCGTTGTCAAAACTCGCTTCGTCCATATATTCCCACTTAACTAAATCTATCTTAGTAGAGCAAGTTGTTGTACAGAGCACAGACAAGGAGGAAATTTTCCCTGTCGGACTGCTAGCAAGAGATTTGAGAAGTCCTATAATAGAGTTCTTAGAAAGTGGCACTTTGTCACCAAGCAGAGCCGAGGCTTTAAAAATCAAAAGCCAAGTGTTGATGTATGGTGAATGGTGTGCTTTACAAAAAATCTTACCTTGTCCCACTTATCAAATGTGTGGGCCTAGATAAGGCCAAGGTAATATTGGCCGAGATACATCAGGGTCGTTGGGGCAGTCACATCGGCTTTTTCCACCTGGGGAATTGACCGATGGGGCCCTTCCCAAAAGCAGATGGTGGAGAGAGATTCCTGGTGGTCACAATTGGTTGTTTTACAAAATGGATAGAAGCCAAGCCCTTGATCGAAATCAGAGGAAATTCCATTAGCCCAGTTTGTATGGAAGCAGATTATTTGTCACTTTGTAATTTCGCATTCCATTATATTTCAGCTAATGGTGCGTAGTTTAACAGCCCAGAATTTTTGAGGATAAGTGCTTATAATGAAATCCAGGCTAGGAAAACTCAGTGGGTAATCCAAAAGCAAGCGAGCAGGTGGAGGCTGCCAATAAGATAACCTTGCATGGTTTGAAAACAAGGGTTGGAGCTCATCGGTCTTTGTGGGTGGACGAGCTACCATCGGTAATCTGGTCTTGTCAGACAACCCCCACCACGGCTACCGGGCGAAGTCCATATAGTTTGTTAGATGGGGTAGAAGCTGTCATTCTGCCGAAAATTGCTTTCCCATCAGCTCGAGTTATGCAATAATGAAAATTGCTTTCCCACGGCTATCAGGCGGAGTCCATATAGTTCGGTATATGGAGACAATAATGAACGCTTGAGGCTGGCTTGGATGAGGTCGAAGAAGCAAGAGCTGCAGCCAACCTCAAACAAGCTGATCGAAAAAATGCAATTAGGCTGTACTATAATGCGAAAGTCTAGCCTCGATCTTTTGTACCTGGTGACCTTATCCTTCGTCAAAATGAGGTTAGTCAGTTAGTGGCAAGAGGAAAGTTAAGGCCTAATTGGGAAGGACCTTATTATGTGATCGAAGCTCGTCCCTCAGGGAGTTACAAATTGGCCTACATGGATGGGGGTATGTTGACGAATAGTTGGAATGCTATCAATTTAAGAAAGTTTTATCCATGATTGGATCCAGTGTGGTTGTTCAGACAAATGGTGTATATCCATGCTTGGATTTTCATTATAAGATGTTTGTTTACTTTTTGTTGTCATGTTAAGCTATCAAATGATTAATGAAAAGTTTTGGATTTTCCTTGTTCACTTTGATGTAGATTTATTTTTCATACCATAATAATAGTTGATAAACCTACATTCGAGGTCATACGTGACCTCGTGTGATTATTTAAAAATCCCTTGGTCAGTTTTCACAGATTTTCTAAGGTCAGTGACGTCGACATCATTGGGTAAATTTGTTTAAACCCCTTGGTCTGTTTTCATAGATTTTCTAAGGTCGGGAATGTCGAAATCGTCGATAAATTTGTTTAAACCCCTTGGTATGTTTTTACAGATTTTCCAAGGTCGGTAATGTCAACATCGTCAATAAATTTGTTTAAACCCCTTGGTCTGTTTTCACAGATTTTTTTAAAGTCGATGACGTCGACATCGTCAGTAAATTTGTTTAAACCCATTTGTCTATTTTTACAAATTTTCTAAGGTCGGTAACGTTGACATCGTCAGTAAATTTGTTTAAACCCCTTGGTATGTTTTTACAAATTTTCTAAAGTCGGTGACGTCGACATCATCGGTAACCTTACGCAAACTCCTTATTTAATCTTCAAAAAATTTTCTAAGGACAACAAAGATGACGTCATAGGGAAAATATACCTAATGTTTAAGAGTTTACAAGATAAGGAGTTGCGATCTTGAAAAACATTGGTGGAAAATGATAAAGTAAGATTAAAGTGTCAAAGAAGAAATAGTGTTATAAATTTTTTATCCTAATCTATTACAAGACCGACATTTTCCACGGGATCTTCAGTGGAAGTCAAGATGTCAACCGAGGCCGTTGTCAAAGGTTCTTTTAAAGGAACTTCACTTTTCATATTTCCCCCTTCGAGCTGAGTGGCTGGTTCGGTCATCGCGACTTCAGCTGTAGCAGTTGGAACCTCCACAGCAGTTTGGGAAGATGGAGGTGAGACAAGTTCCGAGAGAACTTCGACGCAGAGCTTAAAAGCCTCGATCAAATAAGGAACTACGAGACCGCTAATGCATTCTTCCGAGGTTGGAAACGGATCTGAACCCTCGATAGGAGAATCCTGTAGCGGTTCGGCCTCAACGTAAATCTGAGCACATGGAATCCTTATGTTTGCCAACCTTGTTTTTGCTTAAAATACTTCCCAAAGCTGCTTCGAAGTATAGTGGTGATCCAGTAGCGTCTGACGAGCTTCAGGAATAGTTACTGGCCCGATTGTATCACTAAGTTTTTCCCGGTTGGAGATCCCATCATTATAACTGGCATTCACGGTAGATCTCAGCAAACTACCAAAAAGCTTTCCAAGACTCAAAGACCTATGATAGAACTCCTAAGCCTCGCGGCAGTGACGTTGTACTAGCCATTGTAGCCACTCACTGTTTACCATGGCTTCTGCTCATTGTCTAAAGTATATGGGAGCTACCTTGATTAATCGAGTAGCCCAGCCTTGGCGGAAAGCTTTTGGAATCCGACCTCGAAGATTTTGCATCTGTTGGTGGCATTGGACATTTTCTTGCTCGGCACAATGCATCCCAGCTATGAGTCACCTCGGTTCGAACCTTGTCTATTTCTGCCTCGTGGCTGGATTGAACTTCTTGTAGTTTTTGAAATTCTACCCAGAGTTTCTCATGAGCCTTGTAAGCTCTGTCCCTGTCTTCTTCAACACGTTTATGACCTTCTGATAGGGATTTAAACTTAGCCTCGAATTCCTGATGCCAGAGTCTAGCGTATTTCACCTCGGCCACCGTTTTGCAGCTCATCTGATTCAGTTGAGCTGGAAGGGAAGGCTTGAAGATGACAAATCTCGGTTTCATATTCTTGAACATATTCCTCTAAGGCAATGATGTGCCGCAATTGAGCAGACATCCATTCACCCTCCTGTTACAAATAATTTGAGTTAACACGATCTTCTATGAGATAACAATAAAATAAAATAAGAGGCATCTATGAAATAATAAACCTAGTCAAGGAATTTAACGGCCTATTTCATATAGGCATCCATGGTAGCGCCCAATTCGGTCTCGATCCTTTCGTCTCTGGGAACCTTCGCCCCATCTCTCAGATGATGACTACGAAGTTCAACGCCATTCACACAGGGAAACCGTTGCAGTGACTCACCCCAGAAAACAAAGGGTGGAGCAGCTCCAAGATTTGTTATTTTGCGGTGAGGATTAGGACCTCGGCGGAGTCGGCGCAATGCCTTTTCTCGTCTAGGCAGTTCAACGAGACTGGGGTTAGGCCGATGTTGGTCCTCAGTGGAGTTATTCGACTTCCGTGAAGAATGATGATAGGAGTCTTTTGGAGCTCAATCTCCTCTTGATTATTTTGACGGAGGTTTCTCAGCTCCAGGGGTAGAATCCATGACCTTTAAGTAACGATAGGAGAACAATGTCTTATTTAACACAAAATGGGTAAATTTGCCACATCAAACCAAAATTAACTAAAAATTAAAAATAGTATAGAAAGGAAAGGATACCTGTTGTTGATCGAGTTTAGGATTGGAAACCCAGTACTCCAATTCAAATTTTGGGCAAAGGACCAGATTTTATCGGAGGAGGCGGTAAATCTTTAGTCTTCAAGATCGCCTTGGCTGGGGCTTTACCTTTATCCTTGGACTGATTTGAAGATGATCGGGTCCTGGTGGTAGCTGGGGTTGAAATATCACTAGATTAAGGAGGTGGTGGTGGCTGTGTTGACGATGGGATCCTGAAATTTATGCCGGATACTTCATCTTCAAGATCCACCATTGCCATTGTACACCTTGGCCTTTGGTTAGCCATTTCCTCTAAAGCTTTGGCAGCCGTAGTCGGCACGGGGATAGCAGTCACGAAGCTTATCGTACTCCCACCTGGGTGATAATGGGGATTTGTTACAGCTGTGCAACATCCAGGTCTGGTTCAGGACTTGGTTTTTTCAAGTGGCTCTGTGGCTGGAGTGGAAGCAGGAGCGACTATCCCTTGATCGAATAAGCCAAAATTCTTTTCTTCATCTAAGTTCAGGGTTAGACAAGGCAGAGGATTTCTCGCCATCCTACTAATGTCGGTACTATTCGCCCGTCGGGGAGATCCGATAGTGGGATGCTCAGTGGCACCAACAATTGGTTCCTCTTGAGCTGGGTTGGAAGCCTCTTCAGTAGCCTTGGCTCCCCAATATGAACAAGCCTTACCTATAAAAAAGCAAACTGAGTGTTATTTAAATATGAAATAGATATGAATTACAAATTAATAAATGAATATTGCTAACTTCGGCTAAAAGGCTTTTTTAATACCTGACGTCGGTTGAGGTATTAATGATGGCAAAAGACCAGTTTTCCGAAGCTGTTCATTAGTAGGAAAACTATTGCCTGCAATGAAGAGATCTCGGGTCTCTATGCGGCCCAAGATTTTGAGGAGCTTAGGGTCTTTAGGCCGAGGTCCAGACATAACCTTCCTATTGCGGGGAATGTGATTGATGGGAAGATGAGCGACTTTAGACCCTTATCTACGACCTTTTGCCTGTTTATTTTAGCCTTTGTTTACATTGCTCACGGGCTTTTTGCCCAGGTTTTAATGCTTAATGTGCAGATTTAAAATTCGGGCCATGAAGTAGAAGAAATCCCAAAAGAGATGATTTTAGAAGAAGTAATTTTGAAGCTGAGAGTCCTAGCCAAATCGCGGCCCAAATTGCGAGAGAAGCAAAAGCAATCAAAGTCCAAGAAAGGAATTGGATGCATGCATGAAAGTCAAATTCCAATCTAATTGGTATCTTGGTCAAAGTCCAAGATCACATGCAAAGATGGAATGCTACGTATGTACGTGAATTAATGAAGAAGCAAGAAGTTTTGGGCAATTACCAATTCAAAAAGGAGTAAAAGAGAGAAGTTGGAAGTTACCAAATGTGAAGAAACTCCAGGTGCTTAATTTATTCTATTTTCTATTAGAAAAAGGTTTCCTTATTCCATTAGGAGATTGATTAATTATTTATTCCTTTTTTTTAAATCCAATTTATGGGATTGGCTACCCATTTTATTAAATACAAGAAAGAGCAAAGAAAAAGGAAAGAAACAAAAATGACAGGCCCTTAGGCCTCACAGTTTGTGTCCATGTTTGTTGAATCTATTCATATTCAATGAACGATTTTGGCATTTTCTCTATGTGGCCCAGGATTTCGAGGAGCTCAGGGTCTTCAGGCTGAGAGAAAATAGGGTTACACGGAGGGGACCCACAGTAATCTAAACTAACCGACATAAGAATATGTAGACCACTTAAGGAGTTTATGATTATATGCATATGACGAAGGTGGAAACATAATACTAAAATACTTTCTCTATAGTTGTTACACATTTTCTTTAGTTTCTTTCAATCTACTTCTCTTAATTAGTTCTTTTTAGATAAGTGACAAATCTTGAAAGGTCTCTTAAGGGACACAAAGGTGATTACTAATCAACAAACTAGTTACTATAACATTAATAGGATGAGAAGAAGAATAAATAAACCATCTCTGTGGGATCAATCATGTACTTAAGCTTGTTACTTTATCTCTAGCATAATTATTTGCAGGTTAATTAAAGCCGTATTTTATTGCATATTGGCGGGGTACGACAAAGCCCCATCAAATTGACGGCGTTGCCGGGGATGGTTCAATTTTTTTAATTTCTTTTTCCTATTAATGTGCACGGGTGTGTTTTTGTGCAGTATATGAGCATATCGACTAAAGAAAGAAGCACGGGAATGCAAGTTAGCCAAACAGGCTAGAACTGAGTCTGTCCAGGAACCGCTTGACTAAGTAGGCGGTATCTCTAATTCTGAGTATTCACTACTTGATTCAGGGTGATAGAGAGGCATGTCCTCCGCCAAGGGAGCCTACTCTAAAAGATCTGAGCAGCCACAATACAACCTTCAAGACCTCGGCCATTGTTACACCGGAACTCCCAAATGGATTTTCACTGAAACCATGGTGGTTAAATGGGGTTCCAAAGTATGATGGAAATTCGAGAGAGGATCCATCCTTGAATATATTGGATATTGCAAGGAAAGATCCCACAAGGTGCCACACTGGATCAACTAAAATTGGTAGCTTGCCAATATGTGCTGACAGGGCAAGCTGCAAGATGGTTCTCTCCATTAGCACTAAATTCGATCACTACTAGGGCAGAGATTAAGGAGTTATTTTTAAAAAATTATTTTCCATCTACCAAGACGAATGCAATGATGAAGGATATCAACAGTATCTATAAGAGGAGGAAAAGAGTTTGAGTAATTACTGGCTGAGGTTTAATGAGCTTGTTGAAAGTTGTCCAAATAACAAGTTTAAGGACAATCAATTACTCCAGTATTTTTACCATGGGATGTCTACATGTGAGACGAATTTAATGGATTCAACTTCTGGAGGAGCCTTCCAGAACAATACAGTTTTTGCAGCCAAGAAAAAAATTGAGGATGTAATCGAGTCATGGAGCGAGTTACAAGAACTCATCCGCTTGACCAAGAGAGTGGCAGAAGTGAAAATTTCTAATGATGCCAACGAGGAAAAAATCAATCAACTGACTGTGAATGTGGATAAGCTGTCCACAAGGTAGCTAAAATGGCGATTGCTCATATATTCCAGAAGAAGTAGTATGTGGATGCTATGGGAATCCAAGGCACACGTCCATATAGTGCAATGTGGCACAAGAAAAGAACATAGCTCAAGCTAATGCAGTGGGGTGGAATAATCAGAACAATTCTGGTAGGAACTAGAACCAGAATAACAATAATCCCAATAACCCGAGGGGTGATCCATACTGAAATACGTTCAATCCAGGGTGGAGATACAATTATGCATTCGGTTGGAAGGATCTAGAGGAAGGAGTTCAGGTACCTTTTCATTCAGAAGCTAGCCCACCAGCTAATTTTCAGAGCTTCCCAAAGTAACCTGGTCCAAACTATAATTTTGGCAATAATGCGCCACCTTACCAGCCCCTTAGGAGTTACCCGATAAAAGGACCACCCCAGCCACCTAGGCGTAGGAGAACAATCGAAGATGCAATTGGCGAATTGTTTGCACAGAAAAAGGGTCTCTTTGAGTAGCAAAGAGAGATTAGGGCTACTATGGACGGAATCTCACGGGTATTATCCCAATTGTTAGCTTCCATGCAAGAAATTAAAGGAAATCAAGGGAAGCTGCCCTCTCAGGTGCAGATTTGACCCAGGGAAAATGTAAGTGCAGTAAGTCTAGGAAGATCAGAGATATGGGAACCAGCAGTGCAAAACTTACCATCAATAGGGGGCAACATGCCCAAGCCGGGCATAGTCGCTGTATCAGAACATGAAAATTCAGTTCTTTTCCTGCACCTAGACAAAATATAGAAAGGGAGATTGGCAAATTGTTTGCTTAGCAGAAAGGATTATTCGACCAACAGAAGGGTCTCTTTGAGCAATAAAAGGAGAGTAGGACTACTATGGATGGTATTTCAAAGGAAAACTGAGGCGGATTTACCGTCAAATTTAGACCTTCTTTCCAAATTGACGATTCCTTATATGGAACCAAAATTGATTTATCATCAAGGATTTTTTAATAAAATTGGATTAAAACAAATTTGTAAAACAACTGAACAATCTCTTGCTATTCAAGATGAAGATACAGTTATAACACTTCTTAATGAAGAAGATTGAGATTCATATCGTTTTACTTATAAATTTTTACATATTGGGTTAGTGCAAATTGCTTTTAAACCATTAACTCTGGATAATTTACCAGAAAGGTTTATAGCAACTTTAAGGGATGCTAGAAATAAAGTTTGGAAAAAATCCATAATTGGAGTTATACAATCCAGTCTAGCCCATGGTCCAGTCTATTTCAATGTTCATCCAAATTTTCAATTATCTTTAACAGATAAAAATATTTGTAAAGCTTTGACTTTAAATATTAAAACTGAAGGATATGATTACGAATCAGGCACATAAATTATGTGTATATGTTATAGGATTTATTATAAACCGTTATATACTTTAAATAATGTTATAAAGTGGAAGAAAATGAAAAGAAATTGAATGAAACAATTCTTATAGAATCAAATTTTGATAAATCGAATATTAATACTAGAAGGACAATTAAATGGGATGAAATCCCAATTCCTCAGCGATGGAAAATGACACAGGTTGCTTATAGTGAACCCAGAAATGAACATAATATCTCAAATGTAATACAGACTCCTGATGGAAATGTTTATGTTCAAATGAGTAATACTCAGGGAATATCTAGATCTTCCTCTGTCAGATCATTTATTTCTCCTTTTAATGATAATATTCCAATTTCTCATAGAAATTCTGTTTCTAACATTGGTGATGTGTCTAAACATCATCCTAACTTGTCTTTACATTCTTTAAATTCAAGTGGTGAGAATAATCGCCAAAGTTCTTTAAATTCTTTTCATACTGCTTTAAATAATAGTCATTTAAATTCCAGTATTTTAAGTGATGGAATAACCCATCATAATGTTTTGATATCTGATGAATTATTACGTGATGGAATAAACCGTCATAATCCTTCTACTTCATATCATGCTGCTAGAAATTATATTTCTGTTAGTGAGGAGAAAAATCCTCATGTTGATTTATTATATAAAAAAAGAAATAATAGTGTTCATGATATTTCTGATAGAAAAGAACCGGAAATAACCGAATCAAAAATGATTTTTTCAGTATGAATAGTACAAAAAAATAAATTTTCAAAAAGGTTCTAAAGCTAGGGAAAAGATAAGAAATGAGTTCTTATTACCTAGATGGGAACAATTTAGAAAGTGATTTTTTCAGTCTCTCTCTCCTAATGAGAGAAATGATTTGCAAGATAAATTTTATAAATTTTTAGAAGGAAAGAATATTTTATTTCCTTTTGTCCCATGGTTTGTATATAATTATATTAAACCATGTATCTCTGTAATTGAAAAAGATTATAGATTACCTAATGGTAATATTTTAAAAAGCCAATTTCCTCCTCTAGGATTTTTTTCCATGGTAAAAGATAAAATTTCTATGAATTTTACTGCTTTTTCAAAATTATTTGAAGAAGACACCTTGACAATCACAGTAAAAAATATAAACAAAATTATTGAACAACAAAATTATACAAATGTTTATTTGATTGTCCTGGGAGAACAAATAATTTCTCTACATGATAGATTAGATAAACTAATAGAAAGAGATTCAGGAGCTAGTACTAGTAATGTTCCTAGTGAAAATAAAGGTGTAATAGCTGCCCCAAGTCTTCAGCCTCCCCCTGAAGTAAAGAATTTTAAGTTCAAAACTATTTCTTCTTATTTTGAAGAATTAATAAATAAAAAATTTGAAGGATTAAATATAAGCACATTAGAAGAAGAATTTTCTAGTGAAATTGAAAATAATCCAGAATATAAAAAGATAATAAAAGATGAAATCAATAAAATAGGAGGAATGTATAATAAAACTCAATATGCTGATAGGCCAACTCAAAGAATAAATTATTATAATAGACCATCTCCGATGGATATTCTTCATGAAGAACAATAATATATTCAAAATAATAGTTATAGTAGTAAAAATATTTATGAATGGAATATAGATGGTTATACAGAAAAACAGATTTATAATCTTGTTCATAGAATGTTAATATATAGTACTATCTGTAAAGGTAATGGTAATACTGATAATAATATTGCAAAAATGATAGTTGAAGGTTTTACTGGTCAATTAAAAGGCTGGTGGGATAATTATTTATCTCCAATGAATAAAAAAGAAGTTTATAAAACTATTAAGCAGGAAGGAAACCAATTTGTTGAAAATGCGGTTTATACATTACTAGTAACTATCCTTGAACATTTTACGGGTAGAATTTCAGCTAATAGGGAAAATATCCGTACTTTGCTTCAAAATCTTAGGTGTAAAACGTACACTCTCTGAATTTAGATAGTATAAAGATGCATTCCTTAATAAGATCATGGAATTGCCTGAAAGTAATAGTAGTCATTGGAAGTCAAAATTTATAGATGGTCTCCCCAACTTATTTGCTGAAAGAGTAAGAAAAGCCCTAAGAAAGGATAGAATCACTATCCCTTATAATGATTATACATATGGTAGATTAATTGTAACTTGTGTGCAAGAGGGTTTATCATTATGTAATGAAATAAAATTAAATCAACAAATTAAGAATCAAAAATTGACAGAAATGAGTCAATTAGGACATCTATGTAGTCAATTTGGGATGGAAATTCCATTTCCAAATAAAATATCTTATAGGAAGGATAAGCCTGAAAAAATTTTCAGAAAGAAAAAATATTCTAAAAGAAAAGGAGAGAATAAATTAGAAAGAAAAAATAATAGGATTAATAAGAAAAAAGATAAAAAAGATATTAAATGTTTTAAATGCGGAAAAATAGGTCATTATGCAAATAAATGCAAATTAAAAAAGAAAATAAGTTCTTTAGATATAGATGAGGATATAAAATATAAATATCTAAAATATTATTAGAAACAAGTTCTAGTTCTGAATCAGATAATGAATATGAAATGAATTTTTTAGAAACTGATTTATCAAATAAATCAGATTCAGATTGTGCTTGTAGCCTTAAGGGTTCTTGTTTAAAACAAATAGATGATAACTCTGAAAATGAAGAATTTTATAAAATCATGTCTCAATTTAAAGATATGGATATAAATGTTTTAACAGATAATAGTTTGTTAGAATTTTTAAAACATATTAAAGATTCTGAATTAAGATCAAAAATAATTGATGATATCCAAGATATTCCTTCAATTAGTAGGAATAACAATAATGATTTTGAAAATAAAATTCATAATGATCCATATTCTATGTTAGAAGTTCAGAAATTAATGAAAGAGAGGAATAATAGCTTCACCTCAAGTACTTCAATAAATGATTTAAATAATGAAGTAAGAATTCTTCAAAAAGAAATTCAATTTCTTAAAATGGAAAACATTGGTTTTGAAGAAAGAATTTCCAAATTAGAAGTAATGGAAAAAGGAAAAGAAATAATAACTTTTTAGGAAGAAAAATCACCAGATGGTGAAGATCAATTTTTAGGTTCTTTAGATATTATTACTACTCAAAAGTGGTACACAGAAATTATGCTTTTAATAGACAATAATTTTCAAATTGAGTTAACTGCATTAATAGATAGTGGTGCAGATATAAGTGTAATACATGAAGGAATAATACCCACAAAATATTTTCAAAAAACTACTCATAGTTTAAGACATGCTGGAGGGGAAAAATTAGATATTCAGTTTAAACTCCCTAAAGCATATATTTGTAAAAATAAAGTATGTACTCCAGAAAGTTTTTTATTAGCTAAAAACATTACAAATCAAGTTATACTTGGAACTCCTTTTTTGAAAAAATTATATCCTATTTATCATATAGATTCTAAAGGCTTAAAAGGAACCTATGAAAATAATCAAATAAATTTTCAATTCATAATGGAACCATTTTCAAAAGTATTAAATACAATAAAAGAAAATCTTTTCAGAAAAAGAATCAATTAAAGTTTTTAAAACAAGAAATTAATGTTTTAACAATTGAAGAAAAGCTTCAAAATCTTAAATTATAGGACAAGATAAAATTAATAGTTAATAATTTCTCATTAGAAATTTGTAATGATCATCCAAATGCTTTTTGGAATAGGAAAAAGCATATTATTAGTCTTCCATATGAAAATGATTTTGATGAAAAGAATATTCCGACAAAGGCTAGACCTTGTCAAATGAATTCTGAATATTTAGAATTATGTAAGAAAGAAATTCATTCTCTTTTACAACAAGAATTAATTCAGCCTTCAAATTCTCTTTGTTCATGTACCGCATTTTATGTTAATAAGCATAGTGATATTGAAAGAGGAATACCTAGATTGGTAATTAATTACAAACCTCTTAATAAGGTATTAAAATGGATTAGACATCCAATTCCTAATAAGAAGGATTTGTTAGATAGACTTAATGAGTCAATTATATTTTCCAAATTTGATTTAAAATCAGGATATTGGCAAATTCAAATTAATGAAAAAGATCAATATAAAACTGCATTCAATGTTCCAATTGGACATTATGAATGGAAGGTTATGCCATTTGGTCTGAAGAATGCTCCTTCAGAATTTCAGCAAATAATGAATGATATTTTTATTCCTTATAGTGAATTTATTATTGTTTATATTGATGATATCTTAGTATTTTCAAAATATATTGAAACCCATTTTAAACACTTGGAAATTTTTAAAAAATCAATACTTCTATTAAATATCATTCCTATTAATAGAAGTATTGATTTTGCTTCAAAATTTCCAGACATAATTACAGATAAAAATCAATTACCAAGATTTTTAGGAAGTTTAAATTATGTTTCTTCCTATTATAAAAATCTTAATGAAGATACTGCAATTCTTTATGACAGATTGAAACAAAATCCTAATCCTTGGTCAGATAGTCATACAGAAGCAGTTAGACGGATTAAGTCTAAGGTAAAATCACTACCATGTCTAATGATAGCAAATCCAAATTTAGATAAAATAATAGAAACTGATGCTTCAAATATAGGATATGGAGGGATTTTAAAACAAAAATCCAAAGAAAGTAAACAAGAATTTCTTATTAGATTCTATTATGGAAAATGGTCTAATAGCCAGAAAAATTATGCTACTGTGGCTAAAGAAATTTTAACTATTGTTAAATGTGTTTTAAAATTTCAGGATGATTTATATAATAAAAAATTTATTATAAGAACTGATTGTAAATCTGCAAAATTCATGTTTAATAAAGATTTCAAACATGATGTATCTAAACAAATGTTTGCAAGATGGCAAGCTCATTTAGCTCCTTTTGATTTTGAAATTCAATACAAAAAGGGGGAAGAAAATAGTCTTCCAGATTTTTTAACTAGAGAATTTTTAAACGAGGAGTAATCATGAAGTTTATACGTGCAGGTTTATGCTACCAAGGGGTTGGGCCTCTAGCCCTTACCGTGGCAAAGGAGGACTAGGTAATATCTTGTCCCAGCAAGGAGGAAGAAGATTGGTTGCAGGTAATATCTCTGCTAGAAGGAGTATGTCTCATGAAAATTCGTTATATGAGGAATTTATGGAGTTTATAACTCAAAGAGAAAAGGACAGTAATACTGCTTCATCATCTTCATTCTCAAAGATTGTGGGAGATGAAGAAACTAAAAATCATATGGCTTCATATCATCAGAATATTCATAAAGAGGTAATAATACTCTTAGAAGGCAAAGATTTGCAATGGGTCAATGATCCATGGATGCTCATGCACAGGTATTTGGACAGCTCATCATATGCTAAATTGGCTTATAAGCCAAGAACATATTTCGAAAATATTTTGAAATTTTCAGGAAATTGTGAAATAACACATTTTACGAGTGCTGGTAGCTCTCAAAATGTTTATAACTTTAGCAAAATTATTATCAAACAGATTATATCTGCTTATGAATCGGGTTTATCAACCTTGAAGTATAGAGAATATCTCCATCCAGAATAAAAAGTTGTCATCAAATTCAAATATTGGGATTATATTGAATCCCTTACAAAAGTATTTCTTTATGAAAATCCAAGGAGAAAGCATTCTTGGTTTATAAAAATTTGTGCTGATGTTTATAACAAACAAATTCCAAATTGGTTTTTGAATTGGTGGCTGAATTTTGGTCCATCAATTAAGGTTTTACCTGAACCATTTAAAGCATTATATGCTGACTAGGTGAAAATTTCACCTAAGATTATGAATTTGGATAATAATCATCCCTGGAATGATAATATTGCTCCGATGTATTTTTTCATAGAATTTTCTATTCCTTGGATCTAGAAATGGGTTCCAGAAGTGAGTTATACTCTTGAAAAGATCCCGTGTCTAAAAAGAGTCGGTTATACCAAATTTTGGGACAAATTAGTCAAAAAAGATTTTACTACTGGCAAGCTTCAGGGCCAGGAACTGATTGATCAAATCAAGCAGAAGGTGCAGGAATACCAGCAAAAAAAGGACTCTGCTCCAAGGGAGGAAATCAGCCCATTCCAGCAAATTCATAGAATGTTGCAGATGCAGAAAGGAATTGTTTCCAGGGAAGAAATAATATATTCTTATATGAATCTTTTGAAAAAAGATCTTTCCCAGAATCTGGAAGATACAAAATCTGATGTTTCTATGTCAAGCCAAGGACATTGCCTTGCAGGTGAATCTCAAGATGAGGAAGATGAAGAAATTAACATTGATGAAATGTTAATTGCAATTAAGACTTCAGTGACCGGTTCTACTAGTAAAAATCCAAAAATATATTAACATAGGAGGTTGCATGGACTTCACCGACAAAAAATACTGTTACGGACTTCTAATTTAAAATTTGAAATCCATAGGATATTGTAGTGGATTTAAAATTAAAAATTTTAAATCCGTCTGTAATAGTTTGAGGCAGAATCTGCCTATAAATAAGCTTTAGTTTAGTAGGAAGAGGAACCACTCGAATTCCTTTCCCTTTCTTTCAGTTTATCTCTTTGTACATCATCCAACTCTCTCTCTCTCTCTCTCTCTTGTACTTCTTTAATTTTTCTTTAATATATTTTTCATTACACTTCAGGGTTCAGGAACTTGAAGACAAATTGAGGAGTAAGTTTTAATTTAAATTTCTGTTTTCAATATTTTTATTTTCAGTTGTATTTAGCCTACTGGCAGGCTAAATTATTAGTGTTAAGCCATGAAATTTGGTTATCTGATTTTCCTGTAATGATAATGATTCTGCTATGAATCATTCTATTGTTCTTATATTAATTAAGAAATATGGGTTGTTGGAAACAATCAGGCATCTGTATATTATTTAAAGAATGATTAGGGTCCAGTCCGTCGTTAGCCGTGGATAGGCGTTTTAGGGCGTTTTACCCATTTGACCTTCTTTAGATAATTTATCAGATTAACAGATTGAATTCAATGTAAAGAATTCCTTGTATTTCTTTAATTAATGTTTTGAATCTTGGACTTGATTCTTTAGTATGGCTTTGATGTGCCTCTTAGGCATTAATCTTTCTCTAATCTTCCACTATGCATTTTATTTTTAAATAAATTTTACAACTTATTTCAATTACACTAAATTGGACCAATTATATAATATTCAAAGGAAAGGAGGACTAAATTGTGAAACTTTAAAAAAATTGAAGGGCCATTTAGAGTTAATCTATCAATTCTTTCAAAATCTCGTGTTCTTGAAAGTTGGATCCTCCTTGAAGATTTGGAATCAATTGAGACACTATATTGAAATATTGTAAATTGATTAAATTTCAGCTACTAATGTGAATCATCTTTAGGTGCAAGTATCCAGTGAAGTCGTTTCCAACGTAGTGCGCAAGTTTCCGTTCCTAATATGGGATAATATGTGGTGTGTCAATGTCGTCGTTCCTGGCGTGGTGTTTCAAGCCCTTATCATTAACGTTATAATGTAGATACTGCAAGTTTAGTGCAAGTTTCCGATAGTAGTATAAGCCTATACTAAGTAGTGCCCCATGTGAGTTATATGTGGGTGCTCCAAAATGAGTGAAAAAACTGTAAGTGTAAATAAATAAACTGTGCCTGGACCAATTCCAATTCCAGAACCTTTCAGAAAAAGAAAATAAAAATAAAAATTCAGCAATTCCCCCCGCCTTAGCTAGATTAGTGGCAATTAAGGCTGCCCCAGTTCACAAAACTTATTGCTGTCGGTAGTGGCTTGTTGGATCCTTTGGACTGGGTCAGGGTTTGCTTCCCCAATTTTTGAGCATTTACTTCCTGTACTCGAAAAACAAACAAAGAAAATCATAAAGTTGTCATATTTACTTTTAATAGGGATTCTCTTCGTTTTTAAATAAGTGGCCACTAAGTAATTATCATACAAAATAAGGACGTGAGCGGATTTTTTCTTCTACTCTTATTTATGATTTATTTTTTTAACTTTATTTTAAATTAAAATGTGTGTAATGTAAGTATACTTTAAGTAACATTGTAATTATGGGTGAGACTATATAGTCCCTTCAATGGAATCATTTAGCCTTTGATTTTGGTATTGTATAAACTAACTATGCAATTATATAAGCCAAATTCAATAGTTGAATAGTCCCTTGAATGGATTATAGTTTTTCCTTATAATTAATAGCATTAAATGAGATTAATTAAATTAGGCGTAATATTGGAACTTTTCAAAAAATAATTTTTTTATATTAAAATGTGAAAAGAGACACTTATTTAAGAATAAAAAATTTTCTCTTTGTAGCCACTTATTTGGGAATAGAGGAAGTATTGTACTTTTTACTCTCTTGCAATTAATTGCTAGACCAACTTGTACAGTGTTCTTTGAAAGCTCTTCTCTTTTTTAAAAAAAAATTAAAAGCGTGGGATTGGTTACCCGTTTTATTAATTGCATGAAAGGAATAAAATAACAATAAAAATAAACCCCAAGGTTCACATTTGTTGTCCTACTTGTTGAATTTTCGATAGTTACTTTGGGCTGCTTGTGTAAGTGATAATCATAATAAGTTTCAAGATTTTTGGACCCATGTACAATTCTGCTGCGTCCTCATCTTTGCCCTCGTCATCAGTTTTCCAGGAGTCATACTCAGGCTCACTATCATCATCTTGCGGGTCATCATTATTATCTTTGGAGAGTATGGCACCGATGAAGTGGTTGTTATCTGTTAAAATAGCCTAATTAACATGTCCTTAATTAATAATTATGACCAGCAACTTCGCCTTTCACACTCTAACACTGTTTTTAGTGATTAAGAATATTGAGACAAAAAACAAAAACAATAAAAGAAATATTGCGATGGAACAATTAATATATAATTTAAGTTGTTGTCATTTCATACAACTGTTCTTGTCCTTCCTAATAGAATTTTTTTTTTCTTTTTCTTTCCTCTTTATGAAGAAAACAACATAATAAGGTTGATGGAAGTATGGAACTACCATTGATTAATTCTTTTAAAAAAATTAATAAAAATAAATTATAATTTTAGTTCACAATTTTTGTCTAAATATGAAAATTTGGTCCACACTTTTGTCATTTTAACCGTAAATTACACCAACTTAGGGGGAGTCAAGCTACAAACGCTTTTTTTAATAAATTATAATTTGGTCCACAATCTTTTTCAAAAAAAACAACTTTAGTTCACATCCTTTTAAAACTTGCAAATTAAACAAAAACTTATTAAATAAATAAAATCAACAACTAATTCAGCCCAACTATGGTTGTTTGGAGTTAGCGTCCCAAAAAGGACCAAATTTTGATACTGTAACGCAAAATTAGATATCAAACTTTAGCAACTCTACCTATCACAGTACCAAATAAATGAACATCAATCAACAACCAAACCAAAATTCGTAAAAAGAAAAAAAAAGAAGAAGAAAGGATTAGCATTGAATAAGCAACTCGACCTTCACAGATTCACACTTCATAAATCAAAATTCAAGAGTTTTCGTTCCCCCAAAAGAAAATCCCAAATTTAGAAACCTAATTTCTGGTATAAAAGCTTGCACATGACACCAAAATAACTATGGGCTTTAATATAAAATTTTATGAGTAGAAAACACTAAGACATCATAGTAATGCAAAATATAGATCCTTGTAATTGTTGGGCTGGGCCATGCCTGAGTTGCCTTTGCCTTTAGGCAGCCCTGTTAAAAACCCCCTATGTGTTGCCTTAATTTGTAAAATGGATTCAAAATTGAAACCACCTAAACATGGTATTAATTTTGGAAATTGTTAAATGCTGTAACCATTTAAAAATTTTGCTGAGTAAAATTACATAAATACCCTTGTATCTGCAGCACCCAAGGCGGAGGTTTCTACAACCTCCGCCATAGCTAGGCGCAGGTTGAAGAAGATGACCCATCTCCTTTTGTTTTTTTTTTTTTTTTTTTTTTTTGGAAGAATGCTTCTTTCTTTTTTAAAAAGAAAAATAAATTATTTGTGGGTGTAGAAACATTCCAGATGCATAAATATTCTTTTCAAACTAAGGCTGTTACTGGCATAGTAACCGGATTTTTAGCTTAAAGTGGTTATTGCATTTAGTAAAATGATTACTGCAAACAACATGATCCTTAATTTGTTAAACGCAAATCATCAATTAACTGTCATTTAACCTTTCTTTCGATAAATATAAAAAAATAAAATAAAATAAAATAAACTACTTAAACTTAGCTCATGCGTTCTTTTTGGACCTCCATGGAACTTAACTAAGGTAGGTCGGTTCTTCTAGTTCTTAATGCTTCTATTTGTTAATTAATAAGGTTTGTGGGGACTCGGGGTCTGTTAGTTAACGTAGTTAGAGAATAATTCCTTTGCGGGGACTCGCGGGGGATTATCGAGAATCTATGGGAGAATTGGGATTATTTGCGGGGACTTGCGGTAATACTATAACTGAAATGGCATAAGTAATTAGACAAGTTAAGAGGTTTATGATTGCATGCATGAGATTAAGGTGGAATTACATAATACCGGAATTTCCTCTCATTAATTGAGTTCTGTTTAAGTCTTTTATTTAATTATTAGTTATTTTGCTAAATTTAAGTGACAATTCTAAGGTCTCTTAAGAGACACAAAGGTGACTACTAGTCATAGTTTGGTTTTATTTGCACGTTAATTGGAATTTGAATTAAATTGCCGTCTCTGTGGATCGACCCTGTCTACTACTGTGCTATATTTTATTAGCATCTTAATTGCAGGTTTTAAGCAGTATTTTTACTGTATTTGGTAGACACACGACAAGTCCTATCAAATTGGCACCGTTGCCGGGGACGGTTACAATTTTTATTCTTTTTCCTGTTTAATGTGCACTGGTGTTTTCTTGTGTTGTGTATGACCAGATATTCAGGTGCTGAATTACTTACTGATCCAGAGATCGAGAAGACTTGCAAACGCTTAGCCAAGGAGACACGGTTGCGTAAACTCGCAGAAACAGAGTTTTTACATTCTGACTCTGAATCAAATCCAATGGGTGATAGAGAGCGTGTAGAGGGCCCAGAAGAAGAGCCCACGCTGAAGGATTTGTGTAGCCATGATGCAGATGATAGGGCTTCAGCAATAGTCACTCCATCATTGCCCAATGGATTTCCATTGAAGAACGGTTGGCTGAATGGTATCCCAAAGTTTCATGGGGGTGCTAGAGATGATCCACACAACTTTCTTGCTGAATATGTGAAGAATTGCAAGGTGGGGCACTTACCCACAGGTGCCACCCTCGATCAGCTGAAATTGGTGGCCTTCCCATATGTCCTTACAGGTCCAGCAAATAGGTGGTTTTCATCATTGCCACCAAATTCTATCACCACCTGGCAGCAGATGAAAAATCTGTTCCTGAAGAAATACTTTCCTCCAACAAAAACCAACTTGGTTGTGAAGGAGATCAGCAGCATTCAACAAGATGTAGATGAGTCCCTCGAACAGTAGTAACATAGAGGAAGTGGTGTGTGCATGCTGTGGCAATCCGGGGCACTTTGCGCAGAACTGCAATCTTGCACATGAAGAAACAATTGCTCAATCTAATGCTGCAGGGAATTGGCACAATAATTCTAATGGAAATTGGCAGCGAAATGCACCCACGAGGGATCCATATTCAAATACATATAATCCAGGATGGAAGGACAATCCGGCATTTGGTTGGAAAAATCTAGAAGAAGGAGTTCAAGTTCCCTTCCCCTCAGAAGCAAATCAGTATGTTCCTGGTCATATTTTGGGGAATCCCAACCACCAAGCTTCAAATCCAAATATGGGGAGCAATAACCGGAGTAATGGACCAATGTACAGGCCCCCGAATCAGAGGGATTTTTTCAATCCGAATCAGAACAATCCAAGAGGAGGCAGACCAATGGAAGATGCCATGGTAGAGCTATTTGCTCAGTAGAAGGAGCAGCGAACAGCCATCGACGGGATTGCCGGAGTATTATCTCAGTTATCTGCTTCCATGCAAGAATTAAGAGGGAACCAAGGCCATTTACCTTCTCAAGTGCAGGTTCCGCGTGTGGAGAATATAAGTGCAATAAGTCTGAGAATAAACAAACGAGAACCAGCTGTGCAAAAATTACCACCTGCAGGGGGAGATTTGCCCAAGCCAACCATAGTCACTGAACCAGAGTTAGAAAATTCCGTATCTAAATTGCAGAATCAAGGGGCAACTTATAGGTTATCCCAACAGATGTATTTTCAGAATCAGAATGCTAATCAACAATAAAAGGGTGGCAAATCAATAGAGGATGTGATTGGTGAACTTGTTGGACAACAAAAAGAACAAATGACCAGTATTGATTGCTTAGCCAATATGATGTCACAGTTAGTCGTTTCTCTCAAGGAGATAAAAGGTGACTATGGTAAACTGCTCGCTCAAGTCTAGGTTTTGCCCGAGGAGAATGTAAGTACAATAAAAAGAGCAGAAGTACTGGAACCAACTATGCAAAAATCGCAGTCAGCAAGGGGCCGTCTGCCCAAACCGACGGGTGATCCAGAAGCTGAAAAATCAAAGCAACCTGAACCTGAGGAGCCAATCATTATCAGATCTGAATCTGAACCTGAGAAAAGCCCTGCCCCAGTTACAGTAAGCAAGGATGTGTATAAACCTATGCCGCCATTCCCAAATAGCTTACGGCCCAAGGCAAGGAAAATAACAGAGGACCCGATTGACTACTTGGAGGTTTTCGAAAAGATAGAGGTCACCCTTCCATTCCTAAAGGTAATTAAGCTTCCCCTAGTTGGGAAATTTCTGAAGGAATTCATGGCAGGGAAGCCAAGAGGGGCGAGCAAGGTGGTGTTAGGAGAGAATGTCTCTGCAGTAATTTAGAAAAAACTCCCTCCCAAATGCAAAGATCCAGGTATGTTCTCTTTACCTTGCATTATTGGAAATAAGAAAATAAAGCATGCTATGTGTGACCTTGGTGCCGCTATTAATGTTATGCCTTTGTCAATTTATGAGACTTTAGCTGGTGTTAAGTTGGTGGATACAAAAATAATAATACAACTAGCAGATAGGTCATGTGTGTACCCTGAAGGTGTACTTGAGAATGTTTTGGTGCGTGTGAATTCCTTTGTTTATCCTGCTGACTTTTATGTGATTAAGATGCATAATGATCCTGTCAAAGAATATGCTGGTGTATTGTTGGGTCGCCCATTTTTGAAAACTTCTAAGGCAGTGATTGGTGTGTATAATGGCTCTATCCGTTTGGATCATTGTGGTCAAAAACATACTTTTAGTATCGATAATACCATGAATAATCCAGAAGAAGTACATGTGAATAATATTGAGTTGAATAACCCTCTTGTCCAAGAATCTCTTGAGACTAATTTTCTGCAGGACAAGGAGGAGAAGATTCTTCCTCAGGATTGATTGATTCCAAGAGCCAAAATAGGAGCCAAGGAAAAGTCCTAACACTTGACTTGGAGGAACCTCCAGGTTATCAGAAGGACCGAAATCCTACAAGAGGGTGTGTCAAAGCCAAGGTGCGAAAAAGAAACAATGCAAAGACATGGCTTAGCACCGCCATAAAAGTTGATAAAGTGAAGCTACTGGGCGAGAGGTGTGATTGCCCAAATGGAGTAGTGCGAGTGCAAGACATGCAGTATTTCAAAGATTCTGGCCATATCCGAACAGTGGAACAAATTTCACTGTGGAACTGTCGTAATCATTAATAAGAGCTGAAGTTGCGTCTGGTCAAGACGTTAAAGAAAAGCGCTACTAGGAGGCAACCTAGTTTCTTTGTATTTTATTTTATTTTAATTTACTGCACACAAAAAAAAAAAAAAAAAGTAGTTTTGTTTTGTTTTATTAGTGTTTTCACAATTTAATTATTTTTACAGGGATTGGAAGAGCAAAATTTTGAAGCCAGAAGGGCAAAGTACAACTTTTAGAGCCATATTCCAATTTTCAGGAAGTTTAGGACCAGAACTACAAATTTTTCGGACCCCATCCTGCAATATAACTTTGTGGGCCGAATTTGGACTTACAGAAACTACAAGGACCTAATTGCAAGATGGTGGCCAATTTCAATTAACCAATTCACCAATTTCCAGTACCCATTTCCCCGACCCAATTACCCATTGCCCCTAACCTTCTATTAACCCAATTCAGCCACTAACCCAATTACCCACCCATTTACCCGACCCAATTCCCCAATTCTCCTAATTTACCCCAGACTTGACCCCACGCACTTCATCTTCTTCCTTTTGCTTTTCCCCAACCACCGCCCACAGACCTCCTCTCTACCGCCCAGTTCTTGTTTGTCTCAGGTAAGTTTTTCTGTTTTCTCCTTTTTTTGATTGTCTAGTTTGCTGTTTTGTGTTATGTTTGTTCTTCTTCGTCTGTGTTTAGCCCTGCATTTTGTTCTTTTCTTCGCTTGAGGACAAGCTTTCTTTAAGTGTGGGGATGCTTGCAGGGCTGATTAATGTTTTTCCTAACTGTTGTGTCATTGTGCATCCCCTGTGTTTCATTGTGTTTGCTTGGGGACAAGCAATTGTCTAAGTGTGGGGATGTAGGCACATTTGTCCTAAAAATTTTTATTTTTGTCCTGTTTGTGAGTCAAGTGTCGCTGCCTTTAATCTGATTTGGATCTGAAATATGCATCATAGATGAAGTGTGACATGAAGTATGCATGCTGTAGTTTTGAAAATTTAATCTGAGAAGTCCTAAATTAGTTAAATCTGGAAATATGCATGTTTTCCCTTTTCTTAAGCCATTGTACTGAGCCTAAATGCCGAATTGTTCGGGGAGAATCATTTGCTTGCCTGTCACACTGTCAAGATGGTATGGATAGTATATGGCGGGATGATGGGGAACCTTCTTAAGATTAACCACTTTTGGCTTGCTTTCTTAACCTACCCTTTTATATCCCTAGAAGACAAGTTGAAGCCTTGTATACAAATATATATATTTTTTAGTAAGTAAATAAGCCAAGGCCAATTTTTGTGATAAATCCTTTCCACCCCCCAGTGTGTTGAGTTGCTGAATTATGAATGAAGTCAAGTGGTGCAATGTTTAAACAATATGTGTGGATTATTTGGCAATGTATATGTGTGCCCAATGTTAAAAAGCTTATGGAAAGCAGAGAAAAAGAAAGAATGAAAATAAAGCAGAGAAAAGAGATAAAGAATGAAAAAGTTGTTGATGTTTTGAATTCTGCAATGTGCTGAAATTGTGATATATGATGAGCTGGGTAGAAATTTAAAGTGCTGAATTTGTGAGCCATAGTCCGCACAAAGTGCAAAAATGATGAATGAAACAGGCGCCAGTTTGCCCAAACAAAAGGGAGCTATGAAGAATTTTGAAGAAAGGTACAACAACTAAAGTTTAATTTTTGAGAACACACTGGGTTTGAATTTTTTTTTACAGGTGGCCTAGAACCCTTAGAATCTGTCCAAAGGTTCGAATCCAAGCCCTTGATTAGAAGGTTGTTTCTTAACTACTGTGTATCTATTCCTTCTATACTGTGGCGATGGTCGACTATCAAGCATGTATGATTCTGGCTAGATTAGGATTTATTTTTATCCTAATTTTTTTCTAAAAAATGTGAGATTGTGTGCATTACTGACCATAGAGTGCTGTTTTGGGAATTATTGCATGTTTTTGGATTTAGCTAATGGAATGACTGTTTTTGTGAAATAAATAGAACACATGCATATGAATTGAAGTGCTGATTTTGTGGTGTGAGTAAGTTCCAGAAAAGAGAAAAGGCAGATTTGTGAGTCTTATTTTGAGTCAAAGTGATAATAGTTGTTTTTATTAGAGTCAGTCCAAAGAGTCTAGTGTTTTGTTCTGTTTTGTGTCTGTGTTGTCTCTGTTTGAAGCAATGGAGAATTGAAGTATAAGTGCATTTGCTGAATTTATGGTATGCTCTAGTTCTTCACTTCACGCTTGAGGGCAAGCGTCATTCAAGTGTGGGGATATTTGATCTGCACGTTTTAAGTGTATTATTTTAGGACTTGTTATGGCAGTTCTCATGGGGTTTTGCCCAAGATTTTAATGTTTATTTGCAGTTTTAGAGATCGAGCCTAAGCAGAAAAGAATGTACAAAAAAGTGAAAGAATTGGAGCAGACAAGTCAAGGCCTAAAAAGCTCACATGATTTGTGGGCTACACCATGAAGGAAGCCACATTATCGGCCTGTATGTTGGATCCCCACAATTGGAGTCTCAAATTAATTATCCAATGCAAATTGGACTTCATGTTGCTGCACCCGCAATCAATTGCAAGTGGGCCAATTCCAATTGGAATTTAATCCAATTCCAATTGGAATTTAATCCAATCCGAAATCCAATGCATGGGGCCGATCCAATTAATTGATTCCAATTGGAATTTAATCCAATCCAATTGGAATTGAATCCAATCAGCAGGATGAACGTAGGCAGACGTAGAGTTGATACAGAGAAGCTTAAAAGGGAAGCAATGAAGTTTTGGTCAAATTACCAATCCATGAAGGAATTAAAGAGAGAAGTTGAGAGTTACCAAAAAGTGAAAAGATTCCATGTGCTTAATTACTTCTCTTTCCAAGTAGAAGAAGGTTTCCTTATTCAATTAGGAGATTTGTTAATTACAAATAATTCTCGCGCAAGATACAGTTTCGCGTTAGTATAGTTTTCCTCTGTTTTTCTCTGTTCTGCTCTGTTTCGATCGCAACTTTGGATTTTCCCGACGGGCAGTCTACCGTTTGGCCAAACCGGCGGTTGTCAGATCGCGACTTCTTAAATTCCAGTACAGTATTCTTTTTTCTCTTTTAATGTCTTCTTTTATAATTATGTGTTTTTCGTGTTTTATCATGAGTAGCTAATTTATTAGTTCTGGTATTATGTAAGAAGCCATAATCCATGCATGTATGAAACCCAGGAATTAATCTAAGGTCTAATGAATTATGTTTCTAAATTGCCTGTGTTTATATGTCTAATTACTAAGATTCTATTAAGCCTCATCAACTTAGTTTAATCTGGAAGAGTCAGTGAGTGGCACAACTACCGGCCGAGTAGTACAGGATTAATTGGGTAATAATTTCTAATGCATCGTCAGTAGGAATTATTAGTTTCGGGTTCTTCTTGTTCTTAATGCTTCTATTTGTTAATTAATAAGGTTTGCGGGGACTCGCGGTCTGTTAGTTAACGTAGTTAGAGAATAATTCCTTTGCGGGGACTCGTGGGGGATTATCGAGAATCTATGGGAGAATTGGGATTATTTGCGGGGACTCGCGGTAATACTATAACTGAAACGGCATAAGTAATTAGACAAGTTAAGAGGTTTATGATTGCATGCATGAGATTAAGGTGGAATTACATAATACCGGAATTTCCTCTCATTAATTGATTTCTGTTTAAGTCTTTTATTTAATTATTAATTATTTTGCTAAATTTAAGTGACAACTCTAAGGTCTCTTAAGAGACACAAAGGTGACTGCTAGTCATAGTTTGGTTTTATTTGCACGTTAATTGGAATTTGAATTAAATTGTCGTCTCTGTGGATCGACCATGTCTACTACTGTGCTATATTTTATTAGCATCTTAATTGCAGGTTTTAAGCAGTATCTTTACTGTATTTGGTAGACCCACGACAAGTCCTATCATCTGGACCTCCCTTACCTAGTCTATTGATTGCTACAAATACTATTTCATCTTTATGGATCACTTCACCAACTACATCTGGCTGTACCCTCTCAAACACAAATCTAATGTTGCCACCATTTTCTCTCGCTACAAAGCTCTTGTAGAAAACTTCTTCTCCAGGAAAATAATCAGCCTCCATTCAGACAATTGGGGGGGGTGAATACATGGGCCTTGCTAAGACCACTGGTCTTGCACACTACTTATCCATAAATGGCATCTCACCTCACCACCCCACCACACACCCTGGAACATAATGGGTTCTCTGAAAGGCGACACCGTCATATTGTTGAAACTGGTCTCTCTCTTCTCTCCAAAGCCTTCATTCCCCTCCAATTCTGGTCCTATGCCTTTGCCACTGCCGTGTACCTCATCGATCGTATCCCAACCCCAGCCCTTAACATGACCTCTCCCTACCACAAACTTTTTGGTTCACCACCCAATTACCACAACCTTTGAGTCTTTGGTTGTCTATGCTACCCGGGGCTTCGCCCTTACTCCCCTCACAAACTCGCATCCCGCTCCACCCCTTATGTATTTCTGGGCTACTCCCTCACTCAAAGTGCTTACCTATGCTTTAACCCTAGCACACAGCAGCTCTTCTCATCTCTTCATGTCCGTTTCATTGAGTCTGAGTTTCCCATGTCCAAAATCTATCCCACCCTTGCCCGTCCTACTTCATCAACTACTACAGCCTGGCTCACTTCCCTCACCCGACCATACGTCATACACATCATTTGCAGGTTGTTCCAATGGCTCTTTGCCAATCGACTCTACCTCAGGAACCCAGGCCTCAACCCCGTCCCCGGCCTCAACCCCGTCTCAGGCCTCGACCCCAGCCCCTATTTCGACCTTAGCCCTGGCCTCGACCTCAGCCCCGGCCTCGATCTCGTCCCCGGCCTCGACCTCAACCCCGTCCTTGACCTTGACCCTAACCCCAGGCTCCACTACAAGAAAAAAGGGATTTAGTGACGACGCGAAGTCGTCAGTAAAAGCCCGAAAATCGTCACTAAACCCTTTAGTGACGACAAACGGGTCGTCAAGTGGTCGCGACAATAGGTCCGTAGCTAAAGGGTCCAGTGACGACATTTTTGCACCGTCGTCACTAAAGCCTACCATTTAGTGACGACTTTCGGGCGTCACTATAGACAGTGACGACAAAAGTCGTCACTGTGTGTGCGTCACTAAAAGACCAAAGTCGTCACTAAAGGGTGTATTTTTAGTGACGAGAAAGATAGTGACGAATGAAAGTCGTCAGTAGGTAACAAATGGTCAAAGGCTTTAGTGACGAATCTCAGTGACGAAAAATAATCGTCAATACAAAAGTCAAAGCCTTTAGTGACGACAAACGGGTCGTCAAGTGGTCGCGACTATAGGTCCATAGCTAAAGGATTCAGTGACGACTTTTTTACACCTTCGTCACTAAATCCTACCATTTTCTGACAACCCATCTATCGTCACAAATTTTAGTGACGACAAAAGTCGTCGCTGCTTAGGCGTCACTAAAAGTCTAAAGTCGTCACTAAAGGGTGTATTTTTAGTGACGAGAAAGATAGTGACGAAGGAAAGTTGTCAGTAGGTAACAAATGGTCAAAGGCTTTAGTGACGAAACACAGTACCACGAAATGTCGTCAGTAAATCTAGTGACGAACTTCAGTGACCACAAATTGTCGTCAATATGGATCTGCTTAGTGACGCGATATTGTGACCATAATTAGTTATCAGTACGAAGTGACTTGAGTGATGAACATTAGCAGATTGGTCGTCACTGAAAATCCATTTGTGTTGACAAAATGGCAACAAATTTTTCTCAATATCCAACGACTTAACCGAAAAATTTACATACGCACGTCAACATTATGAATTATGAGCAATAAATATTAGTGACGGAAACATTCGTCACAACCAATTTATAAAAATCCTTATGACATACAAAGTAAGAAATAAACAAGAGAAATTGTCTCATTTCATCACAGTAGAAAATAGAATCGATTCCCAAACCATTTCAAAATTGAATCAGCCAAAAAACACTTTACACATTGAATATCAATATTCAACGCCAATTGAGCAAAGAAATATTACTCTCACATCAATCTAAGGGGAAAATATTCATTACGACAAACAATTGATTTAAGAACTACAAGAGGCATCACATAAGCTTTTCCTTAAAGAAAATGATCATAATACCATAGATTCCCATAAAGGTAAGGCAAAATGATCTAAAAGACAGTAGAATTTTTAGCATTGCCATATCCATATAAAGGCTACAAAAGGATCAATCTACACTAAATTCTCTTAAGCATATGATCCTATTAGTGGTTTGGAACAATCCAAAATGATCAATTCCTACATATGAGTTACTAAACGATTGTTCCAAAGAACTAACAACTAACAATTGCTACTAAATCACAATATGTCCAAAAGGCATTGACTAATACTATGTCAAAATATTGACAAGTGCTGAAGACATTGACTAATACTATGTCAAGATATGGACAAGAGCAAAAGGCATTGACTAATACTATGTCAAAGTATGTCCAAAAGGCATTGACTAATACTATGTCAAGATATTGACAAGAGCAAAAGGTCATAATATTGACAATATATCCAAAATAGTTTCCCACCATGAAATACGTCTGACAATTCCGTCAAAACATCCTTCTTGAAATCAAGTCACTGCAAAAAGGGAAAAATAGAACAACCATTATCTTATGCAAACCATATTTAAACACTCACAATGTAAATTCTATTTGAAAGAAACAAAGGAAACAAAAAAAGAAACACATCCAATATGTGAACTTACTTGTGTTCTTACCACTTAAAAACACAATCAATACTTCATAATCAGAATAAGAAATCAAGATATTATAGAAAGCTAACATACTTGAAATTTTGAAAATGTGTGAACTTACATCTTTTTGAGATTGCAAAGTTTGAATGAGTAAAGCAACTTCACTCGATAGAGAATTCATCCGCTCATCTGACTGCCTTTGTTTCTCTTTCAATTGTTTCACCTCTTCCTTTTGGGCATCTAACTCTTCAGCAAGAGAAATAGATTTTTTTTCAGCATCATCAGCTCTTTGGGAATGTCGCGCCACCTCAGCCCTCAAATTTTCAGTAGAAGAACGCTTTCTCTTGGATGAAGAACGCTTACGATGTCCAGGAAGGCGACCAAGTTCTTGTTCACAAATCTCAGTAGGAGTCAGTGATGTAGTAGCCTTTAATGTCGTCAACCTCTCCTGAAAAATAGAAACAATTATGCACCATATGAATTAGAAGTCTTAAATCAATTTTAGGAAAATTAGAATGGATTTTAACAAAAAATAACATATCAAGTATTCATGAGCATTGATGAAGTAGCTAAATATTGTAAAAGCAAAAAGGTAATTAATCTGTTTGCTTGTTCTTGAATGTTGATGGGAAGAAGCTTGTTCTTAGAACACTTTGTTCTGATAAGCTGCCGCAACAAGAAAACTTTCTTTTTGATAGGAGTTTGACCGTTCGCACAGTCGAAAAAATTGAAAGGTCTATTTTTTTGGATACAAGGCCTGAAGTCCTTTTGAAGATGAGGATGATGAAATAGATGTTTTTTATTCTGTTTTTGGGGAAGATATCAACCAACTTACTCGTGCTGACAATGGTAAACCTGAGATCAAGCTAAAGGAAGAAAATTATACTGAAGCTAAAAAGGCTACTAATGCTGAGAAGGACAATGTTGCGGATAAGGCAAAGGTAACTTTTTGTAAAAACAAGCCCAAAAAAGGATGAAGATGATTTAGTTTCTGATGATGGGGTTGTTTCGATGGATGAGGATTGGGATGAGAGTGATTCTGAAGGATACGATGACTCTGAGGAAAGTGATGAAGAAGAAACACCAAAAAAGGTTTTGAGACTGGCAAAACGGGCGCTGGAAATTCATCTATTAAAATACCTGGGCAGGATAAAGAAAGCAAAACTGGCCACTCCTCAAAAAACTGATTGAAAGAAGGGTAACAAAAGTTAGCAGACTCCTAAATCTATTGGATCCCATGTATGCAAGAGTCGCCAAAAGACATTTAATTTTGAAGCTGGTTTTGAACCTCACAACAAGGCAAAGCACTCTGCGGGAAAGTAAAGTATTATACTGAAAATGAAGGGGTCTAAATTATCTAATGGGATGGAATAGACTGCCAAGGCTATTTTGTATACTGGTGTAAAGTTAAGGTTCTGAATTGCTAGGTATTACTTTGTTGCAGTAATATCTCATGCATGCAAGAGTTGCAACAAGACATTTAACATTGAATCTGATGTTCAATCCCACATCAAGGCAAAACACAGTGAAGGAAGTACAAGCAGCGTTACAGATTTTAAAACTTGAAAGGCAAAAAACTAAAAGGGAAGCACAACTAGACAGGAGATGGCACAACACCATATACTTTTCAAGTAAATTTTCCAATTAACTCACAAACTGGCTTATCCTTTTATGAGAGGGGCCGCGTTATATAATGTGAATTATTGACATACAGCTCATGACTAAGCAGCAGTCTGTATAAACCTGAAGGTACTTAGGAATTTGTCAACTTTAACTTCAATTTGATTTAACAAATAAATGACTGAAAGAACCAAAGCAGCCTACAAAGTATCACTGGAAATCAGAAACAGAAGACACGCACACTTGGGAGAAAAAGCAATGCAACAGTGTTTCTTTCATCAAAAAGAAATTTGGCAAGATGCAGCCAGAATTAAAAAAATAAAAAGAAAATAAAGCATTCTGATTAAAGTTGCAGCCGAAAGTAAAAAAGAAAATCGAAGGTGCAGCCAGAAGTACAACCAAAATGGAAATTTCAGGTTCATGATTCACATCTTGTAATGAATGTCTATTTTTGATTAAGGAGAATCTTTAAAAACATGAAACCAAAATAAATTGGTGAGAACCTTTAAACTAGTCATTCACAATAAAACTCTAATGAAGCTAAAATAAATTCACAGTAAAAGACTATAAGTTAAACATGCAGCAACAGGTACAATAGGCAACACACAGGTTGCCAGCCATAAGAACAACTCATAACAAAAACTAGTCCAACTATAAAATTTACTTTATAATGTAATATGATCAGTAAAGGTAATTTCAAGAAAAGAAAGCACAAATTTAATCTTCAATTTTGTAAGAGTTAAATGACTATAGAATAAGCATATACAAACTACAAATTGCCCAAATATGTGGATAACAATATAATAGATACCATTTGTCCTCAGCTTTATCATTAACCAGTGCCAATTTCTTCTTTGAAAACCGTGAATCCTGAAAAGCTTTGATTGGGTCCACATCCTCCCCTCTTTCCAGCTATATAAGAAACTTAGTTAAAAGGAATAACGATCTAAGAATCAAATACTCTTAAGAAAATATACTTTCCAAACCTTTTCCTCACACGCTCTTGCAATAGATTTTGTTCCCACAGTTGTTAAGGTCGTACTCATTGCACGATTCGCAGCATTTCTCTCACACATTGCCTACCAAAACCCAAGAAGTGAGATAGTGATTTAAAACAAAATTCATAAAGGCCAAAATAAGCATAATATTTAGTACAGTGGAATTGTAAACCTTATAATCAGGATTGTCAAAGTGATTGCACAAAAATTTCCAGTCATCATCAGAAACATCTTCATGGGGCTTAGTTTTGAGTGCCTCGTCTTTAGATGGAAATTTTTTAAAATGCATATGGTAAGCATGCTTTGCAGTTTTGAATTGATTGACCAGCTGTGTGTGAATAATTGTTCTAACAGCTGAACTATCCTCATAAATGAACCCATCCTACAAGTTCAAAAAATAATTATATCATTATCAATTAGAAACAACTACAATTTAGGTTGTAAATATTAGTTAGATATACCGAAGCATTCCTGATGATCGCATCTTTCAATTTTTCATCTTGAGATTCAAAGTTGGGCTTGTTGAATCTAGCCATCTTGCGCATCACGCAACCCAACTCAGATATGAATTCTTTTGCATTTTCACCAACAATGCGCTCAGAATCTAGGTTAAATTTGACCACCAAATGATTTCCCGCATGCCTTTTATTTGCCAACCCAATATTTCTGGTTCGACCTCTCTTTCGAGCACTCCCTATGCATTTTGTTTTGTCAAAAAACAAATGAAGAAATGATAATAAAAAGTTATCGTATGATTTATTCATATGGAAATATAATGAGATATAAAACTCTCCAATTTGGCTTAAAGGTAGGTAGAATCAAATAGGGGCAACCAATTAAGTGTAAGCATTGAAAGGTATGTAATGTGTTTTACCTGTAGGAGTTTGCTCTTGCTCACTCTGCGATTGATCTTGAGTATTATGCACTTCATTGCTGCTGATTTCTCTTCCAACATGGGGGCTGGATTCTTCTCTAAGTTGTTGACATGCAGCACTAGACTCATTTGTTAGCTCAAGAGTTCTCTTAGCTTGCACTAGACGTGTGCTTCTCCTTGGTGTAAATTCATGCGAATGCTCCTCTTCCTCATCTCGTAAGCGAAACTTTGGAGTGGCGTGAGTAGTAGGTAAGCGAGGGCTTCTTCTAGGTGATGATTGTGTAGTTAAGGGATTTGGAACTTGTTTTTTTCGTAACTTTTGTCCTCCTGGCGCCATCTACATATAATAGAAAGGCAAAATAAGTCTTAAAAAATTCCAGAAATCACTTGGTTATATACATTAAATTTCAACATATCAATAAATAAAATGAGAGAATACAGTTGCTAAGCTATATCTGAGAGAAAAAGATAATAAATGCAAAGGTAAAACATGTTAATTCTACTCCAGTACCAATGGAACCAAAGATAAAATTCAAATGCACTAAAAATTTCATCTTTAACAAAAATCTGGAAGCATACATTGGATACTAAATTCACACAGAAAATAAAGAGAAAGTATTGTGCATCGGATCTTTAATTTCAGCCAATGAAACAAAGGATATTCAAGATTCAATCGATACTGTCTCTAATCTCTAAAATGTCATTCAATAGCTCAACTGAAAAGCTCACCTATTCTGAATCAGTATAGTCCGATGGACAGAAAACCTCTTCATCGTCTTCGTCGTTCCAATCAATGTCATCGTCATCATTCACGAAAGAAGCATCATTTTTTGGTGAGCTATCATTAATGGCTGAGGAATCAACTAATTGTAGTGGCACACTGCCCCTAACTAGTGTAGTCGCTTCAATATTTAAGTCTATAACAAACAACATTTCTGGTTCAAAACTATGTATACATAAATCCAGAGGTGAAAATTGGAAGAAATGGGATCAGTTATCAGGAAATGAGCAAGTAGTAAACAACAATGACAATTTCCTCAAAACTAATTATCAGGTGCTTCAAATTAATTCACAAAACTTTAACTTACTCTGTATAGCCCCGATCGAGCTTTCAGCTAATTAAAGGCAAAAGACAGCATAGAAAATTACATGCACATAGTTTTATGTCAACGGGTTGGCAGATTGGAAGAGAAGTAAAGCTTTCACAATTTCTTTTGACAGTCATCCAAGTAACCTAAATGAGTAAGTAAAGCTTAAATTTTTCTTTTTCCTTTTCATTTTCCCTTATAATCCCAACATTTTCTCTTTTTCTTTTCACCTTTTTTAACGAACAGAGAATGAAAAAGAGCATGACGTTAAACAAGAAGCTACAAAACAGTACGTTGGGAGATTATTCATAGTTTTTTTAAACAAGAAGAGGGTTATTGGGGAATGAGAATGAGAATAAGAATAAGAGTAAACATAAAACACATTGCCTCATCAAATAGTAAAAGATACTAAAAAAGATCAACCTTGATTTAACCGAATGCTCATACACATACGTTGTTAGCAACTAGAACTCCACAACTTGTAACAGTCGTGAAATCTTCCCAACGTGCACTAACTACATCAGTTCACAAACTAGTTATCCAAGATCAGACACTAATTACATACAACATGTTCTACCTCTACTAACTTGCATGACATAAAGAAATTGAAAAGACTACATTTCAAACTTAGTGCTCCCTATTATCTTGCACGGGGTTGAAATGGATGAGATAAAATCGAACATCCAGCACCAATCCAAACCTCCGGACATCTTGTACAAACTTAATACTTTGTTATGCACTCAAATGATTGTATATGGCATCATGAGGCAACCATCAATGGTCATTTTGAAATGCATATTGTAACTTATTCCACTGTGCATCAGCTGGTAAGTATGAGCATTTTAACATCAATATGCACTTGTAAAAAGAAAAACATGCAAACTTATCTTTCGATAAGTAGGATATACTATCAAGTCTGAGCTAAATCTGCCTGCTAAAACTAATAGGGTGGAAGCTCTGTTTCAAAATATTTGGTTGTCGCTTGTCTATGACCTCAAACACAACGTAAAGGAAACATAGATGAACCAACAACAAGAAGAGCATAAATACAGCAGATTTATAGCAAAGGTTCCTCAAGTTTGTATGGTAATTGGATGCTGCAACAAAAGATCAAGAAAATAGAAGCAACATGAGATAATGAAATGGCACAAAAATGTTCAGTAGCTTACCAAACATACTGAATATTCCCTCCTTATTTTGACTAATAACATCTGTTCCCCTATTATCAGAGACCAAGAACTCATTCAGCCCAAGCAACAAACAGAGTTGGTAGCTTACAAAACAGTACTCATTCAGCCCAAGCAACAAACAGAGGTGTTGACTATCAAGTTCTACACTAAAAAAGCAGCCTTAAGATTTCATTGGCTAATAGCATTAATTCAAACCAGAAAGTCTTCTATGGCACAAATTAGAAGTCAAAGAACTCATCTTCCACTAATCCACACACAGATAATGAATGCAACTAGATTTCTACCCTCGAAGTTCAAGAAAATCATAAAACGAGTAAATTAACTTTGACAACCAGCAAGCTGAATTTCCCCATCTCCAACCTCAAAGATCCAAACTTTAAACACACATCCTTAAGCCAAACAATTGACCCACAACTTCTGACCACAATAAATAAGGAAAAATCATTGAATGAAAGCTTACCTAAGATGATGAGCTTCAATCGCCAACAGTTGGGATGAACTTCATTGCCGGAGGTAGCAGATCTAGCTTGAAGACACACAATAAAGGAGGTTCTTACTCTTGAGTGAAAGCCCTCACTGCAGAAACTTCTTTGCCCAAAATCAAGCCCTCATTTTTCTTCTTCTTTTGACGGAAGAGAAGAAAGCAAAATGTTGACTTCAAAATGTATCTAACCCACTTTTCTTTCCTTGTTTTTCTCAAAATGTTTTTGTAAGAATGTATTTTAAAAAATCTTTATATTTTTAAAAAATATGAACGTTCAATTGAACAAAACTACTGTTAGAAAGAAGAAAAAGAAAATAACATGATTTGAAAATGAAAGTTGGGAAGTGTGATTAATTTATTTTTTTAATGAATAATGCAAAGTTTACTGTAGCCTAAAAAATTCTCCAAATTTCCTATATAGTATTTTAGGGTGGTTTTGGGGTGGGAAAAATATTATTTGAGTCATCATTTTTTCCTTTTTAATACGATAGGTAATCTTTTAGGAAAATTTTTTTTTAAATTAAAAATATATTTCAGTTTTATTACCAGCTCCAAAAAAAGTTTAATGTTTTTGTTGCCATACGCTTGCGGAAGTTTACTGGAATTTTATTTACTTAGTTTTGTAGTTCATACGGAATTGTTTCTCAAATATATATCAAGAAATATGGATTCGGAGAAAATTATAAAGGTGTTTTAGTAATATTGTTAAATATAGATTAAAAGAGAAATACAAATACTGCCTTAGTGATATTGTTAAAAATTATAGGCTGGAAGGAAAATATAGTTTTAGAGGCATTGTTAAAAGTTATAGAAAAATATAAAAGTGTTTTAGTGACATTGTTAAAAGTTGTATACTTAGAAAAATATAAAGGTGTCCTACTAACATTGTTAAATGTTATGGACTAAAATAAAAATAGTAGGGTGTCCTAGTGAGAATATTAAATGTTATGACCGAAAGATAAATGTTAGGGTGTTTTAGTGGCATTGCTAATAGTTATGGACTAAAAGAAAAAATAGAAGGGTGCTTTACTAATATTGTTAAAAAATAAGGGCTAAAAGAGAAATATAAGGGAATCTTAGTGTCATTGCCAAAAGTTATGGATTGGATGGAAAATATAAGGGTGTCTTAGAAGTATTGTTAAAAGTTATCGATTAAAAAAATATAAGGGTGTCTTAGTGAGATTGGAAATAAAATATAAAGGTGTCTTAGTAGTATTGTTAAAATTTATAGATTAAACGCAAAATATAAAGGTGTCTTTGTGATGTTGTTAAAAGTTATACAGTAGGAAAAATATAAAAGTGTCTTAATGACATTGTTAAATATTTATGAGCAAAAACAAAAATCGTAGGGTGTTTTGGTGGAAAAGTTAAAAGTTTTTAGACTAAAATAATTTCAGTAGATACAACTAGTTTGGATGTTCATATGGAATTATTTTCCAAATATACTCCCCCCGTTTCCAAATAAGTGGCCATTATAGATAATTATTTTGTTTCCAAATAAATGTCCCTTTGCACATTACAAGAAAAAAAAATTTAAATAGTTCCAATATTACCCCTTAATTAATTGATTACATTTAATGATATTATTTTAAATGCACATACATTGACACATTCCCATTTGAAATGTAGTCAAGCCAGAAAACATAAATAGGGGTAAAAAAAGATAAATTCACTCATCTCCTTCATTTGTGTATTTTTTCTATAAAAACCACTTATTTGGGAACAGAGGGAGTATATATTAAGAGATGTGGACACAAAATAACTATTAGGGTGTCTTAGTGGCAATGGTAAAATTTGTGGACTATATAAAAAATAAGAGTGTTCAATGATATTGACAAAAATTAATGGACTAAACGAGAAATATATGAGTGTCTTAATAATATTGTTTATAGTTATGGATTATAATGATGTCTTAGTGATATTATTAAAAGCTATATGCTATAGGAAAATATAAGGGTGTTTTATTCACATTATTAAAAGTTATGGACTATAAGAAAAAAATAAGAGTGCCTTAGTGACACTGTTAAAAGTTATGGGCTCAAATAGAAATATAAGTGTGTCTTAGTAAGAATTAGTGTAAAAGCTATGGGCTAACAAAAAAAATATAAAGTGTATATTGTTAAAAGTTATGAGTTAAAAGAAAAATATAAGAGTGCCTTAGTAACATTCTTAAAAGTTATAGACTAAAAGAAAAAAAAAAGGATACGTTAGTAACATTGTTCAAACTTATGAGCAAAAAGAAAAATATAAGGGTGCCATAGTGACATTATTAAAATTTATGGACTAAACGAAATAAAAGGGCGTCTTACTGACATTTTTAAAAGTTATGGGCTAAAAGAACACTATAAGGGTGTCTTAGTGGCATTTCTAAAAGTTATGGACTAAAAAGAATATTATATATATTATTATAGATCAATACTTTTAATTAAGGATGAAATGCATGAAACATCAATTAACCTATGAACTTTTGCAAAAAATGACACTTTAAAAAAAATTCCTCTTTTTTATACACTCAACTTCAAAAACACTCAAAAAATGACACTATGTCTGGTTCTGCCGTTATCTCACTAACGGAGCAAAAAAGTCAGGGGTATTTTTGTCATTTTGCACGTCTCCGGCACTGTTCATCTTCCAGAATAAAATTTTCTTTTTTTAAAAAAAAAAAAATAGTGCAATTTATAAAAAAAAATTTGGGAAGATTAACAGTACCCTTGATGGCGAAATAACGAAATTGCCCCTGAGTTTTTTGCCCCTCACCAAATGAGCAAAAAATTCAGGGGCAATTTCATCATTTCGCACATCTCCGGTACTGACATCTTTCCAAAAGAAAATTTTAATTTTTCTTTAAAACATTTATGACTTTTTTTTTAAAACTTTTGAAGTTTTTTTTTTTGGGAATAAAGAGCTCATTGACTTGGTAAATATCAGTTTCTTGACTGATCCCATCTCTTTGTGTATTTTCACATTTTTATTTGATACAAAAATATGGTTATTTAATTTGTTAATATTAACTGAGAAGTAGAGTTTAGGCATATTTGTGTAATTGATATCATTTTTTAGTTCTAATTGGTCGTTTATTCAAAATTATACCAAAATTTTAAAAAATCATAACTGTTTTAAAAAAAAAAATTTTAGCAAGATGAACAGTACCTGCAATGTGTGAAATTACGAAATTACCCCTTAATTTTTTGCTCCTTTAGTGGTGAATCAGCAAAAAAATAGGGCCATTTCGGTCCTTTTGCCATCTGGGGGTACTGTTCAACTTCCCAAAAAAAAAATTTCAAACATTTCTTCAAATAGTGCAGACCTTTAGTTTTTTAAAAAAAAAGATAATTTTTTTTGTCAGATGAACAGTGCACGAGACATGCAAAATGACGAAAATACCCCTGACTTTTTTCTCTATTAGTGAGATAACGGCAAAACCAGACAGAATGTCATTTTTTGAGCGTTTTTGAAGTTGAGTGTCTAAAAAAGAGAATTTTTTTTTTAAAGTGTCATTTTTTGCAAAAGTTAATATTTAAATGATTGTTTCATGCATTTCACCCTTTACTTAATTGAAATGTATTCATCAAATTTTGGGTTGTCTTGCTAAGGAATTATGTGAACTTATCTAAGCCATTTTTTGGAATATTAAATCAAACTGAAATGTAGTTAAGGATAATTGAAACATTTAATAGACGAAAAATGGATAGTGATGGGTTGGTAAAACAATGTGTAACTTTTCTTGAGGACATGGTTTCGAGCCTCACTTCAACCAATTTTGATGCCTCTATTTTTCTCTAACAACACAACATACTTTTACTGACCATAATTTGTCGTCACTATAAATAACTGTTTTAGTGACGACAAATTGTTGCCACAATATTGCTATCCCCATGCCTTTACTGACGAAAATAAATTTCGTCATAAATTTTCGTCACTAAATGTCTTCAAACTACTGACGAACCTCATTTTCGTCACTAGTTTCGTCACTAAATGTCATGAAATAGGCGGGAAAGGTTCGCGCCACCCATATAGTGACGACTTACTGACGACTTTTGAATCTCGTCACTAAAACTCCCCATTTTGGCGAAATTTTAATGACGACTCCGATTTTCGTCACTATTAAGGGTCTCTACTGACGACTTCCACTGACGACTATAATAATTTCGTCACTACAGCCCATTTTTCTTGTAGTGCTCCCACTCAGCCTCCACTTCTGTCTCGGCCTTTCCTTCAACCTCGTCTCATCCCTCTCCCCCATCAGCACCTCCTTCTCACCCACTAGCCTTACCACAACCTCCAGTTCACACTTCCACGGTAATCACTCACTCTCAAAACAACATTCATAAACCGACCACGTAAACTGTCCCTCTTCGCCCAACTTGTCCCTGACCTTGAGCCAACCTGTGTGACCAAGGTCTCAAAGATATCCGCTGGCGCCAAGCAATGTCTAAAGAGTTTGATGCCTTAGTTCAGAATGGGATTTAGGAGCTAGTCCCTCCCTCAGCTGAGCAGAATATTGTGGGGTGCAAATGGATTTTTAATATTAGAAGGTTATCTGATGGTTCTATTGACAGGTATAAGGCTCACTTGGTAGCCAAAGGCTTCCATCAATGGCCCAGTGTGGATTATCATGAGACATTCAGCCCGATGGTCAAACCAACCACCATTCGCCTAGTACTCTCACTTGCCATCAGTTGGGGATGGGACCTACAACAACTTGATGTCAATAATGCCTTTCTCCAAGGCACCCCTACGGCTGCAGTCTACATGGCTTAACCCCAAGGCTTTATTGATGCCAACAACCCTCATCATGTTCGCAGGTTGCGAAAGGCGATATACGGGCTCAAGCAAGCTCCCCGGCATGGTACAATGAACTGCACCACTTCCTACTTTCATCGCCCTTCAAGAACTCTGTTCTCTTTCTTCATCTTCAAGGACAACAACACACCCTCCTACTCATTAGCTATATGGATGATATCATCATTACAGGTAACAATATAGCCAAAGTTCAGGCCTTCATCTCTACTCTTGCCCGTCGCTTCTCTCTTAAAGACCTCGGCCCCTTACACTACTTCCTTGGGATTAAGGTCACTCCCACTACTACAAAAAGGGCTTTTAATGGTGGTTTTTAAGGGTTTTGAACGGCAGTTCTTGGCCTTTTTGAACCGCCATCAATCTGGCAGCTGTAGTAAGTTCGCGGACTTTCTACGGCGGTTTGAACCGTCGTAGAAAGTTCCCACTTTCTATGGCGGTTCAAGGTTGAACCACCGTAGAAAGTGTCTACTTTCTACGGCGGTCTATGGTTGAACCGTCCTAGAAAGTGGATTTTCTACGGCGGTTCAATCTTGAACCGCCGTAGAAAGTGGGAAATTTTTAGACCCGAACCGCGTTAAAAACCTGCTGCTAAAACCTGGTTTAAAGCAAAACCCGATCCTTCAAGTTGAAATTTAATACAAATATCACCAATATACAAATTTAAATCGCTATTATATTACAGGGGCATATCCAAAAATATTTGTACAATTATAATATGAACATGTTTAATTAGTATCCTTCAACTACGGCTAATGCTCTAAAATATAACTAGCGCATATTTTTCGCACTGCATCTATATCCACATTGCGTAATGGAGTGCGGTCGAGCTTGAAGTGCTGCAACAGAGTTTTTGAAATTAAAAAGTAACTCAGTAGCAAAATGAAATATAGTCAATTAAGTAAGTTATGAGAAATCAAATACCTTTTCGAGTGCCAATGTGTCGGATTTCATTGCTATTTGGTACATGTAGTGAATTACATAGTACCCACACTCCCAGTTAGACATTTGCTTTTTATGCTAATGAATATTAATATATGAGTTAGAAGATCATACAATTAATTGTATACAACACAACGTTGAGTAAAAAATTTAATATTCATAACTTCATTCATATTAATCTAATTAATTAAATAACTAGGACTCACTAATTGCTACTGATCGAAAAGGCAATTGCATGCATATATTAACTAACCTACAGTGATGGACTCACGGATTGCATGGATAAATTAAATACCTCAATAAATAACTTGACTAACTAATAAATTAATTGACTAACACTACTAACTTAGGCTACTAGACTCACGGATTTAATTAAAACAACTAATTGTATACCACACAACGTTGAGTAAAAAATTTAATAAGAACCAATTTTACCTTCACTACTATCCACGAAGGTTGCATATGCACATTTCTGGGCAATCCTAAGAAAGCTTGATAGTTAAACATCCCCCTATAAAAATGAAAGCGGAACGAAAATAATTAGCAACATATGTATATATATATATATATATATATGATTGGCATTAGAAATTATATATGCATTCTAACAGTTGTTAATAAATATAACTCACTCATCTATAAGCACCACTGCCTCCTCTTTCTGTGGATTTTGTAAATAATTAAGCCAGTAGACAACCTTTTCTATCGGTCTAATGGCTATTAGCATCCAATGTTCATTGCAAACAAAAAATTTAATGACGTCAGATCTTTAAATCAGTGCCGATTAAATATTAGAGAAGCGCTTACAGTGTCACTTACCCCTGAAGATAAGGCACCAGATAAATTTCTTTCTTCCGATCCTTCAAGTTTCGCGTAATGTAGTGTATCCTATCTTCATATGTATTTCCTATGGGTGTGACATGATCAGTCGAGAGGAAACCTATCCCCTTTCTCCCATTCCTTTCAACTAACTCATGTAAAGCTCTAAAGAATTTACAAAAAGGGCTTCATTGGTTAGTCTAGGCACTGGAATGCATACTATATATAAAAATAATCAGAAATAGGTTATAAAATTAAGTGGAAACTCACTGGGTGAACAATTGCATCAAACAATTTGTGACCATGCTTTCTCTCTTTAATAATTCTCCGACATCCTCTCGATCCATCGCAATAGGATCCTCTCGATCCATTCGGAGCTGTAACTCTTGCAATGGATCAGATGTCGATGAGGATGACATCTCAATCGGAACCGTCGCCGAAGGAGATTTTATATCATCCATATAATTCATCCGGCCTTTTTTTCTTTTGGGCACTTTTATCCACCTAACATCATTTGAAATAACATGAAATATACAAAACGGTATTAAGTAATTCACAAATAAATGAAAGAATATACCTGTGTTACCGGATCCGACTGAATAATTTCAATCAACTGTATAGGCCATTCCACGAAAAAGGATCTGGCCATTCCCATAGTTGCAGCCTCTTCCTCAGGAAATGGTAGTGGGGCAAAGTCATCATAGGAAATTTTAATTGTAACCCTCGCGCAACCTTTCCTAACCTCGCGCCCGTGGTGCTTTCTTTGCATATAAATATTTCCCTTTGCCACAAGCTTACGCCACTTTTGCGTATCCTCACAGATGAACAGATGGCATTCACACCCGTCCTGAGATAATAGGCAAGCGAATGAACATTAATTAACTATTAAGTCTAACTTAACAAAGCAAGTGTAATCATGAAACCAAATTCAAGCGTCTTTAATTAGAAGTGACAATATGAAAGAAATTATACATTAGAATTTATTAATTAGATAAAAACCAAAATATAAATGTAAAATTTCATTATTGTAAAATAAAAATAAAAGAAAGATGTTTAATATATTAAAAAAATTGATAGTTTTTTTAATTGCAGTATTATATTTTTAAAAGGAAAATATATACTTCGTTTTAAAAAAAATATAAAGTATTTGAATACTTGAATACATATGCAAAAAAATAAATAATAAAAAGATTTTAAAAGAAAAATAGAAAAATAAAAGTCTACCCAAGAAGAATAGCAGTAATACTCTATAGAAAAATGAAAGACATAAATGTATTTTAAGTACCTTGTATTCGCCTAAAAAACCCCCGTCAGAGGCTTTGATCGGGTCCGTAGGTGAAACATGTAGCATCTCCAACTCAGGCAAACGTGTAGGGATAAGAGGAGAAACAGGGCTCACAGGGGAAACAGGGCTACCATGAACCTCAAACATCTCTGGGCCCATTCTGGAGGTCTCTGGGTGCACGCTCTGAGCTTTGGCACTATTGATGACAGTGGCTCTGACTATATCATAGTCAGTTCCCATCTGACCACAAATAAACCCAACCATCATCTTCAGTTGTGTTTGACATTCATCGAGCTGGGCAGTGGTTTTCTGAAGCTGTCGCTTAGTTACATCTAGTTCATCTTTCAGCGACGGCCTTGTTTTTGGGAAAACCTCTGTGATACGTGCCCTGGTAGAATGGCCTTGATACCGACCGGGGTGATCGGTCTTTCCCGTTGCAATGACAAGAATGTCATTCCTACCCTCTGCAACTTTCTCCCCTTGTGACTCGCGGGAACATAGATTGTCCTAAACGTTTTGCCAAAAATATGAAATGTAAATAGATCAATTAAATATAGTTTTAAATATATGCTTAGCTTAAAGAACTGAACCATAAGAAAATGTATGGTGCAAAACTTACAATTTCCATCCCAACACGACCAGCCTCTGGCGTGAAGTATTCCCCTTTTTTGTTTGTGTGAGCCTGCCTCCATAGTAGATGACGGCCTGGCCCTGAATAAGAATCTTCGCCTTCTTCTTCGGACTGACCATCCTCTGAAGGCTTTTTCCCGGATGCAATCATTGCCTCGTCATGCAACTGCTTCTTCAGCAGTCGGTAGCCACCACGAGATAAATTATGGTAGAAAGCATTTAAAGTGGCATTCTTTTGTGCTTTTCCACGAATTGCCTATAGAAAAATATAATGAAAAATTATTATCCATAAATTGAGCAATTTCAAATATCCAAAAAGAAGAAGGAAATCAATTTCAAAAAATATACCTGCCATTCTTCTGTCTCGCAGCTAGCCTTGAACTTAATCCATGTCTCCCTAGGGAGATATTTATACTCCAAGCATGGGTCCTCACCCTTCAAGTCACCATGTACATATCTCCCTAAAAAGGATTTCCAATCTTTCCACCGTTTACCGGCATAAGAAATCCACTTTGTTTCGAGTTCTTCGGTTGACTCAAAAACAAATAATGCCTACAGTAAAAATTAGAAGTAAAAATTTAGGTAAATTTGGGTTCATTTGTATGAAAGAATAAACAAACAATGCATTATAATTAAAGACAATACCCGTATTTCCATCCACACTCTCTTCTTGATCTCGTCGGGAACTTTGGGCCATGATGCATATTCCATTATGTCCACTTTGCTCCGGGCCGTGAATGCCACAAAGGTAATCCACTTTGTATGATACTTTTTAGGCTCGAGCTCGGAATCAAAAGAAATGTTAAGAGTTTTCCCTTGAGATGCATTTCCAATAGATCATTGCAATTTGTGGGCCCTCTACCTCTTCTAGATCTAGTAGAAGAACCATCTCCATTGCCATTTCCCTCATCACTATGCTCCTTATTGCTTTTTCTTTTTCGGGCCATTGAAAGTACCTTAAACTTCATGTACATAGAAAGAGAATTCAATATAACATATATGAAATTAAAGAAAAGCTTTAATGTCAAATACAAGAATGCCTGTAATGTGAAAAAAAAAAGGCAATGTACATTCGCAAAATTCACTCCTAAAAATACACAATTACCATTATCCAAATTAAACCAAATGAGGGCCAAAAAGTGGACTTATAAAGGGTACCATTGATAAAGTACTTCACATTTCACAACCAACAACTAATGAGAACAATCATTAATTTCTAAGAAAGGAAAAAGCCAAAATTTACTGAGGAATGTAAAAGATTCAAGGAGGAGTACTTCACTCCTAAAAAATACTCTCATTTCCTAAAGCAATAGAAATACTTTGTGATTTCGCAATAAAGAAGCTTTACATTGATGCAAAGATAGCCTCACTTTCAATATATTAGTTGCATTCATGACATTAAACCAAGGGAGGAACACACCTTCACTTCAACCACAAAGCATTACCCTCCTTTACACTAACGAAGAAACCATACATCGCAAAAGGTAAAACATTTAAGGAGAAGTGATATTTCAAACTCTACATTCATGAAAAAAAATCCCCTTCATCAAGGAGAACCCTCACAAAGCATATTTCACGCTTTTGAAACAAAGATAAGGGAAAGCGAAGAGGAGATAGTGATATTTGCAATACACAATTACCATTATCCAAATTAAACCAAATGAGGGCTAAAAAAGTGGACTTATAAAGGGTACCATTGATAAAGTACTTCACATTTCACAACCAACAACTAATGAGAACAATCATTAATTTCTACTAAAGGAAAAAAACCAAAATTTAGTGAGGAAGGTCAAAGCTTCAAGGAGGAGTACTTCACCATCAAAAAAATACTCTTCTTCCCTAAAGGTACTTAGTGCTTGTGCAAAAAAAAATGCTTCACATTCATGCAAAGATTTCTTTACTTTCAACATATAAGGGGCTTTGAGACATTGAAACAATGGATCCCTAAAGAAAGAACCCTATAAAGATTAAATTTCACAAAGTGGAATTAACAACAAAGCATTTTCCTTATTATCACTAAAGGAGGAACACTAAATCGAATAAGAACCGAAATCAAACACCAATGTTCTAAAATTAATCAAGCAAAACCGAAATAAACATTTGAGTTTCTCATATTCATACACTAAACCCGAATTGAAAGGGTACCTAATTGAAATCCCATTCAAAACCCTAGGTTCTCAACTTATGTAGGACAAAACACGAAATTCAACAACCAAACCAATGCAACAAACAATCAATAAATCCAAAAGCATTCCAATCATTCATCACAAGGATTAAAACCGAAATCAACATTATATCAACCCAAAAAACCCTAGTGCAATGGGAAGCATTTACAAAATGTAAGGTAACATTGGAAAAGTTCTAAAATGGAAGCATAGAAAGTGGATAACCTTTTGTGTGCACTCCTAAAACTAAGCCCGAACTATTGGAGGGGGGAAATTTCAAATGTTGGCCGGTTGGAAGGCAACCCACACACAATCGTGTGCTGCGATGGTCCAGCCGTGAGGATCGGGCCGTGATGCAGCCGACGGTCGAGTGGGAAAATGGCGCAAAGGTGCCTCGGTTGCGCCGGCGACGGGAGAGGAGGAGAATGGACCAAACAGCCGCGGTTGAAGGGAGGGGGAAACAGGGGAGAAGCAGGGGAAAAAAGGGGAGAAGAAGGGGAAGAGAATGAGGGAAAATGAAAGGAAAATGTCTAAGTTCAAATTTGATTTGAACTTAGACCGGCTCGTTGGTTCAACGGCGGTTCAACCGTGAACCGCCGTTGAACCAACTTTCTACTGCGGTTCACGAGTGAACCGCCGTTGAAAGTATACTTTCAACGGCGGTTCACGAGTGAACCGCAGTAGATTCTTCTTTCAACGGCGGTTCGCAGTTGAACCGCCGTTGAATGGTCTCGTTTTTCTCGTTTGTCTCGATTTAATATTAAATTTTTTTTTCCATTTTCAAAAACTAAGCCCACAATTTTGTAAATATAATAATACATACCTAGATTGTGTATATTTATTAATTCTATACACAATCTCGACTTTTATGAACCATTTCATAATTAAATTTCAAAATTTCCATTGAACCATATATTTGCATTTAAATTTCCCGTGCTATTACACTATAATTATATTTCAAATATAAAAATTAATAAATTTCGTAAATTTACATGTAAGAGTCGATAAAGTAATAAGCTTCATTATGTTCCCTAAAATTTCTACTTTTTCGACTTGGGCGACCGGGATAAAATAATCAAATCCACAAATGCATTAGGTACGTATAGTAATATAAAAACTAATATTAATTGGTTAAGTGGCCGAATAAAAAATTAAATACTTACTGGATTTCATTACCTTACATACATATATAAACACATATATATATATATAAACATCTTCCTATTTTCTCCTTTCCGCTCTTGTACCATATATTTGCATTTAAATTTCCCGTCCTACTACACAATAATTATAGGTCAAAGATAAAAATTAACAAATTTCGTAAATGTACATGTAAGAGTCGATAAAGTAATAAGCTTCATTATCCTCCCTAAAATTTTTACTTTTTCGACTTGGGCGAACGGGATAAAATAATCAAATCCACAAATGCATTAGGTACCTATAGTAATATAAAAATTAATATTTGTTAAGTTTCCAGGAAAAAATTAAATAGTTACTGGATTTCATTACCTTACATACATATATAAACAAATATATATGTATAAACATATATATATATATATATATAAACATCTTTCTCTTTTCTCCTTTCCCCTCTTAATGCACATCATCCAACTCTCTCCTCTCTGGTCTCGATCTCTTGTAAATTTCCACTACATATATAAAATGTTTTCATTCGAAGAATTGAAGACTTGAAGACAACTTTTATAATTAAGTCTTATATATATATATATATATATATATATATAACGTATTTTGAAAAAAATAGAGGTTTACGTGAAAACTTTGACGGGGAAGACCATCATCCTCGAGGTCGAATCCTGTGACCCAATTGAGAATGTCAAGGCGAAAATCCAGGAAAAGGGTGGCGCTTCACTCTCTATTTCAATCTTAAGCGTCACCGCGGTTAATTTATGAAAATGGGAGAAAAAAACTTAATAGGGAGTAGGGGTTTAGGGTTTAGAAAATGATATAAAAATAGAAAATTCATGCGTAGCGCGGGAATTGGCTCCAAAAACTACTTTTCTACGGCGGTTCTCGGTAGAACCGCCGTAGAAAAGTAGTTTTTGGAGCCAATTCCCGCGCTACGCATGAATTTTCTATTTTTATATCACTCCCTAAACCCTAAACCCTAAACCCTACTCCCTATTAAGTTTTTTTTCCCATTTTCATAAATTAACCGCGGTGCCACTTAAGATTGAAATAGATAGTGAAGCGCCACCCTTTTCCTAGATTTTCGCCTTGACATTCTCAATTGGGTCACAGGATTCGACCTCGAGGATGATGGTCTTCCCCGTCAGAGTTTTCACGTAAACCTCCATTTTTTTTCAAAATACGTTATATATATATATATATATAAGACTTAATTATAAAAGTTGTCTTCAAGTCTTCAATTCTTCGAATGAAAACATTTTATATATGTAGTAGAAATTTACAAGAGATCGAGACCAGAGAGGAGAGAGTTGGATGATGTGCATCAAGAGGGGAAAGGAGAAAAGAGAAAGATGTTTATATATATATATATATATATATATGTTTATACATATATATATATGTTTATATATGTATGTAAGGTAATGAAATCCAGTAACTATTTAATTTTTTTTCGGCCACTTAACAAATATTAATTTTTATATTACTATACGTACCTAATGCATTTGTGGATTTGATTATTTTATCCCCTTCGCCCAAGTCGAAAAAGTAGAAATTTTAGGGAAGATAATGAAGCTTATTACTTTATCGACTCTTACATGTACATTTACGAAATTTATTAATTTTTATCTTTAACCTATAATTATTGTGTAGTAGCACGGGAAATTTAAATGCAAATATATGGTTTAATGGAAAATTTGAAATTTAATTATGAAATGGTTCATAAAAGTCGAGATTGTGTACATAATTAATAAATATACAAAATCTGGGTATGTATTATTATATTTACAAAATTGTGGGCTTAGTTTTTTGAAAATGGAAAAAAAAAATTTATATTAAAATATGCCCGCGCGGGAATTGGTTCCAATTTTTTCCCCTATGCTAAACCGAGAAAAACGAGACCATTCAACAGCGGTTCAACCGCCAACCGCCGTTGAAAGAAGAATCTACTGTGGTTCACTCGTGAACCGCAGTAGAAAGTTGGTTCAACGGCGATTCGCAGTTGAACCGCCGTTGAACCAACGAGCCGGTCTAAGTTCAAATCAAATTTGAACTTAGACATTTTCCTTTCATTTTTCCCTCATTCTCTTCCCCTTCTTCTCCCCTTTTTTCCCCTGCTTCTCCCCTGTTTCCCCCTCCCTTCAATCGCGGCTGTTCGGTCTATTCTCCTCCTCTCCCGTCGCCGGCGCAACCGAGGCATCTTCTAGTTTTTTCATGTTCATATAAAATCAAAACAAAATGAACTACGTATAGCTTCCCCTGTAAATTTTACCAAAAGTACTACTCCTTGAAAAAAATAATAATAATACATGAAACATTTATTCATAAATGAAAAACAAGGAAATCAATTTGCCAAAAAATTTGACAAAGTCTCCCCTATAAATGTGACATACTCCCTGTCAAGGATATGCACATACTTAAATACTTCACTAAAATTCCAACTATTTCGAATAATACGGAATTCAGTTTCAAATCAATTTAGACAAAATCTCCCCTGCTTGTTTTTTACCAAAACACAAGTGCATCATAACATCAACACAGAAGCTTCACACAATTTCCAACAATAACATATTCATTTATAAACAGTTCCGCATATGAAGTCCCTGGAAATTTTGTCCCTTGATTGCGCGGATTCATCCGAGTTGTGACCTGTTTCAATCCCACAGTACGAAGGATAAAAATAAATGTTGTTATAAATTTATGTCCACCTATTTTCATTAAAATCAAAGAAACATATACAAATACACACACACAACATACACACCCACAGAAAAAAAAATTAATAAAAACAAACAATATACCTGAAAATGATTCTTAACTTATTCTCTTTCTCTTATGGGACACTTGCTCCTCGAACCATAATCCTTCACTGTGGTCATCACGAAGTATGTATTTATCAAGTTCCCTATCTTCCTCATCTGCTCTCGATTCAGGTAACCCACTAGAGAAAGGGCTAGCCTCATAAAGCCCTTCTTCTGTATCAATCCCTTCCACTCCGTGATGTTGTTTACCATGAAGAACAACAGACCAATGTTCGTCGCAAGGATCGGTGATATAAAAAACTTGTTTCGCCTGCGATGCAAGTATAAATGGTTTCCCCTTGAAACCCTCCCGATTAAGGTTCACCAAGGTAAAACCCAATGGATCATCAGTTCGAACCCCACTATTGTTATCAACTCATTTGCAGCGAAATACAGCTACTTTGAAACAAGCATAGTCAAGCTCCCAAATATCTTCGATCACCCCGTAATAAGCCATATTTGCATACAATGGATTTTTATCCTTCCTGCTAGAAACATGTAAAGCCTCTGAGATTAATGTAACACCACTGTTTTGTGCCGTACTCTTCTCATCTTGTTTTTTAGTAGCAAATGAATATCCATTTATGTCATAGCATGAAAATGCTCGTACCGCAGGGCTGGGCTTAAACGCCAACCATTTCAATGTCTCCGAAACGTCTTTGCCCATGACAGCATTACCAAACCAATAGACAAATGTCCGAATATGTTCATTGACCACACATTGATCTGTCCAAGCAGGATAAGACGTTCTTATTGACTGTATATGGTCTGTCACATAGGGCGCAACTTCTTCAGAATTGCGCAGAATGTAGAGATACGCCTTCATCAATTCAAAATTAGACGGCAAAAACATTTTTCCTCCCCTTGTGCCCATACCTGTAATCCTCCCATCGTGCCGATTCTTAGATATTCCAATGGATGCGGTCTCGGCCAAGTACTCAGTGCAAAACTCAATTACCTCCTCAGCTATATAACCTTCAACAATACTAGCATCAGGACGACAACGATTCTTAACATACCCCTTAAATACTTTAATATATCTCTCGAATGGGTACATCCATCTCAAATGAATAGGCCCACAGATCTTTATCTCTCTAACCAAATGAATCACTAAATGCACTATAATATCAAAGAAGGCGGGTGGAAAATACATTTCTAATTGACAAAGAACAACAGTTATTTCATCTTGTAACTGATCAAGTCTTTCACGCGCGATAACCTTGCTACATATAGCATTGAAGAAGAAACAAAGTCTTGTTATACTGGACTTAACATGCTTCGGCAATATCGAGCGAATAGCTACAGGCAACAATTGTTGCATTAAGGCATGGCAATCATGAGACTTCAAACCAACCAGTTTTAAATCTTTCAAGGAAACAAGTCTGCTTACATTTGAAGAATATCCGGATGGAACTTTGATGTTACGCAAACTTGAACACAGTTGTTTTTTCTCTTTTCTGGACAAAGTGTGACAGGCAAGGGGTAGATATGTGCATTGTCCTCGAGCTACCGGTGCTAAATTTGCTCTTATGTTCATATCAACCATATCAAGTCTCGCGTTATAACCATCCTTAGTTTTACCAGGGATGTTCAAGAGCGTACCTAACAGGCTTTCGCAAATATTTTTCTCAATATGCATAACGTCGAGACAATGTCTGACATCCAAGTTCTCCTAGTATGAAAGTTCAAAAAATATGGATTTTTTCTTCCAACAACCTGTATCATTATTGCTGGACTCTAAAGGTTTACCAAACTCCACATTAATGTCCGTCACACGATCTTTCACCTCTGGCCCGCTCAAGGGTTCTGGAGCTTTTCTGAACTCTTGAAATCCATTGAATGCTCTTTTCATACGGCGATACGGATGAGTCTCGGGAAGAAATATGCGATGCCCAAGGTATACTGTCTTCCTCCCATGTGCAAGCTGACAAATATCTGTACTCTGCTCACATATTGGACATGCTTTATGCCCTTTAACAGAGTACCCAGAGAAGTTTCCATAAGCAGGAAAATCATTAATGGTATAGAACAACATGGCACGTAATGTGAACATTTCTTCACGGTATGCATCAAACACAGGTGCGCCTTCATCCCATAACTTTTTCAAGTCTTCAATAAGAGGAGCAAGATACACATCGATGTCATTTCCTGGTTGCCGTGGACCTGAAATCATTAGAGACATAAGTATGTACTTGCGCTTCATACACAAGTAAGGCGGAAAATTATAAATAACCAACATCACCGGACATGAGCTATGTGTGCTACTGAGACTGCCAAACGGGTTCATTCCATCAGTACACAAACCAAGCCTCAAATTTCTGGGTTCTTCCCCAAAAGAAAGATACATTGAATCAATTTTTTTCCACTGATCTGAGTCTGATGTATGCATTATCACCTTGTCATCATCACTGGGAATACACCGATCTGAATGCCATGTCATTAGTTTTGCATCTTTTGCATTAGCGAACAACCGTTTAAATCTCGGTATTATAGGAAGACACCACAGAAAACCTTAGCCGGCGACCCCTTCTTTTGCGCATCAGAACTGTCTTCAACCTCATCACACAGCTGCTTGTTTTTGTATCGTGAAATTTTACACTTAGGACAAAGCAATAAATCCTTATACTCATTCCTGTAGAGGACGCAATCATTTGGGCAAGCGTGGATCTTCTTATACTCCATACCCATTGGACACTATTTTTTTCGCCTCTTAAATTCGATCTGGAAGTTCATTATCTTCTGGGAGAATATCTTTCAATATCCTCAATAAGGCTGTAAAACTAGTATCTGACCACCCATTTGCCGCTTTCAAATTAAACAACTTCAAAACACTAGACAAGCGTGTATATTTAGTGCAACCCTTGTATAGAGGCTTCTCATTGTCACCCAAAATTGAAGCAAGAACTTTCGGTTTATTAGCAAAATCCTCAGCCACATCCTCAATCATGGCATCTAATCGATCTCTAGTAATCGCATCATCTCCTTTTGCATGAGATTTTCTTTGCTCAGGTAAACCATCAATACTTTCACCATGCCAAATCCACAGTTTATAAGAAGGATCAAATCCGTGCCGATATAAATGGAATCTTATTGTATCTGAGTTATCAAACTGCGCACCATTTTTACAAGCTTTGCACGGACAATGGACGTACTTTGTATTCTTATAAGCGAATTCAATGAAATTCTCAACTTCTTTCGCATAAGAATCGGAGGTCCGATCACCATACAAGAAGATATTTCGATCCATGTGTAATTAACACCTTGAAATAATTAAAAATACCAAATAATAATTCAACAAACAATGTACAAAGTATCAAGTTGCATGCTTGTCTTAGCACATGTCATACTAATGTTACTCATATAATCAAAACTACTATAATACCTCAATGAAAAAAAATAATGCATAAACAACACATGCGCAATAGACATAATCAAATGAAGAAGAACCCATAAGTGTTTCATTTATGCATTTCGTCAAACACATGAAATGCATAAAAAAATAATACACACTTTAAGTAGTGCAAATTATATGAACATCCTCCATTAAAAATCAAACACTATAAATCAAATCACATCACCAAGAAACTACATAGTATAACTAAATAGGGTTCCACAATACTAAGGTTCACCATATACATGGAATATATGCAACTTTAATTTTCAGCCCTCTACCATAAATAAAAATAAATTCTATAGGATGACATATATAAAGTACAAGCATAAGCAATTATTGAGAAATTTTAGAAGTTTCTAACCTTAAGGTGGTAAATTTTAGCTCCAAATGACGATTCTTTACATCAAACGTGCAAAACCGTAGTAGAAATTTGGAGAGGAACACTTTCGGGTTAAATACGTTAATACAACAGCGGTACAAATTAAACCGCCGTAGAAAGGACCTTCTACGGCGGTTTATTTTAAAACCGCCGTATAAAGGGACTTTCTACGGCGGTTGGGACAAACCGCCGTAGAAAGGGGGATTTCTACGGCGATTGGAAGGCAACCGCCATAGAAAGTGTGGACTTTCTACAGCGGTTACCTTCCAACCGCCGTAGAAAGTCCACTTTCTACGGCGGTTGCCTTCCAACAGCCGTAGAAAGTCCACTTTCTATGGCGGTTGCCTTCCAACCGCCGTAGAAAGCCCCCTTTCTATGGCGGTTTGTCCCAATCACCGTAGAAAGTACCTTTCTACAGCGGTTTATTTTAAAACCGCCGTAGAAAGGTACTTTAAAACCGCCGTAGAAAGTCCCGTTCTACGGCGGTTCATTTTTAAACCGCTGTAGAAAGTCCGTATTTCTTTTATAACTGCGGTTTTCTATTTTGCGCCGTTAATCCGCAGCCGTTAAAGCTCTATTTTGTAGTAGTGTCCTCAACCTCGTGGGCTACTCCTTTCCAAGCGTCACTACATTTCTAACCTCCTAGCTTGAACAAAGATGACTGATGCTCGTCCTGTTGCCACATCACCTGCTCTCACACTCCACGCTAGCCAGGCCCTCTCTGACCCCACTGAGTTCTGAGCTGTCGTTGGGAATCTCCAATATCTAACTCTCACCTAACCAAACATTGCATAAGTGGTCAACAAGTTATCCCAATACATGCATCGTCCCACCACTGACCATTGGAATTCGGCCAACCGATTCCTTCGCTATCTCTGTGGGACCATTGATCGTGGCATCCTTCTCCACCACCAGTCGCCTCTTGCCCTCCACGCATATTCTGATGCTGACTGGGCGGGTAACAAAGACGACTTCACCTCCACCAGTACTTACATTGTGTACCTCGGTTGTAACCCTATCTCATGGAGCTCGAAGAAATAATGCACTATCACTCGCTCTTCCACTGAAGCAGAATATTGGTCTGTCGCCTCGACAGCAGCCGAGGTCAGCTGGATCACCTCCCTCCTCGATGAACTAGCAGTCTCCCTCCCTCAACAACCAGTCATCTACTGTAACAATGTGGGGGCCACAAACCTCTACTCCAATCCCGTCTCCCATTCACGCATGAAGCATGTGGCCCTTGACTTTCACTTTATCTATGAACAAGTTCAAAATAGATCTTTACGGGTCACATATATCTCCTCAGCAGACCAACTAGCTGATGCACTCACCAAACCATTACCTCGGTCCAGATTTCAAGACTTACTCATCAAGATTGGTCTCTCCTCATGGACGTCCAACTTGCGGGGGCATATTAGAAATTAACAGCCGAGGTCAACCAAGGTCAGTCCCCTAGGTCGTCCTTTGAAGTTAGCCGTATCAGTCAAACTCTTATCCCATTATCCTCTCCATGCAATCCTCCCTGTATTAATGATGTAGCTGTAGAATTATTTCTGTAATTAATTTGTTCATATCATATGTGTAAAGGTAGCTATAAATAAGAGATTACACTCAATGGAAAAGCATGCCATTATTCATACTCAATTGAATATATTTCTATATCTATCTAGAGATTGTATCAATCGAACCGTGTCATCGCCATAAACCTCATCTACAAATGATGGAGGAACACAAGTTGCAGTTCCTGAAAGCATTGCTTCAGCGCAAAAATAAGAAAGTGTCAAAATATGTTGCTGCTATGAAGATACTAGAGGAAAAGGCGTGGCTATGCTACGCGAAATCTGTAAGCCTTTCTTCGGATGAATTCGTTGAAATGATGGTGCTAGATGGCCGCTTTATCATTGAATTATTAAGTAAGTTTAGTATGCTTAAGGGCCTGTTCTCTTTGCAAGGTTTCAAACCAAGTTTGAAACTTAGTTTTGAGAAAATAATGTTATAATCAGTTTTCATCAATTCCAATACAATTTTTTACTATTTACTCACACCTTTTTATATTTTTAATACACTTTTACATTATAAAATTATTTTTTCAAAACTAAGTTTCAAACTTGGTTTGAAACCTTGCAAAGAGAACAGGTAAATTTTCATGGGATAAGAAAATTGATCCTTTTTTCAGAATGGAATGGACTCTGACTCTTTTGCAGCGCAATTTAATGTTGTTAATTTGAAAACAAACTCCCTTTCTTCATTCTGAATAAATTGTATGAAATGGCTGAGTTACCAGGTCAACAGAATCAGTTCATCAATCCCTCCCTGGAATTTTTCAATGATGTTTTCCCAGGTCATGGGAGAAGGTGAAAAGTTGGAGATTCGCAGGACAACATCAAACATTTACTTGACTTGATTCACAGAAATTGGTCAAGCTTGAAACTTGAACCTAATACGAATGGCGATGCGCCGTCAGATATGGAAAATATTGAGTTGATCAAATGTTCTACACAACTTGTAGAGGCTGGAATGGAGTTTAAGAAGATCGAAAAGGAAGTCTCATTTGACTTAGCATTTCAAGAATGGATCATTGCGAATGCCAGTCATAAACATTGAGGACATAACAGAATGTTTCCTTAGGAATCTCATTGCATATGAACAACATTGTGGATATACTGACTTCAAAATTGTGACAGACTACATGACATTTTTCGGTTGCCTGATTAAGTCTGTTGAAGATGTGTCTGAGCTCTCTCGGCGTGGAATTATTCGTAGTTTTGTAGGCGATGATGAAGCCGTCTGTCTAATATTCAGCACCATGAATAGCTTCATCACTGGACCAAGTAGGAACCTCCATTATGCAGGCATATTCAAAAATGTGAGCAGCCATTGTGAGAGACGTATGAATAAGTGGAAAGTGGGTTTTCGGCGAAAGCATATGCATAGTCCTTGGGGTATAATTTCGATTTTCGCGGCCTCTACATTATTCATGCTTACTTTGTTGCAGGGTAATATTCCGGATTCTGTCATGGAAGCTGGAATTGAAAAACTAATACTACAGTTTGGTTGGGATCGAATCACATGTATCATTAACCATGTAACAACTCTATACCACAATGGTACCGTGCTTTTCCTAATATGTTAATTTATGTGAAACTGTAGGCTTTATGTTCAAGGATTAAGTCTTCTGGCTCTGTATTATCATGTCAACAATTAATGTATTTTGTATCATGCATATTCATAATATTCTTCCTGCAAACAGCTCCTTTAGAGACGTTTTGACTCTCGATTTATCTTCCTAGCTGAAACATCATATATGAAGGTTTCCTTGTTGCATTATTTCAGTTTTGCCCTGAATAATAACCTCTTTAAGAACACAAAAATTGGCCATGCATCAGTCCGTGGAGGAATAATCGATCCCACTTATATATTGTGTACCACTTGTATAATGTTGTTCCGTTTATTAAAACGATCTCTAATTAATAAGTACAAATCGGTTTTCATAGTTTTTAAAAATTACAAAAACTTCTCTGAACTATTCAAAAGTTTTTTTTTTTTAATAACAGTGAGAGTGATATCGAGCCAATCCAAATCGAGATTTTGAGTATTCAAACTCTGATTATTTATTAAATAATCTTGTCAAAAATACTGTTCATGTTCGTTTTTATTTATTAAATAAATGAGTTCAAGTTGAACTTTAACTTAGCCGATTCTAGATTTTTTTTTTGGCTATGGGAGTTTAAGACATGTGAGTGCTCTAAACTATATGTTTCTCTAAATTTTCAATGAACACCATCAATCAGCCCAACGATGAGCCATCAAATCAAAACATGATTTGGATCTTATTTTCATTTTATAATAATTTTTTATCATTCTCAATACACATTTTTACATTTTTAATATACTTTTTTATATTCTTAATACAATTTTAATATTTAAAAAAAAATGAGATTCAAATTATGATTTGGATCACGTTTCCAACCAGGATGTAAAAATCAAACTCTGGAATACTTGACTTATCATTTAAAATTTTGAACATAAATTTTCAATACAATGATAATCCAAAAAGTATCATAACCTAGAAAATGTATATAACTCCACAAAACTCTTAACCAGCACCAATATATATATATATATATATATAAGTTTTGGAACCAAAAAAATCGAGGCGATCAACTCGCACTAGAAGCAATACAATGGTATACATGCATAAACCTTTTATAAATTTACATAAATCATAACACTTAAATCTTTATGGATGGATTCAGAAAAAACAAGCCTTTTACGACCAGAAAATCATCCAAAACAGATTAAAACATAGCGAAAAAAAGTAAGGGAACATAATAACCAGATGGAATTTTTTATGTCCCACTCAGAGTCCACTTTAAAATGTGTACAATGCCTAAAATCAGTAATTTATCACAATATTTTTCACTTATATCTTTATTTTAGAAGTAAGGGTTACACTATTACAAAAAGGGCTTTTAATGGCGGTTTTTAAGGGTTTTTAACGGCGGTTTTCGTCCATTTTGAACCGCCATCTATCCGGCAGCGCCGTAGAAAGCTGGACTTTCTACGGCGGTTGGGAAGAACCGTTGGGAAGAGGACTTTCTACGGTCTTCCTAACTGCCGTAGAAAGATGGACTTTCTACAGCGGTATATTTCGGAACCGCCGTAGGAAGTCCATCTTTCTACGGCGATATATTTCGGAACCGCCGTAGAAAGTCCAACTTTCTAAGGCGGTTTCTAACTAAACCGCCATAGAAAGTCTAAGACATTTGCACCCAAACCGCGATAGAAAGTGAGGAATTTCTCTGGTTTAAAGCAAAACCTGCTTTTAAAAGTTTAAAATTAATATACAAAATATCGCCAAGATAGAAGTTGAAATCGTTATTACATTACAGGGGCATATCCAAAAATATATATACAACTATAATATCAACAAGTTTTATTACTATCAAAACAACCATCAAATACAGCTAATGCTCCACAATATAACTAGTGCATATTTTTCTCATAACACCTATATCCACAGTGCTTAATGGAGTGTGGTCGATCTTGAAGTACTGCAACAGAGTATAAATTCAAATGTAATTGAGTAGCAAAATGAAATAAAATCAAATAAGTTATGAGAAATCAAAATCAAATACCTTTTCAAGTGCCAATGTCTCGGATTTCATTGCGATGTGGTACATGTAATGCATGGCATAGTAGCCACACTCCCAGATAGACTTTTGTTTTTTATGCTAATGAATATTATTATACGAGTTAGAAGATCATACAATTGTATACAACACAACATTGAATAAAAAATTCAATAAGAGTCAATTTTACCTTAACTACTATCCATTCAACATATGCACATTTCTTGGCAATCCTAGGACAACAATTATTTCATCTTGTAACTGATCAAGTCTTTTGCGAGTGATTACCTTGCTACATATAGCATTGAAGAAGAAACAAAGTCTTGTTATACTGGACTTAACATGCTTGGGCAATATCGAGCGAATAGCTACAGAATAGCTACAGGCAACAATTGTTGCATTAAGTCATAACAATCATGAGACTTTAAACTAACAAGTTTCAAATCTTTTACGAAAACAAGTCTACTTACATTTGAAGAATATTCGGATGGAACTTTGATGCTACTCAAACTTAAACACAATTGTTTCTTCTCTTTTCTGGACAAGGTATGACAGGTAGATGGTAGATATGTGCATTGTTCTCGAGCTACCAGTGCTAAATTTGATTGTATATTCATATTAACCATATCAAGTCTCACGCTATAACCATCCTTAGTTTTCCCAGGTATGTTCAAAAGCGTACCTAACAAGCTTTCACAAATATTTTTCTCAATATGTATAAGGTCGAGACAATGTTTGACATCCAAGTTCTCCTAGTATGAAAGTTCAAAAAAGATGGATTTTTTTTCTTCCAACAACATGTATCATTATTGCTGGACTCCGAAGGTTTTCCAAACTCCATATTAATGTCCTTCACATGAACATTCACCTCAGGCCCACTCAAGGGTTCTGGACCTTTTCTAAACTCTTGAAATCCATTGAATGCTCTTTTCATACGGCGATACGGATGAGACTCGGGAAGAAATCTACGATGCCCAATGTATATTGTCTTCCTCCCATGTGCAAGCTAACAAAAATCTGTACTCTGCTCACATATAGGGCATGCTTTATGCCCTTTAACAGAGTACCCAAACAAGTTTCCATATGCTGAAAAATCATTAATGATACAGAACAACATGGCATGTAATGTGAACATTTCTTGACGGTGTGCATTAAACATAAATGCACCTTCATCCCATACTTTTTCAAATCTTCAATAAGAGGAGCCAGACACACATATCAATGTCATTTCCTGGTTGTCGTGGACCTGAAATCATTAGAGACATAAGTATATACTTACGCTTCATACACAAGTAAAGCGGCAAATTGTAAATAACCAATATCATCGGCCATGAGCTATGTGTGCTACTCAAGCTGCCAAAAGGGTTCATTCCATCATTACACAAACCAAGCCTCAAATTTCTTGCTTCTCCCAAATGAAGGATACATTGAATCAATTTTTTTCCACTGATTCGAGCCTGATGTATGCATTATCATCTTGTCATCACTTGGCATACACTGATCTGAATGCCATGTCATATGTTTTGCATCTTTGCATTAGCAAACAACCGTTTAAATCTCGGTATTATAGGAAGATACCACAGAACCTTAGCTAGCGACCCCTTCTTTTGCGCATCAGTAGTGTCTTCAACCTCATCACATAGTTGCTTCTTCTTGTATCTTGAAGTTTTACGCTTAGGACAAAGCAATAAATCCTTATACTCATTCATGTAAAGGATGCAATCGTTTGCGCAAGCGTGAATCTTCTTATACTCCATACCCATTGGACACAATATTTGTTTTGCCTCATAAATTTGATCTGGAAGTTCATTATCTTCTGGAAGCATATCTTTCAATACCCTCAATAAGGCTGTAAAACTAGTATCTGACCACTCATTTGCCGCTTTCAAATTAAAAAAACTTCAAAACACTAGAAAAAAACTTCAAAACACTAGACAAATGTGTATATCTAGTGCAACCGGTGTATAGAGGCTTCTCATTGTCACCCAAGAGTGAAGCAAGAACTTCTGATTTATCAGCAAAATCCTCGGCCACATCCTCAATCATGTCATCCAATTGACCTCTCGCAATCCCATCATCTCCTTTTGCATTAGATTTTCTTTGCTCAGAAAAACTGTCAATACTTTCACCATGCCAAATCCACAATGTATAAGAAGGATCAAATCCATTATGATATAAATGGAATCTTATTGTATCAGAGTTATCAAACCACGCACCATTTTTACAAGCTTTACACTTACAATGAACGTACTTTGTATTCTCATAAGCCAATTCAATAAAATTCTCAACTTCTTTCGCATACAAATCGGAGGTCCGATCACCATATAACAAGATATTTCGATCCATGCGTAACTAACACCTTTAAATAATTTAAAAAACCAAATAAATAATTCAACCAACAATGTAGAAAGTAATTAGTTGCATGCTTGTGTTAGCACATTTCATACTAATGTTACTCATATAATCAAAACTAATATAATACCTCAATGAAAAAAATAATGCATGACCAGCACATGCACAATAGACATAATTAAATGAAGAAGAACCCATAAGTTTTTCATTTATGCATTTTATCAAACACATGCAATGCATAAAAAAATAATCCAAAAACTAAGTAGTGCTAATTATATGAACATCATCCAATAAAAACCAAACACTATAAATCATATCACATCACCAACAAACTAAGGTTCACCATATATATGGATTGTAACTTTAATTTTCAATCAACCATAAATAAAAATAAATTCAATATACACATATGTAATGTACAAGACTAAGCTATTAGTGAGAAATTTTAGAAGTCTCTAACCTTAAAGTGGTAAATTTCAGCTTTAAATAACCATTCTTTACATCAAATGTGTAAAACCGTAGTAGAAATTTGGAGAAGAAGACTTTCGGCCGCGATATGGAGATAAAACGCTGTTATTTAGGGTTAAATACGAATTCTACGGCAGTTTATTTGAAAATGGCCGTAGATAATGGCTTTCTACGGCAGTTAATTAAAAACCGCCGTAGAAAGGGACTTTCTACGGCGGTTGTAAGTAAACTGCCGAGGAAAGTAAGGACTTTCTATGGCGGTTTGCTTACAACTACCGTTGAAAGTCCCTTTCTACGGCGGTTTTTAATTAACTGCCATAGATAATGGCTTTCTACGGCGGTTTATACGTAAACCGCCGTAGAAAGCCCGTATTTTCTTTTTTAATTGCGGTTTTGTCTTTTCCGCCGTTATACTGCAGCCGTTAAAACACTATTTTGTAGTAGTGTTAATTGGCAGTTTTACTTATATTAGTAAGGGAATGTAATGTAAATAAATTCAAACTAGACTCTTTAAATGGGACAAAAAAAATTTGAAAGTGAACTCTTTGAGTGAGACGGAGGAAGTAAAAAAGAACCAAAACCCACCACCACCAGCCTTGTCAGCCACCACAAGCACATGTATTTCAATCATAAATGTGCACGAATAATCATTAAAGTGAACCCTTTAAAGAAATAAATGAAAGTCATACAAAATTGCACAAACTTTCGAAACATATATAGGATGAATTAGTTTGATTCTTCGCGATTTGATGACGAATGGTTGCTCCTCGGCGATGGCGGCAAAAACTTCGGAGAGATCCGAACAGTGACAGAAAGTGGTGAAGGGAATGTTGTTTTTAGTTGCTTGATTTTAATTTGTAGTAATCTTTTTGTAAATTTACACCGGGTTATTAAAAAAATAGTGCAAGAGAAAGAGATTTACACCGGGTAGTCAAGAACCCAGTGTAAGTGTTGAGCATTAACACCGAGTTTAAGAAAATTAGTGCCAATGTTCAGTGTTTTTATTATTCGAAACGGTATTTTGGATACTCGATGTCAGTGGTGCTAATGATCCTTTTCCTGCTTGTATGTGATATAATGCTAGAAATGTATGTTCGTGTGCACCTTATTTATGGTGCCCTTGAGAATGGTATTCCCGCTAAGGAAATTTATGAAAGAATGGATCTAATACCCTTGTCGTTGAACTTACTGGTAGTAAGGCTACTAAGGTTACCAGATTGCAATCGACCAAATCTTGAATCCCTAATAGTCTGGACCCGGATATTTTTAGCTTGATTTTGAGAAAGTTATGCAATATCTACTAATTGACCCATGTGCATGCTAGACATGAAAACAATTAGTCTGATTTCATATATAGTTGATCTCGCAATGATTGTATCTCTAGCTGGTTTTCATCGCACCACATCCAAGTATAAATATATAATCACACTAGTAGCTTTTGTCTCATCTGAATCAAAGATCTAGTTAACATTACTATAGCCCTCTGTTACAATGGAAATCCATTATATATATAGAATATCATAATTCATGGTATCTCTCAAATATTAATCTAACTAATACAAACCAATGCTTGTGATTGGGATTTCTAGTATATCTATTCAATCTGTATACAATATAACATGTCTTGAAAGTTCATTAGATCATCATACTCTCAATAATCTGAGCATATTTAGACTACGCGATTGGGTCACCAAAATTCTTTTTAATTGAGTGATAGCATCATAAAGAGTACTCGCAGGTGTCACGTCAAAGTTTTCAAACTTTTGAAGAAGTCTCTGCATAATATTTTTGTGACAACATAATATTGTTTTTGTCTCTTATGACTTTAGCACACAATACCATAATATTTCATATCAGACATAGATCACAAAAAAATATTTAGTACTATTCACAGTGTCTAATCTAGTAGCAATTGTTAGAATTCATGAACCAGATCCTCAGTTTTAATATGTAAATATACATCGTACCTTGAACCATTGATGTTATCCATGTGTTGCGGTGGATTGTTGAACTCGTGTACAAGACATGCTTGATCTTCCCTCTCTAGCTCTCCTGATCTTCCCTCTCCATCTCTCTCACTATTATGGTGTGTATATTGATGGGGGAGAACACGCTACATTCGTTGGTGTGGAAAGATGGACTAGTTGAACACATTTATAACATAATGACTGCTCAAAACTTTAGTAGAACACATTTATATATCCACTGCAACTGAAGAATAACATTCTTTTATCAAGACTTGTTCAAATTTCTCATACCACTATTTTTGAGCTTGTTTAATGCCATAAGAGATTTAAATAATTTACAAACTTTGTTCTCTTACAAACTTTGGCATACTACTACCCGTTTTTTAGAGTAGCACTAAGAAGAAAAGGAAATTAATAAAAAAAGAAAGAAAAAGAAATAAATTTAAAGTACTATTTCATTAACAACAAACTAATATGCAAGTTTTTTTCATGGAGTATGAATTAGTTATAACGGCTACTTCATGAAAGATAATACGCGAGTTTACAAAAGATAAAAATAAACGCGTGTGGATGACGTTGCGTTGCCTGTATAACCCCATTTTATATGAGTTTTTCCGTTACTTCATTAAATTTTATTTTACACTTTTGTTGATTATTTTTCTCTATTAAAACAATTCCTATCTCATATATGAAATAAACCGACCATTTCTTGTGAGATTTCAATATCCGAAAAATTTGTCATGCAAAAACTGCAAAACAAGCATGGGATATTTTGGTAAAAAGTTATAGAGGGATGGATAAAGCTCAGAAAAATAATGTCTTAAAATTGAAAAAGACATTTAGAGATAGCAAGTTGAGAACATATGAGATAATTGAGGATTATATTAATAGATTGGAGAAAATCCAAGATGAGATGAGATCAAACAGGTATCTTTTTGACGAAGAAACTTTTGTGAATCATGTTCTCAATACATTGCCTAGGAAGTTTGATTACTTTGTGGCATTGATAATTGAGACAAGACATTTCAGAGTTGTGTCATGAAGAATTGTTAAGTATTTTGATCCTTGATGAAATAAGGATTAATAGCAAGCAATTAGTGATCAAGGAGTTACAAGAGCATGTATTCGAAGAAATTGCTTCAAGAATTATGAATGAAGAAAGTGAAAGGATCAGTGAACAAGATTGTCTCAAAAGAATGTGGATGAAGGCAATGAAGGTGTTAATTTGGTCAAAGAAGAAGAGACTGTTTGTATTACATAACAAGAGTGAAGTATTGAAATTGATGATCATGTAGATGAAATTGATCATGGGATTGTTGAAAGCTCTATTGAATTGGAGCAGATCATTTGCAATGAAGTCGACTCCTTATTTGGTAGAGTGCCCGATTAGGTTAAAAATGTAACAGTGGAGCCTTGGGTTTGCAATGACATTGTTATGTTTAAAGGCATTGATAAGGTTAACAAGTAGACGGAAAGCTATATTATGAAGATGAATGGATAGATATCAGTGAGTTCTTTGACCAGACTGAAAATTTTGATAAGATATGCTCAAAATACAAGTTTGTGTTCACATCAAGTTTGAAGGAAATACCTCAAAATTGCAAGGTTGTTATTGAAATTTGCAAGGTTGATGAGAACATTAATTAGATGAAGAAGAATAGATGGATATGAAAAAATTCTTCGATAAGGATGAGTTCCACAGAAGATTCATGGTACATACAAAGTTGTCTCTACGAAAAGTTCGAAAGTAGAGCCGAAAAGCTACTACAAGGTGGTGTTGCATGTTGTCTACACTACGGATTTGTTTTCAATGGAGATTGAAGCACGTGATGGTGATGGACTTGCTTTGATCCAAGTTTGGTTTAAGGGAGGATATTTTGGAAACAAAGAATTTAAACCAAACTTGTATTAATTAGGTAATTATATTTGTAGTAGGATTTATTATTTGCATGTTTTCTATTTGGTTTAGTGTTTGTTTTGGGTAACTTAGTTGTTTTCGGAAATAGTTCTGAATCAGATTGATGGTAGCATTCAGGGATAGTTTAGCTTATATATAGAGGCATTGGGTGATCATTGTAATTACAGAGATATAGATACAAAGATACAGGAGAAACTGAAAAGCCTTCCAGTTGTTTCTCGACCAAGTTTCGGCTTTGGTGCGCTACAGAGATTGTGTGCATGCAGGTTTGTTTATTGTTCGTTATTACAAAGAAGTTTATTCCACTGTACACTAATATGTTTAATATTATTTTGGATATATATTGTTTTTGTATCCCACACCACTTCCAAAATTTTTTTAAAAAACTCATAATGGTTATTAAGGCTGTTCAAATGAATGATCTGACTCTATTCGAAACCAATGTTTCAGATTAAAATCCAAAACTCTGATTTCATATCAGATTTTTAGTTTTTTTTCATAGGTATAAGCAAAATTTTAAATGGGGAGTGTAATTTATAAAAATATGTGTACTTATTATAAAACATTGTTACCTGATGTTGGGTATCTACTCCAATACCTAATACAATTAATATTGGGCCAGTTAATATTGGCCCATTAGGGGTTGTCTTTTTCTATTATAAATATGTGAGGTTTTTAATAGATTAGGGTATACTAGATAGAGAGCATCCACCCAAGTGGGGTGTAGTGGGAAAGGCCTTCGGGCAAGTGAGTGATAGGGTGCCGCGGTGAATTCATAAGAGACGATGAAGATTCCTGCTTATGTCTCTGAAGTTGACATTCGTAAGTATTTGCGAAATTATAGGAGATGATTGATGTTCCTGCCTATGCTTCCGATGAAGATGAAGACGCTGTTGATTGAGGTTGTTCTGAGGGCATAAGAGATGTATGTTCCTGCTTATGCCTTCGACGACGAGATAGAAAGAAGGGGGAGTGATAATAGAACAGAGGACGAGAGACATTGTATGTTGAGAGTATATTGTAAACTTTTCTATTATTGATTTCTCATAATGAAGTGAAGTAGTGAGTAGTTTGTGGATGTAGATATGTTGAGATCGAACCATATTAAATTGTTGTATTTTTCTTTTCTGTTTTCAATTCCGCTGCAGTGTTCTTATTGGGATATTTCTTCCAACAAGTGGTTCAAAGATCCTGATGGGGTGTTTTTCTTAACACCTGAGTATTATTTTTTTGCCTTGACAAAAAAAAATAAAAAAATCTATTCACTTGAACAAAATTAGTTGCTCACTGCCTTTTTTATAGTTTCAATAAAAGATATACATTGGTTAGTGGCTTGGTGTTAGACCCTTTTTAGTGGACTAATGATATCTCCTCGTTTTTAAGTGTAATTGATGTATTTTCATTATTTGGGGGTTTGTTGTGTAATAGTAAGATGTTCTTTTGGGAAGAACATTAGCTGTTAGGGGAAATGGTAGGCTTTAGACAAGTTTGTTGATTTTTCGCATGTTGTACTCCTGGCTAGGAACTTTTGGGTTTGCTGTTTTGGCTCTACTAAGGAAATGGCATGGTCCAGCCTCGATGACAGAAATGCATGAGTTTGGCTCAAGCATTGGCTGAAGATTTAGCCTTTAGGTGAGCTAAATGGGCACTAAGTCTAAGTGGGTTGCATTTGGTGCGAGATGGCTCAAGTGGTGCGAGTCATGGCGCGGAGGTTAGACGCATTGGCGCGGAACGTCGGGAAACTTGGTGAGCCAAGGGTGCGTGGCTAAGGCTTTTGGTTCAGGTGACGGTTGTGGGCAAAGAAGCTAAGGTGCGCGCTGCTGTGGCAGTTGGCAAGATCATGGCCCCAAATGCGGGGGTCATGCGTGCAGCTACGCCCAAGTCAGTTAGTTGCCCACGATTTGTTGCAGTTGTGAGCCTAGGTGGTTGGGGCTGCTAACAACGTGAACTAGCTATAAATAGCTAAGTAAAGCCAGGGGGCTAAGGGGGAGAAGTTTGTGGGATAGAAATCCGTAGCTTGCTAGTTGCCTTTGTTAGAGTAAACTAAGGACTTAGGCGAGGTAGGCTAGTTTTTGGGAAATTAGCCTAGGTGTGTGCTTGGTGCACGAGCCTTCCTGCGAGTTCGCATGGCCTTAGATTAGGCGTGAGAATCCTTTGTAATTGTTCATAGTGTTGGCAATAAAATACTTAGGATGGTGGCAGATTGCCCGAAACTTGTTTTGCTGTGCTGAGGGGCGAAAACCACACGTGGAATGGGCTACGAGATCACACGTGGGTGCAAAGTTATTCAGCAATTTTGTGCTGTGTTTGGGCTTGTTAGGTGCGAGACCTAAAGTCATCGCAGCTTTTTTCATAGTTAGTGAAAAAGGGTGTGACACTTGCCATAATGATACAATGAAATTACAAAATTATTCCTTGAAGGTGTCGAATTTATAGTTTCATCAAAAGGAAACGCAAAAACAAAAAATTTGGGTCAATTTTCGACAATTATTCGAAACCTATCCAAAAAGCCAATCCAAAATTTTGGATCGGATCCACACGAACCGTGAACAATTTTGTTCACCCGTGATTACTCGTTGTGTTTAGAGAACTCTATACTGTGGAATATTTTTTTGGTTGTAAAGTAGTCATTATTGGAGGCATAGGCTAGCCTAACGTACACATTTTGGAAGAGAACGATTTTTTAAAAAATTGAATAATCCTTTGGGGAAGTTGTCTAGTTTGCATAGTATTTGTTGAACAAAAGAAATCATTTCTTTTACGATATCTTTTTGCAAACCATCGGGAGTCTCACCCTACCTTGTGTGAGGCAATATCAATCGTCTAGCATGATGTAGGAATCCTCTCCACAACATTTGCCTCCAAATTAGGCTCATCCTCTTATTGATTACATTCCGGCACTCTTTGAAATAAATTCACCTCACCATGATTAAAGGTAACAGCTTCAGCAGCATCAATACTTGCTGACAGACTAATACAAACCGTGAAAGAGTGGCCTAACGATCCTTTAGATCTTCGAAATTTGATACTAGAGGTGTCCAAAGTTACCACTAGGATAACTGGTTTTTGGCAGCCAAGCATTCACTTAGAAAAAAAACATCCTTGGTGCGGCTAATTCCTTCTCAGCCTCTTGTGCATCAGAACTCAAATCGTGCTATACTTCTTTGCCCTCTGCCTGAATTAGCTAGACTGTTTATTACACAAATGGGTAAAAATACTGAAATTGAAACTGAAATATGATGACTTCTATGGTAATATAAGATTTCAAGTTATGTAGCGAACACTTTCCTCGAACCTTTATTATAGTACAGAACTAATATCCTTTGGAATCAGATAAAATTTCGTTGTTCAAAGTTTGTACTAACTCTGACAATGCCAAGAAACAAGAGAATGATAAAAGAGTTTCTAAGGCAACACGTGCAAATTTAATGCAGTCTAAACTTGCACAAATCTGGCCTTTGTATCGAGTAAAACGATCATGTTTAAGTGTTAGAAGTCACAGAAGTTGCTTGACATTTTAGCCTTTCTTAATTTTCAATTATCAAAAATATATTTCCAAGAGAATATGATCTTGCATCACAGATTTTTAATTAGGTAATATTAAATGGATGATATCAAATACATTCTTGACATGATAATACAGAGTCAGCCAAAGTCTGCAGTCTACAGTCTCACATAAATTGATATATTAGGAAAAGGCCTTAAATCTAGCTAGGAATGTACTTCAATTAAAGAATCACGCACACTGAAATGTTATCTAAACTAGGAAGCATGAGGCCGACTGAAATCTCTTGATAATTATACGGACATCAGATCTTCTGTACCACCAACTCTATATCAGCCCTCTATCACATCGGGAAAGTAAACATACTCTGCCGCTATGGTATAGAGCTGGTACATGGTTGGTGTTACTGGCGATCCTAGTCCAATTTTAAGGCCGTACCCATACCCTTAGTTATTCAATCGCAACTTCCATGACAGAATCTGGAATAGTACCTGCAACAAAGTAAGCATAAGTAATGTAGAGGCAGCGAGAATCGAAATTATGCCCCAAGGACTATGCATATACTTTCGCCTTAAACTCGCTGTCCACTTATTCATACGTTTCTCACAATGGCTGTTCACTTTTTTGAATATGCCTGCATAATGGAAGTTCCTACTTGGTCCAGTGATGAAGCTATTCATGGTGCTGAACATGTGGCAGACCGCTTCATCCTCGCCTACAAAACTACGAATGATTCCACGATGAGAGAGCTTAGAAACATCTTCAACAGACTTAACCAGGCAACCGAAAAATGTCATATAGTCTGTCACAATGTTGAAGTCAGTATCCCCACAATGTTGCTCATATGCAATGAGATTCCTAAGGAAACATTCTGTTCTGTCTTCAATGGTTATGACAGGGATTCGCAATGATCCATTCTTGAAAACTATGTCAAATGAGACTTCCTTTTCGATCTTCTCAAACTCGATTCCAGCCTCTACAAGTTCTGTTGAACATCTAATCAACTCAATATTTTCCATGTTCAATGGGGCATCGCCATTTACGTTAGGGTCAAGTTTCAGGCTCGACCAATTTCTATGAATCAAGTCAAGTAAATGCTTGATGTTGTCCTGAGAATCTCCAACTTTTCGCTTTCTCCCATGACCTGGGAAAAGATCATTGAAAAATTCCAGGGAAAGATTGATGAACTGATTCTGTTGGCCTGGAAGCTGAATCATTTCATACAATTTACTCAGAATGAAGAAAGGGATTTGGTTTTCAAACAACATTAAATCGCGCTGCAAAAGATTCAGAGTCCATTCCATTCTGAAAAGAGGATCAATTTTCTTATCCCATGAACATTTAAGCATACTAAACTTACTTAATAATTCAATGATAAAGCAGCCATCTAGCACCATCATTTCAACGAATTCATCCGAAGAAAGGCTTACAGATTCTGCGTAGCATAGCCGCACCTTTTTCTCCAGTAACTTCATAGCATCAACATATTTCGCCACTTTCTCATTTTTGCGCTGAAGCAATGCTTTCAGGAACCGCAACTTGTGTTCCTCCATCATTTGTAGATGAGGTTTTTTTTAATGGTACGGTCCGATTGATACAATTTGTGGTTCATAAGCTTTCTCATTTATGTTTCTCAGTACATTATGGACCCTAAAGATGCAACAGTTTGGAGATTCTGAGCTAATAAAACCACTGAGCTTCTTATCAATAGTAATGGAAACATCTGCTTCTTTTGTAACTTGCATGATCTCTAATGAAGCACACTGCATTCATATGGAATATGCATCAACATTTAGCAAATAAATGTGGTTTTAATAGCAAAGTGAATCACCAACAAATGCAAGTTTCTGAGCTTAAACTGCTCATCCCAAAATGCTTATGCCATCACTTTTACATTTTCTGTTCTTTTGAGGATCTCTAAATTTTTCAAAGAGGCTTTATTTAGGGAAAATCTATAGTTCAGTTACCGAATGATTCAGTCATGATAATTACCCTTTGATGCTGTAATTTATACTCCTCCGTCTCATTTAAAGAGTCAAATTGGTATTACTATTTTTTTTTTTATAATACAAAGTAGATTCTTTAAATGGAACAAAAGGAGTATTACTAAAGCCATTGAACCTGTTATCAAATGACTGAATCATTCAGCGACGGGACCTTAGTTTTACCCATTTATTAATTGTATAAATGCTTTGTTATCTGGATTTCATTTTACTTTAGCATTTTAAGTCAGAGTTCACACACGCACACAGTGTTATGTGTACCAAGAAATATTAGCAGCCTGAAATTTCAAGTTGCAAAGAGCCAAATACCATTAATCCTCTTGAGGCTGTCAATTTCTAGTTCCTTATCCATCCCACTAAAAAAGTCGAGTCATATTTCTAATACCGAAAACAGAACCCTTTTGGTGCAAGTACCACTAAAAGAGTCTAGCCCTGTTTCTAATATTGATCGGAGTTCATTATAAACAAACAGTTCAATATTTCCACTGCAAATTAACTCAGCTTGGACATTCAATCTAGTACTAATAAGCAGATGTTGCAAGAACCTGGTCATCTATATATATATATCATACGCAGATCAAAACTATGTTAGGAAGAATTGAAGTAAAAAAAAAAACTTACAAGATGATGAGGATTTCACAATTTCTGCTCTGGAAGAGATTATGAGCAAATGCGCACAGTAAATTTGAAGTCTTCTTTGGTCTGCCGGCAGTGCTATTATTCTTTTCAAGAGAACGGACTTGGAACTTACAAAGGAAAAGCAAAGGAGATGAAAGTTAGTAAGAAAATGTGCGTAAATTTCTGACAATCAATACACACAATTGCAGCAGTTCAGAAACAGAGATCTATCTTGACCACAAAGATCCATTTAAACAAGAAAGAGGGCACCAACCTTTTATCAAAAGGATGATAAATTTTAGTTCTTCTTAAAAAAAAAAAGACAATCTTTCTCTGAGTGGTAGTTATAATACGCAAGTACTTCGACACCTATCATCATACTCTTTAAGTATAAAGTATTTGTAACTATGTATTCTTATATTAATAAGAGTACATGCTAAAAAACTTACACATATATAAACAACATATACATTCTCAGTCTCACTTTTTATATGAAATTGAGAGAATATAACTCTTTTATTTGAAAAAGAAAATATTAAAATATAATATCCTTTATATGAGAAGGATAAAATAACCCCATTATTGGAAGGGTCCTATAGCAGGACCTATGAAATGAATGTCATACGGTAATTGATTGAAAAACTAATGTTAAGGTGGACCCCAAAATTGACTTATTCACTACCTAGTAGGACATGAAGAAAATGAATGGTGGTTGTCGTTTTGCGTCAATTATACGTTAGATTAAATTTCAAATTTTGTCCTTACATATTGATAGGTTCCGTTTAATTTGTGATCAAAATAAAAAAAAATTTTGTTTTTTGAAGAAGAAATAATTTTTAGACAGAATTTATTTTGAGAATTTGTGTAAAGAAAGAGAAGAAAAAATATAATGATGAGACAATTTTTTTAAAAATAATGTGAGTATAATTTTAGAAGTAATCTTAAATTTTAAAATTTAAATGTAAGGAAAAACAAGGGTGCTTGAATTGACATTTTTTTTTTAAAGAAAAAATTATATTTTTTTTTAAAATAGTCACAAAGTAAACAGAGGCTAAATTTCTTTTTTTTTGGGGAAAGGATTGGGAAATGGGCCTTTTTTTTTGAACGTTTTGAAAACAAGTTTTGAAAAATAGTTTTATAATGTAAAAAGTGTATTGAAAATGTAAAAAGTAGATGCTGAATAATAAAAAGTTATATTAGAAATAATAAAATATAATTAAAATATATTAAATTTACTATTAAAACCAAAATCGTTTTTAAAACAAAACAAAAAGAACATGCTCATAGTTAAAAGGAAGGCTTACCACTTTAAAGTGATAGGAATTGAAAAGTACTAATAATAATAATAATAATAATAACTTTTTGGGAGAATTTCTTTTACCTCCCTGAATTTTGATTATAATTACGAATTCATCCATTTAGTTTTGAAAAACACAAATAACTCCATGCACTAACCGAACGACAAATTCAATACCTTAAAAGTTGTAAAAGAACAAAAAGTTTTAAAAAAATAAAATAAAATTTTTGGAAGGTATTTAGAAAAAGAAATCAAAACAGGAGGGAGTTATTTGTATTTTCTCAATTTTAACTTTACCGTTCAGCAAGTCCAGTGAGTTATTTATATTTTTCAAAACAATAGGGATTGATTCGTAGTTATACTTGAAGTTTAGGGAGCTTAATTCACAATCTCTAACTTTTTAAAATTATTATTATTATATATATATATTAAAATATGGGAATAGTTACACGTTTTATTAAGAAATAAAATAAAATAAATTACACAAAATTTAAAGCAAAAGAAAACTTCATGGATGTTTTCTAGTAAGTGTTTTCTAAGTCACCTATTGTTGTTTGCGAGTTTACACATGATCGAATTATGCGTGGAGTTTGCGGTCTTTTTTTAGCACTGGTTTTAGGAGATCTTCACCCTTGGATAATTTCCTTCCTCTTTCCATGCTCATCTTCTTACAGTCGATTTTCTAAATGTGCTAGTGACATTTATAAATAACTTCTTTCGTCTAGTAGGTTTGTGAAATAAATTTCTAGGCTATGTTCTTTTGCATTTTTTTTCTTCAGGAAAATCATAATTTTTTGGACCAAAAACTCTACCTAAAGAAACACCTTCATATTTTACAAATTTCAAAATTTTAAATTTAAATTTCCCTCTCCATCTTCACTCACATTTTTTTTTTCAAAAAAAAAACAATTATTACACTTTTTTTTTACTGTTTCTTATATAATTTCCCACCAAAATTTTTTTTTTCCCCAAACAAACCAATTTTCCAAATTTTTTAATCCTAAGTCAATGTCGTTAACAAACCCGCCAATTGCGTGCTTCTCTCATGTATGATGGATCACCAGGGCCAAATGTGTCAACAGAAAGTAAAACATTCCCACATGGGCTAACGTGCAAAAATACGTCCAAACTTTTTATGTGCGGCCATATTTACCCTTAGACTAGTTTTTTTTATACTCCCGTTATTCTATTTGAAGAGTCTATTTTGACAAATGTACAATTTATTATGAATGTCAAAATACAATACATAAAATAATTAATTTAACACCATTTATTTCATTTATATCCTTACTTTTTAATAGTATGATATAATTGTGAACCATACATGATTATATTAATAATAGTAAAATGAGAAAAATTTAAAAATAAACTTTTCTATTAAAATAAAAAATATTTTTAAAACTGAACTCTTTTAATAAAATAAAAACAGTATCTCAATATGCTCTTAAAAATATATCCCACATAGTCTCCTGATAGTGCACATATGGTATAAAAACGTTAAATGAAGGTTAGAGACCAATTACAACGAATTTTATGTTCAAAGACGAAATCAAATGTTAGTGTCAAGTTCAGAGATTATTACAGCGAACACTTCAATGTAAATTGCGTTGAATTATGTGGATTTTTTTTTTCTTGCGTGGGAAACATCCCATTAAATAGATGGGGATATGGTGACCTTTTATTATAATTTTGGTAAACGAGAGAACAGGAAGGGCACAATCACCTTACGTCGGATTACAAGACCATGTACTTGGAAATGAATAAATGAGAAAATATGCAAACTCAGGACACTGAAATTAAACAAAAATATGGAATAGACCGGTTTATCTAGTCAAGCCAGGCCTACTACACTCCGCGAGAGAGTACCCATAGTATAAGAGCGCGAAATATAAGTTCATGTAGCTTCCCGCGCTAGTGCATCCGCCATTGAATTGACTTATATGTGTATACATGAGCAATACTAAAAATTCCTCATCTACAATCCTCCATATCTATCTGAATCAAAACACTATCTTCCAAGGAATGCGAAATTAATATCTGAGGTTGAGCTAATCTCGAGCATAGAGCCCTTTAAATGAGTTCGAGAACAATTTTTTAGGTTCGACTCCAAAATGTTTTAAAATTTCAAAAATTTTAGGTAGGGAAACCCGCCCCCGATACTCGGATAAAAGGAGGCGGGTTTCCAAGGAAAAAAAAAAAAAAAAAACCTCCTCATCATGTTTACCAAAGCCATAGAATCAGATTCAATAACCACCTGTCACAGAACCAGTTAGCTGCACTCATGCAATCCCAAAACTAATGCCTGGCGTTCAGCCTCAAGATTCGTCCCAAATCCAAGAAATTCAGCCCCTGCCGACGGAACCGCACCATAAATATTGTTCAAGACAAAACATGCGCCCCCAAATGTAACCCGAACTCCCCAACACCGATTCGTCGACATTAAACTTGTAAGCCACAGAAGACGAAGGGGTCCATATATGATACAGCGATAAGTCTTTTCCGTTTTGGCTGCTTATAAAATGGCAACAAATTAAACCCTTACCTACCCAAGCGATGGAGAGTCAACAGTGGACGTGCCTGATATAGGGACATAAAATTCTTAATGACTTCGCTTGAGAAGGGAATGTCTGCAACGTCATAAATGACCAATCGATTTCGCGCCTTCCATGACACCCAAACCACAACACATGAAGCCGTTTGAGTAGGATTCTCTAACAAAATCTCCACTAGTAAAATAGCCTATCCCAGATGTAGAGGAAATTTAGGCTCAGATCTCAAGCACCCCTCAAAATGAGACCAAAGTCGATTGGAATTATGTGATTGTAGGATATAAAAACAATATATATCCAAAATAATATTATAAAGAGATTAACGCACAGCGGAATAAAACTTCTTTGTAAAAACGAACAATAAACGAACCCGCACGCACACAATCTGTGCGGCGCACCTAAGCCTAAGCTTGGTTGAGAAACAACCCGAAGGCTATTCAATTTCTCCTGTATCTCTTTGTTTTTCTTTGTGATTACAATGATCACCCAATGCCTCTATTTATAGACTAAACTATACCTGAATCCTACCTTAAATCTGATTCAGAAATATTTCCTAAAACAATTAGGTTACCCAAAACAAACACTAAACCAAATAGGAAATAGACAAATAACAAATTCTACTACAATTATAATTACCTAATAAGTAAATACAAGTTTGGGTTAATTAATTATTTTCCAGCATAGCCTCCCTTAAACCAAACTTGGATCAAAGCAGATCCATCGTCATCACAAGCTTGAATCTCCATCGTCATTTCTTTCGCAGTGTAGACAACATGTGAAACCAACTTGCAGTAGTTTTTCATCTCTACTTTCAAACTCATCATAGAGACACATTTGTATGTTCCATGGATCTTCTGTGGAAACCCCTCTTTAGTGAAGAATTTATTCATATCTACCCATTCTTCTTCATCCGAGTTCATCTGCTCATCAACCTTGTAGTCAACCTTGCAAATGCCAAAAACATTCTCGCAAACTCGAGACATCACCTTTAAATAAGATGTGGACACAAACTTGTATTCTGAAAAAGCCTTATCAAATTTCTCAGTCTGGTCAAAGAACTCATTGATATCTACCCATTCATATTCAGAACAAAGTTTTCCATCGATATTGCAAATCTCATCAATGCTTTTAGATATAACAATGTCCTTGCAAACCCAAGGCTCCACTGTCACATTTTTAACCTGATCGGACTCTCCACCAAATAAGGAGTCAACTTCTGATCTGACCAGTTTTGTACTATTATTTTAGCATCTTTGAAGGCAGTTCTCACGGGCTTTTGCCCAAGATGTTAGTGTTTTATGGCAGGTTTGGAGAACAGCCCAAATAAGGAGGAGAGACCCTAAAACAAGGATTTTGGAGCAAGAGATGTTCGGGCAGAATGTCACACGGGTTGTGGCCCAAAAAGAGGGAGAAATCTGAAGCCCATTGGAGCAGCTGAAGTTCTAGAAGGTTTCAGAAATTACTGCAGTAGAAGTAAAAGCTAAATTTCTAGAAGGTTTCAGAAATTACTGTAGTGAAAGTTAAAAGCAGAAGCTCCAGAAGAATCTCCAGAAAATCAATCGGTTGTTTTCTTCATCTGAGTGATGTGCTGACTTTGTCAAAGATTGCTTTACTCCTTAACTGATGGGATATTTTTACTAAGAGATGATTGTTTTCCTCTCTATAAATAGGGGTACTCTCTAGGTAGAAGTCATTCAGATTGGCATTCAGTATTCAATTTAATTTCCCATTCTTTATTCACATAGAGTTCTTTCTTTAGTTCTGATAGAGTTAGAATTTCACGATACATTACTCTAGCAGTAGTTCTATTTTATTTGAGAGTTCCTTCCGGCAGGCTACCCATTGCCCAAACGGGAAGAGTCTCTAATAGCAATATTCAGTAAAGTATCTCTTTTTCATATTCCATCCTTGCCTTCATTTCATGGCTACTTTAATCTTATTTCGTGAGATGATTAATTCTATGAGTAGCTAAATTCTCTTATTCTAGTATTATGTGAGAAACCTTAACCATTGCATGTATGAAACCAAAGCATGAATTCCAGTCTAATTAACTAGTTCCATAATTACCTGTGTTTATATGTCTAAAAAACTAAGGTCGTATTAAATCTGATCACCTTAATATAGATCTGGTAGAGCCAGTGAGTGGCACGACTACCGGCCGAGTAGTACAGGTTTAATTGGGTAGTAATCTCTTGAGCATCGTCAAGGGGGGTTACTGGTTTTGGGTTCTTCTTATTCTTAATGCTTCTAGCTTAGTTAATACGGTGATTGCGGGGACTCGCGGCCTGTTAATTAAACTAGATAGGGAAGTAACCTTAACTGTGGGGACTCACGGGGGTTATCGATTCATTAAGGGAGAATTGGATTATGATTGCGGGGACTCGCGATAATCTATAACTGAAACGACATAGGATAATTAGACAGTAAAAGGGGTTTATGATTACATGCATACGGTTAAGGTGGATTGCATAATGCTAGGATATTCTTCTTAATTGATTCTTAATCTATTTTGCATATTTGGTTTTGCTTATTTCACATTTCTACAAATTCAAGGTCTCTAGGAGACACAAAAGGTGACTGCTAGTCAAGTTTGGTTAATCTGCATATTAATTGGAAATTGTGTTGAATTTGCCGTCTCTGTGGATCGACCATGTACTCTGCTGTGCTACATTCCATTTAGCTAAATTGGTGCAGGTTTTTTTAACAGTATTTTTACTGAGTGATCCAGAGATTGAAAAGACTTGTAAACGCTTAGCCAAGGAAGCACGGTTACGTAAGCTCGCAGTATCAGAATCTATCAACCGACTGAGAGAACAAACAGTCAACCGACCGGGTGAGCAAACAGACGGTAGCTCTAAGGCAGAGTCTGTCAACCGACCGATTGAACAAACGAACGGTAGTTCTGAAGCAGAATATTCAAGTTCTGAACTTGAATTTGATATCATGGGAGATAGACAAGAAGACAGACAAAGGAATGGGGGTGAAGAACAACAAAGAGGGCCACCACCAGAACCCACATTGAAGGAATTGAGCAATCAAGACATTGACGACAGAGCCTCTGCGGTAGTCACTCCAGAACTGCCCAATGGCTTTCCACTCAAGAATGGCAAGCTTAATGGCATCCCAAAATTCCATGGGGGTGCTAGAGATAATCCTCACAATTTCCTTGCCAAGTACGTGAAGAACTGTAAGGTGGGGCACCTACCAACTGGAGCAACCATCGATCAACTAAAGTTTGTGGCTTTTCCCTATGTCCTGACAGGTCCAGCAAATCGGTGGTTTTCCTCACTACCACCAAATTCCATTACCACTTGGAAGCAGATGAAGGGGCTGTTCCTGAAGAAGTATTTTTCTTCGACCAAAAGCAATCTGGTCATGAAGGAAATAAGCAGCATTCAACAAGAAGCTGATGAGTCCCTTGGCAATTACTGGATACGATTCAACGAACTGGTGGAGAGTTACCCAAATCACAAGTACTCAGAAGCACAACTACTTCAGTATTTTTACCATGGGATAACCACCAATGACCGAAACCATATGGACTCAGCCAGCAATGGAGCATTCCAGAACAACACAGTAACCAAGGCTAAGAAACTGATCGAGGATACTATTGAGTCAAGGAGTCAGTTTGGGGAACCCTCCCGATCGATCAGACGGCAGGCCGAAGTAAGACTTGTTGATGATTCCAGTGACGAGAAGCTGAACCAGATTGCTTCCACTATGAAGAAATTGACAACTTTGGTAGTCCAGCAATCTGCTCTGGTAGCACAACTTGCAACCCCATCCAGTAGCAGCCATGAAGAAATTGTTTGTGGGTGCTGTGGGAATCAAGGGCATTTTTCACAAAATTGCAACCTTGTGCAAGAGGAGTCCGTCAATGCTGCCGGACGTTGGAATAACAATGGGAATTGGAATCAAAATCAGCCAAGGAGGGACCCCTACTCTAACACCTACAATGCAGGATAGAAGGACAATCCAGATTTTGGTTGGAAGAATCCAGAGGAAGGAGTTCAGGTGCCTTTCAAGTCAGAAGCCAATCAGAAAGCTCCATTTCTGAGTACGGGAACAATCAGAATGTCAGAAATACTGGACCAGTGTACAGGCCACCCCAACAAAGGAATTTTCAGAATCAGAATAATCAACCAAGGGGTGGCAGAACCATAGAGGAAGCAGTGGGAGATCTTTTTGAGCAACAGAAGGTACAGTCAACCGCCCTCGATGGAATTGCAGGAATTCTATCTCAACTGTCAAGTTCCATACAGGAGTTGAAGGGAAACCAAGGGAAGTTACCTTCTCAGGTACAGATGCCCCCTAAGGAGAATGTGAATGAGGTTACACTCAGAAGTGGGAAGGTTCTGGAGCCTGCAGTAAAAAAAATCACGATCGACAGGGGCCCAATTGCCCAAATCAATAGGTGGCCAGGATCCTGACAGTTCAGACTCAGAAGAATCTGATGAACCAACACCTGGGGGTACCAATCCTGAACCTAAAGAAAGTCCTGTTCGACCTGCAGCGAAGAACGATATGTACAAGCCTCTTCCACCCTTCCCAAATAGCCTGAAGCCCAAGGCTCAGAAGATGAAGGAGAAACCAATTGATTATCTGGAAGTGTTCGAGAAGATGGACGTGAATATTCCATTTCTTAAGGCCATCAAGATCCCTCCAATTGGAAAATTTTTGAAGGACTTCAGGGCAGGGAAGCAGAGAGGAGCCAGCAAGATGGTGCTGGGAGAAACAGTCTCAGCAGTACGTCATTCAGAAGAAGTTGCCACCCAAATGTAAGGACCCAGGTATGTTCTCGTTACCTTGGAGATAGAACTATTGAACATGCAATGTGTGATCTCGGTGCATCAATTAATGTTATGCCATTATCTGTGTATTTGACTTTATCTGGGGTAGAGTTAGCTGAAGCTAAAGTTGTGATTCAATTGGCTGATCGGTCTTGTGTGCATCCGGAAGGGGTATTAGAAAATGTGTTAGTCCAAGTTAATTCTTTTGTATACCCTGCTGATTTTTATGTGATAAAAATGAATACTGATCATGCTAAAGAATCTGCTGGGGTATTGTTGGGTAGACCTTTTCTAAATACTTCTAAGGCTGTTATTGATGTGTATAATGGGTCTATTTGCTTGGATTATTGTGGGGAAAAATATAAGTTCAATATTGAAAATGCCATGAAACATCCTGAAGATGTGGAAAATGTGTATGCCATAGATGTGATTGACACCTTAGTCCAAGAACATCTTGAGACATTTTACTTGCAGGATAAGTTGGAAGCAATTCTCACACAGAGCCTCATAGAGGCTGATATGCATGACCTGAGTGATGAAGAAATTTGTGCAGCAATTCAGAATCTTTCAGCAACAGAAGAGTATGCAGGACCAAGCGTCGGGTTCCCAAGACCAGTGGGTGCCGACAGACCAGTTCCATCTCTGGTGAAGGCACCAAAATTGGAGTTAAAGCCCCTCCCAGATAATCTGAAGTATGCATATTTGGGAGAGGGAGAAACATTGCCAGTCATCATCAGCAAGGGGTTAACCTCGACCCAAGAAGAAAAATTGTTGCGGATAATAAGGAAGAACATAAAAGCTATTGGGTGGACTTTGGCCGATGTCCCAGGAATCAGTCCTGACATTTGCCAACATTATATCTTTATGGAGCCTGATGCAAAGCCAAGTCGTGATCCGCAGAGGAAGTTGAACCCAAATATGCGAGAAGTGGTGCTGAAGGAGATTCTCAAGCTGCTAGCCATAGGTATCATCTATCCAATTTCAGATAGCAAATGGGTGAGCCATGTCCATGTGGTACCAAAGAAAGGAGGTTTTGAGGTAATCACAAATGAGAAAAATGAGTTAGTATCGATGCGGTTGCGTACAGGATGGAGGATGTGTATTGATTTTCGTAAGCTCAACTCTGCCACCAGGAAGGACCATTTCCCACTGCCTTTTATTGATGAGATGCTGGAGAGGCTTGCTGGCAAGATGCTCTTTTGTTTCTTGGATGGGTATAGTGGTTATTTTCAGATCTGGGTGAACAAGGAGGACTAAGAGAAGGCTACTTTCACCTGCCCTTTTGGCACTTATGCATATAGGAGGATGCCATTCGGATTATGCAATGCACCTGGGACCTTTCAGAGGTGCATGATGAGTATTTTCTCCGACAAGATCGAAAAATGCATCGAGATCTTCATGGATGATTTCACTGTTTATGGCGAATCCTTTGATCAATGTTTGGAGAGTTTGGACTCAGTCTTAGAAAGGTGTGTGGCAAAGAACTTGGTGCTGATTATGAAAAATGTCACTTCATGGTTCGAGAGGGGATTGTGTTTGGTCATAAAATCATCGAAGAAGGGATTGAAGTGGACAAGGCCAAGGTGGAGTTGATTGCCAAGCTGCGTTATCCCACCAACGTGAAGGAGATCCGGAGCTTTCTGGGGCATGCTGGTTTTTATAGGCGATTTATCAAGGATTTTGCAAAAACAGCACAACCACTGACCAATATGTTGAAGGAAGATGTCCCTTTTGCCCTGACAGCCACCTGCAAAGAAGCTTTTGATTGCCTGAAGAACAAATTGGTGTCAGCTCCGATCGTCCAACCTCCTGACTGGACGAAACCATTCGAGCTTATGTGTGATGCCAGTGAATATGCTATAGGTGCTGTTTTGGGACAGAAAATTGGAAAAGCAACACATGCCATCTATTATGCTTCCAAGACGTTAAATCCTGCCCAAGTTAATTACACCACTACAGAGAAGGAGTTACGAGTAGTGGTATTTGGGTTTGACAAGTTCAGGCAATACTTATTGGGTTCAAAGGTTGTGGTGTGCACCGATCATGCTGCTCTAAAGCACCTCCTACACAAGAGGGAATCAAAACCGAGGCTGATTCGATGGGTTTTACTTCTCCAGGAATTTGATTAGGAATTGAAAGATAAGAAAGGAGCCGAGAATACAGTAGCCGATCATTTGAGCAGGCTGATGCTGCCCGAAGATGAGGAACCAATCCAAGAGGAATTCCCAGGAGAACATCTATATTCCCTAAGTTCTATAATAACTGGGGAACAACAGAGAATTGTAGCAGTTGTAGAAGAACATCCAGATCCTTGGTACTCACACATGGTAAATTACTTAGTGGCATATGTACTGCCTCCTGATTTTTCCCATGGCCAGAAAGCAAAGTTGATTCATGATAGCAAGCAGTATATTTGGGATGACCCAATTATGTGGCGATGTGGTCCAGATCAGATAATCCGGCGTTGTGTACCAGATTGGGAGCAGGAAAGTATTCTCCAGCACCGCCACTCTTCAGCCAGTGGTGGTCATTTTGGACATAAAAGAACTGCCCAAAAAATAATGGAATGTGGTTTCTATTGGCCGACCTTGAATAGAGATTGTTATTTCTTCTGCCAGAGATGTGAACGATGCCAAAGATGGGGTGTTACTGCAAGCACCAGAGATGAGATGCCTCAGGTACCAATAAAAGTGTGTGAGATTTTTTATGTATGGGGCATGGATTTCATGGGGCCTTTCCCAATGTCAAATGGAAATCTGTATATCCTGTTAGCTGTTGATTATGTATCCAAGTGGGTAGAGGCCAGAGCAACGTGAACCAATGATACTCAGGTAGTAAAGAGATTTCTGGAGTCTAATATATTTCCCCAATTTGGAGTTCCAAAGGCAATCATAAGTGATCAAGGGACTCACTTCTGCAACCGAACCATCTCAGCAATCTTGCGGAAGTATGGAGTTCAACATAGGCTTGCGACGCCTTATCATCCACAATCTAATGGCCAAGCCGAGATCTCTAATCGAGAGATAAAGGAGATCCTAAAGAAGACTGTTAACACATCCAGGAAAATTTGGAGTCAAAATTTGGAAGATGCATTATGGGCTTACAGGGCAGCTTTCAAAACACCTATCGAAATGTCTCCATACCGACTTGTGTTTGGCAAGATGTGCCATCTTCCTATGGAGTTAGAGCATAAGTCCTATTGGGCCGTCCAGAAGATGAACATGGATGCCGCAGCAGCAGGAGAGGAAAGGCGGTATCAACTGCAGGAGTTGGAAGAAATCAGGCTGGAAGCCTATGGTTTGGCTAATTGGTACAAGGACCGGACAAAGATGAGACATGATAAGCTAATCCGCCAGAAGAAATTTCATGTGGGCCAACTGGTACTTTTGTTCAAGTTTAGAGTAAGACTGTTCGGCACCGGCAAATTATCCAGCAAGTGGCATGGGCCTTTGGAGGTAGTAGCGGTATGGCCAAATGGAGCGGTAGAGGTCCGCGAATTAAAGTCTGGAAAGCAGTACAAAGTTAATGGCCATCGATTGAAGCAATTCTACACCTCTGAACAGATTCAAACCGTGAAGGAAAGCTTTTTGGTTCGTTGTCCGAACCATGAGTATTAATTCTTTTAGCTTATGTTTTATTTTCTAAAAAAAATATATATATATATATAACAAAAAAAATTAAAAAATAAAAAAAACCAAAAAAGAAAAAAAAAAGAAGAAGAAAAAAAGGGTGTGATGGTTCTCGTGCCCTTTGCACGAAATTTGGTTGTTTTGCAGGGACTGGAGCTATAGATTACGGAGGAAGAGAACAAGTCAGAAGTTCTGGGAAGAAATTTGAAGACACTTGGAAGTACAGGGACTACAAATGCAAATTCTAGAAAAAAAAAGAGCATGCAAGAAGTTCTGGGGAGGAATTGAAGAACATGTGGAAATACAGGGACTGATGTGCAAAATTCAAGATTCAATTTGGGAAAAGTGACCTACCCACTACCCGACCCACTTACCCAATTACCCACTACCCAACCCAATTACCTAATTCCCAACCCAATTTCCCTAAACCCACACCAAGCCCAATTACCCACGATTTTGACCCAATTAATTAATTCAGCATTCCACTAACTTTTCCCTTATTCTTCTGCTTCATCCCCACGCCCAGTAGCCGCCGCCCCCCCTTCCTTTTCCCCAACCCATCGGCCACCACCTACACCATGGCTCCCAAAGCACCGGCGAACCCCCCCTCCCTTTGACCGAACCGACAGGCGCTGCTCCCTCCAGTCCGGCGAGCTCCACCCGCCATGGCCACGGCACCAAGAGGAAGTCGGCAGCCACCAACCAACCGCCGCCGACCAAAAAGAAAAAAACGGAAGGGTGCTGGTCAAGCTCCAAACTCCGGCAGCGGAGATTCCCATTCCGGCGAAGCCGCCGGTGCCAAAGAAAAAGTCGACGGCCGTGCAAAACTCTCCTCCGGCGACACCGACCACGAAGCTCTCTATTCCAGTGAAGAAGCTTCCAATTCCAGCAAAGAGAAAGCCCACTGAAACGCCCCCGCTTCGCCGTTCCAGCCATCACTCCACGCCTACACCGCTACTGCCCCGGCGTACTTCTACGCGGGAAAAGAGTCCAGTACACCAAGTTGATAAGGCGAGTACTTCTACTGTCCAGGTAGATACCACAGATGAGGAGGACGCACCATCCAACCTTGCAGTCATTACCACCAAAGCACAAATTCGCCAGAATTTGACATTCCAGTCAGATTTGACCAACAGGTATACTGAGGTATGTTCTCGCAATTTATTGCCCTTTTACAGTATGGACTTACATTTGTTACAGCAATTGAATGTTCATGGGCGTGTGGTACCATTTTTTGACAATATTGGTTGGTCTTGGTTTTTGAATATTCCTGTGGTGCCATGTTTTAAAGAAATGCTTTTGGAATTTTTTACTACAGCTGAGAAGGAGAAGACTAAAAGATTGAGCCTTAGTCAAAATCTTTTGCAATTTAGGCTTTTTAATCATACCCATTTTTTGTCTGTGAATGACTTGAATTCTGTGTTGGGTATTTGTTCCAAAGATGAATTGGATACCTGGAATTACATGGAACGTGAATTGAAAATGGTTCCAGCTTTTAATAAGCAGGGAACATGGGCTAGGCTCACCTCTTCAGAATTCGATCATATCCCTCCCAAGTTGGAGGCATATTTGATTGCTGATCCTGCTCTACAGTTTTGTCATTATCTGTTAGCTCGCAATTTAAGTGGTAGAACTTCCTCTCAGCATGTTGTCACCACTCCTGAATTATTTATTCTGAAATGCATGATAGATAAATTCAAGTTGAATTTGGGGTTCTGGATTGGGTATAACTTAGGGGACATTGCATCACACTCAAGGAGACACTCCTCCTTGGGTCACTTTGTGGGGTTATTAGCTCATAATATGAAATTGTTTGACTCCTCCCGTACTTGCATGCATCGCTGCCCACCCCCTGTTCCCTTAAGAGCTGATTATCTCATTGCCACTGAGTTGTTATTTCGGGCCCAAGATGGGACCCTCTTCTTTCACAGTGCGGAGTTTCCGCCACCTGCTCATGCAGCTATTGCAGGGTTTGAGAAGATCCAGCGAGACCTTGAGCATTTGAAAGAGGAGCAAGCAGCACTTGGAATACAAATGACTGAGGAATTTGGCTCCCTAAATGACCGCTTGGATCAATTGGTTGTTGGCTTTGCTGACTTCATGGAGAAGTTTAGCAAGCATGTCTAGGATGAGAGGTAACTGAGGTGTTTCCCCTGTTTTGAATTTTAATTGCTTGGGGACAAGCAAATCTCTAATTGTGGGGAGGTTTTATTTGTGTTTTTGTGTTTGTTTTTAAGTAGTTTTTTGTGTTTTTGCCTGAGTCTCTGCCTTGTGACTGAACTGGATCTGAAATATACAACATAAGTGAGGTTTTACATGAAGCGTGCATGCTGAATTTTTGAAGTGTTAAGTTGAGAAATCCTTTGCTAGCTAATCAAAATATGCATGTATTCCCTTTTTCTTAAGCCACTGTATTGAGCTTGAATGTTCTGTGAGAATCATTTGTTTGCCGGCTTGACTGTCAAGATGGTATGAATAGTGCATGGCGGGAGGATGGAGGACCTTCTTAGGATTAACCCTTTTTGGCTTAAATTCTGAACCTACCAGTTTATATCCTTAGAAGCCAAGTTGAAGCCTTGTCTACAAGTTCGTTTGAAGTCACTAAAAGAGCCTTGCCAATTCGTGATTAAGCTTCTTTTTCACCCCCTCAGTGTGTATGCTTTGTTGTGATGTTTAAGTGTGTTTATTAAAGAAGGTGGCATGTTCTGTATTGTGAAGTCATTTGAAGGGTATAAATGTGTACTGGAACTTGAAAAGAAGCTCTGAAAAAAAAAATGAAAGAAAAATCCAATTTCTCAATTCTGAAGTTTAAAAGCAAAAATGCATGGAATTGAGATAAATTAAGTGGAAAGAGCTGAATAAAGGGTTCTAGTCTTTATTATTGTGAGCTGTTTGATTGAGAAGCAGGATATGCCATGAAGTAGTGAAATTCTAAGAACAGGGCAGGCAACCAATTCCCCAGACAGAGACGGGGCAGTAATCTGGAAAAGAATGCAGCAGTAATTGTTCTTTTTTGTTAAACACACTGGGTTTAATATTTCTTTTTACAGGTGGCTTAGAACCCCTAGGATCTGTCCAAGTGTTCGAACCCTAGCTTTACATTGCGTCCCATGAGTTGAAGGTTGTTTCTTAACTGCCGTGCATCTATTCCTCTTATACTGTGGCGATGGTCGGCTGTCAAGCATGTATGATTCTGGCTATATTATGATTTAATTTTATCCTGAATTTTTTCTCGTGAAAAAGTGAGGATGTGAATTACAGACCATAGAGTGCAGTTGTGGGAGTTATTGCATATTTTGTGTTGGGCTTCTGAAGGATAGTTTTTTGAAAGTGTTAAATTGCGTGCACATGAATGTAATACTGAATTTTGTGATGTGGGTAGGATCCGGCATAAGGAATGAGGCAGAAGTTTATGTGTCAAGTCATAGAGTCAGTTTGTCTTTTATTCTGTTCTTGTTCTTTGTGAGTCGTGTTGGCTATTTTTTTTTTTTTTTTTTTTTTTTGTGGAACTATTGTGAGATGCATGCTTAAAGGAGGAGCTATGTTCTATTCTTCACTTCACACTTGAGGGCAAGTGTCATTCAAGTGTGGGGATATGATCTGACCAGTTTTGTACTATTATTTTAGCATCTTTGAAGGCAGTTCTCACAGGCTTTTGCCCAAGATGTTAGTGTTTTATGGTAGGTTTGGAGAACAGCCCAAATAAGGAGGAGAGACCCTAAAACAAGGATTTTGGAGCAAGAGATGTTCGGGCAGAATATCACACGGGTTGTGGCCCAAAAAGAAGGAGAAATCTGAAGCCCATTAGAGCAGCTAAAGTTCTAGAAGGTTTCAGAAATTACTGCAGTAGAAGTAAAAGCTAAATTTCTAGAAGGTTTCAGAAATTACTGCAGTGAAAGTTAAAAGCAGAAGCTCCAGAAGAATCTCCAGAAAATCAATCGGTTGTTTCCTTCATCTGATTGATGTGCTGACTTTATCAAAGATTGCTTTACTCCTTAACTGATAGGATATTTTTACTGAGAGATGATTGTTTTCCTCTCTATAAATAGGGGTACTCTCTAGGTAGAAGTCATTCAGATTGGCATTCAGTATTCAATTTAATTTCCCATTCTTTATTCACGTAGAGTTCTTTCTTTAGTTCTTATAGAGTTAGAATTTCACGATACATTATTCTAGCAGTAGTTCTATTTTATTTGAGAGTTTCTTCCGGCAGGCTACCCATTGCCCAAACGGGAAAAGTCTCTAATAGCAATATTCAGTAAAGTATCTCTTTTTCATATTCCATCATTGCCTTCATTTCATGGCTGCTTTAATCTTATTTCGTGAGATGTTTAATTCTATGAGTAGCTAAATTCTCTTATTCTAGTATTATGTGAGAAACCTTAACCATTGCATATATGAAACCAAAGCATGAATTCCAGTCTAATTAACTAGTTCCATAATTGCCTGTGTTTATATGTCTAAAAAACTAATGTCGTATTAAGTCTGATCACCTTAAAATAGATCTGGTAGGGCCAGTGAGTGGCACGACTACCGGCCGAGTAGTACAGGTTTAATTGGGTAGTAATCTCTTGAGCATCGTCGAGGGGGGTTATTGGTTTTGGGTTCTTCTTAATCTTAATGCTTCTAGCTTAGTTAATACGGTAATTGCGGGGACTCGTGGCCTGTTAATTAAACTAGATAGGGAAGTAACCTTGACTGTGGGGACTCACGGGGGTTATCGATTCATTAAGGGAGAATTGGATTATGATTGCGGGGACTCGCGGTAATCTATAACTGAAACGACATAGGATAATTAAACAGTAAAAGGGGTTTATGATTACATGCATACGGTTAAGGTGGATTGCATAATGCTAGGATATTCTTCTTAATTGATTCTTAATCTATTTTGCATATTTGGTTTTGCTTATTTCACATTTCTACAAATTTAAGGTCTCTAGGAGACACAAAAGGTGACTGTTAATCAAGTTTGGTTAATTTGCATATTAATTGGAAATTGTGTTGAATTTGCCGTCTCTGTGGATCGACCCTATACTCTGCTGTGCTACATTCCATTTAGCTAAATTGGTGCAGGTTTTTTTAACAGTATTTTTACTGCATTTGATAGTCCTACGACGGGTTTATCAACTTCACTGCAGTTGATCTGCTCCAGTTCAATAGAGTTTTCAACACTCCCATGATCACTTTTATCTATGTGATCATCAATTTCAATATCTCCTCTTGTTCTGAGACACATACAATTTCTTCTTCTTCTTTGACCAAATCAACACTTTTAATGTCTTCATCCTCCTCGACACATTCCTGGTTAATGATATTTTGGCTCTCTGTATTGTCACTGGAAGATCTATTCTTCAAGCTTTCACCATCAACTTCAAGCACTGCCTCATCTGACTGCATCTCTATCAACTCAGATTGTCTCTTTAACTCTTGCAGTATTATTCTTTGAATTTTTTCATTTTCTCGATTGACAATTTTTAACTTTTTCCAAAACTCCTTAGCTGTCTTTACATCAAATAAATTTCTACATACGTCTAATTCAACATTCGTTCTTAAATAATACAGAGCCGATTGTTCCTGATATTGATTTATCTTGAATTCTTTGCTTCCTGCAAATTCTGTCTCAATCACGTGCCAGATTCCAATAACTCTAAAGAAATCTTCCATCTGTTGACTCCAGAGTTCATAATTGTTTTTACCATCAAAGACAAAAACAGGACACTTATGAATGATAGGTAAAGAAGACATCTTTAACTACTCCAATAACTCAAAATTTTTAACATATGCTATTATCGATGTAGATCCCAAAATAAACAAGGAGCTGCAATCAAAAGAAATCAAAGTCCAAAAAATGCAAGGAAATTCACCAACCAAATACGATGCCAAATAATCACTCACCGCAAGCAATTAATATGGAATTAATCAATCGCACGCCGATTAAACCAAATCACTTTTGACTTGCTGCACCGAAGTCAAACACCAAACATATAACACAATGCAATTTCTGATTGCATGTGAACCGAGGAAGAGAACCAAAGCTTAAAGCTTTGAGAATCAAATTAAACGAACAAAACCTGAGCTACGAACAAAACCTAGGCTGCGAATCAAATTAAAGCTCTGATACCACTAGTAGGATATAAAAATAATATATATCCAAAATAATATTATAAAGAGATTAACGGACAGCGGAATAAAACTTCTTTGTAAAAACGAACAATAAACAAACCCGCACGCACACAATCTGTGCGGCGCACCTAAGCCGAAGCTTGGTCGAGAAACAACCCGAAGGCTATTCAGTTTCTCCTGTATCTCTTTGTTTTTCTTTGTGATTACAATGATCACCCAATACCTCTATTTATAGGCTAAACTATCCCGGAATCCTACCTTAAATCTGATTCAGAATGCAACTATTTCCTAAAACAATTAGGTTTCCTAAAACAAATACGAAACCAGACAGGAAACAAACGAATAGGAAACATTAACCGAATATGAAATAGAATTTAATAGGAAACTTAGTTTAATTATTCTACATAGCCTCCCTTAAACTAAGTTCGCGCCGCTAGCCATACCGAGCATCTTCTTCAACTTTGCAAAGATCTCGAACTTCAACAAATAAACCCAGGTCTTCCTACTAAAATCATCAATAAAAGTGATAAAATACTTGTTACCACCCCGAGAAGGAACATTAACAGAACACAGATCAGAATGAATCAACTCCAATGGCTGCTTTGCCCTCAAAACTTCACCTTTTGGACAAGGCTCCCTGTGCTTCTTGCCCAAAACGCACGACTCACATTGTCGAGATTTAAAGTTAAGTGATGGCAATCCAGAAACAACATTATTCTTCACAATAAAGTTCAACCCGCCAAAATGAAAGTAACCAAATCTGATATGCCACAGCCAACTCTCATCACAGCCAGTGGTACTAAAGTAAGCTGAATTATAATAATTAAGAGTGATTGGAAACAACATGTTATTGTTCATGTCTACCTTTGCAATCATCCCCATCCATTCATCACGAATTGTGCAAATATCATGCCTAAAATTAATATCATAGTTTTTCTCCTGCAGCTAACCAAGACTCAACAAATTCTGACTAAGATTAGGCACATAACACATTCTGTCTCAACAATTAAATTGATCCAATGATTAATTCACCACTCACGGAAACCGAGGAACACTAAACCAAACAAATAAATTTGATCTTCTCGCAAGTTGCCGAACAAACCACAATGCAGTTATAATTTCCACGTGAACCAATGTAAGCCAATAAGCATATAAGCAAAAGGCTTTGCGCCAGAAGCAAAGCAACGACTTTAACGTCGAAACTGAAATAGTCGCAAGGCTTTTATTTAATCTTTGTAATTTTTCTCTGTAATTCTTTGTGATTACAATAGCAACCCAAGGCATGTATTTATAGGCTAAACTATCCCTGAATCCTACCTTAAATCTGATTCAGAACTATTTCCTAAAACAATTAGGTTACCCAAAACAATCACTAAACCAAATAGGAAATAGACAAATAACAAATCCTACTACAATTATAATTACCTAATAAGTAAATACAAGTTTGGTTTAATTAATTATTTTCCAACAGAGATGGTTATGTCAGTTGATGCATGATATGTCTTGATCGATTTCAATGTTTAATCACATGCAATTTAGAATGTTCTAATTAATTGTAGGTGTTGAGAATTTTATGAGTAATTTGAATTCATTCAAATTGGGATTTTTTAACTCTTTTTTATTCTCACATAAATTTTCATTTCAAAATTATCACTTCTACGTGTGAAAAAATATAATATTGATTCTCAATAAGTATCAGTTTTTAGTTCAAAATTATATTCTCTTTACAATAAGCTTTTTAATTTTAATGATATAAGTTACTATTTCAATATCACTTTTTAGTTCAAAGTATAAGTGTTACTTTTCCCCTAACTACTATTTTATCAATTCAAAATTTGATTTTCGAAATTAATCATTTTCCTTTATTCATATTTACTTGACTATAATTAATTCTATTTCAAAAAATTATTATATTAAATTTTTATTAGAATATCACAGATTTCAATTTTTTTCACCATAATATAATGTTGTCAAATCAAATTTAATTCATTTAATTTTTATTTTATTTTTGTATTAAAAAACCATTTTGATAATTTATATACTTCACCTATTTTTATAAATATCATTTATTAATACGTTTAATATTTTTATATAATTTTTATTTGTATAAGGTGTTTTTACTGGGGTAGAATCATACCAGCGCTAACGCACCGGATTCCATTAGAACTTTGAAGTTAAGCATGCTTGAGCAAGAGTAATACTAGGATGGGTGACTCCTTGGAAAGTCCTCCTGTTGTACCCTTCCTTTTTAAAAAAAGAAAAAACAAGGTGTTTTTACTGTAAAATGAATACTTTTTGTATATAATTATTAAAAGTTAATATAAGGGCAAAATTATCCTTTCTTTTTCTTTTTAAATATTTGAACATTCAAATGAGCATATTTATAAAATAAGAATAAGTCATTAAGTATTTTGATTCACATGTTGAAAACTAATTCTTCAACATTCATATATAAGCTATAATGAATTTGGGGGAGGGTTGGGGTACTGGTTAATTGGAGGGTCTTATAATCCTAATGTCATTGGTTCAAACCTTAGAGATGTAAGGTAAAAAAAAAAAGTTACATAAATTCGACCCTATAGTTTTATCAAACAAACATGTATTAGTTTTCTGTTCAATATATGAATTTAGTTCTGAACAAGTATTATTTTTTGTTTTAAAAGTATAAGTGTTAATTAATTTCTAAAATAAAACATATACACTCGTTTTAAGAGTTCAATTTTTTATTTAAAAAAGATAAATATTACCTTCGAAATAAATGATTAATTTCAAAGGTATAAATTTAATTTTTAACAAATATCACTTTTTCTGTTTAATATTATAAAATAAAGTTTTCATTTCAGAGTCCAGAGTCCAGATGGGAATGTGTCCTTGGCATGCATGTGAATTCTGAGCTTGTAGTGCGTGGTTTTGTTGGCCAGTGGTCACTGTTCTAGCAACTTGGCCCAATATACTCACTGAGCGAGTGGGCAAAAGAAGGGGAGATGAATCTGCTAATTAAGAGAACAACGACTGCTCACTACTTTCATTATTGCCGTGGTGGAGCCAAGCCTGCAAGTCTGATGAGACAAATTATTTACACAATGTTTTTAAAAAATTTTTGGTGGGCAACAATCTTACAATTTTTAAAAATTTTGTGACTATTAAAACTATTTTATAAAAAATCATCAAGCCTGCGGAACAATTGTCCCACCAAACTTGAATGTAGCTCTGCCCCTGATTATCCCCCATATGCTCCATCACGTTCCACACTTGTGGTATCCACAATTCCACCATCATCGTGCAGTGAAAATTGAAGACTCAAGCATGTTCTTTAAGTTTTGATTTTGATCTCAGTTTTGGTCTTAATAGTAAATTTAATATATTATAATCAATTTTCATCATTTTCAGTTTTTCTATTTAGTTTTATTTTTTTACATTTTCAATACACTTTTTACATTATAAAACTATTTTTCTCCAACCAAAACTCAACCCATCCAAAAAGAACAGGCCTATATAAGAAGAAAGAGGGAGGCAGATGAAGGGGGTTCGTCGTCTAAATCATTTGTTTTTGGCCCAAACCATAGACTAGTTGTAAGTTTATCATACCCGAAGGTTAAGTTAAGAACCAAACCATAGACTAGTTGTAAGTTTATCATACCCGAAGGTTAAGTTAAGAACCATTTTAATTAGAACTGCAAGTACGAGATAAATGATCAAAATGAACTTTTTTAAACATAAAGGGACCAAATGAATCTGACCCCTATGTTAAGGGATCAATAAAATTTTTTTGAAAATAATCTCGCAAATGGAAATTGAAACCCTAAGTTCAGGGACCAGCAAACATTTTTACCCCTATAAATTTTCTGGGCGAATGACTACACATGTCACTCAATTTTAGACAATGTGGACTTTTGGTCATTAAACTTTTTCTTATGTCACTTTGACGTCGAATGAGCTATAAAATAAGGTATCATTCCATCCATTGTGTTAAATTTGATGATTAACTTTAACAGAAATTAATGTTTTATTTGTCATTTTACCCACCGACTTCTCTAAAATATGACATTTTACTAGTTTTTGTTAAATTTGATTAATTGTAACATTGAGCAGAAAAAGATGTGAAGCATGTGATGTCACTCGCCCAAATTTTCGTATTAAAACTTATAAATGGAATGAAACACTCATTTAAAAAAAAATAATTATAGAGTTTTACCCCTAAATGAATATGAATAGGTTGTAACGAGTCTACTTAAGATCAACGTTCTCGGACTGGAAACTTTCCGGAACTTCTCCAGAAGATTAATTCCAAAGATTGTAGCAGTAATTGAGAAAATTAAGGACAGGCACTTTCCAACGTCCAAGGATATATTGCCAAAGATCCTAGAACTCGGAAGGAAACTGGCACTTTAATTTCCAGCCAGTGGAAATGGACCGCTAACGACAAAAGTGATGACTCTGCTGGGCTCGATCGGTTGGGCATGCCAGACAGACATTTTGTTGTCTTTTTTCGACACTGATTTGCAAGTTTCAACAACCCCTGAAATTCCGGAATTTTAGTACCATATCAGACGTGGTTTGTTTGGACACAGAATCAACTGATTCCGGATGGATTTCTTCTACGGATCTGATGCTCCAACATCGAGTCCAGATCCTCTGTTTTGTTATATTCACCCAAGGTAAAGGTAAAGTAATGTTATTTTGTTATTCATTCATACTCACTTGTTAAGTATATATGAATGAGCATTAAAATAATTTTATATTGTTCTCAGTGAATATGACAAGACAGAGAAAAAAATGAACATGGGATCTGGTCTCTTCTAACATCACTCTAACAAAATACAATATCACAATTAATTTAAAGTTTTAAATGAAACTACATAAATAATTAAACGAATAAAATTTCCTATGTTAGCATGTGAACTCCCCTAATTCGAACTGTTGAATTAGACACGCATAGTTTCTCGTACAACTTAAAAACAAAATATGAGCCCAACACAAGGTAAACGGGTTATAATGTTGTGATTTGTGTTGGTCCTTGAGTTAAATATATCAACGCGAATGACACGAATAAATATAAAGTTAAAGTGTACTGACAAAAACTCTCCAATCCAGACACGCTCATCTAAAATCATTAAATTGCATCATTCCATACGTAAGAACTTATAACTTTTGACCATTCTAATAGGACGAAAGGGTACTCTCGTAAGAGCAGCTATTAACCACCATATGTCTAGAGGATGATTAAAGTTGATTTATAATATGTACTTCCAGGAATTATTATAAATTTATAATTTCCATCGTCATGTAGGATCTACATGTGTAGATGAATTATTATAAATTTATAATTTCCATCGTCATGTAGGATCTACATGTGTACATGTAAAGGAAATAAATGAAATTGAATTTTCGTACGACGTGCGTATGGCCATCCAAATTAATTTCAAAACAAAAAGCTTGATAAAAGTTGACTAAATAGTTTGGTCTTATTTAATTATTGTGTATGAGAGGATCCAAGAACACAGCTAAGAAATGGATAGATTAACAGTAACTCACTAACTGGCCCTTCAATTTCGGACTAAATTTCGTTTTGGTATGTCGATACATCAAAAATTAAATTCAATATGCGACAACAGAGGCGGATTAAATTCTATAAGCGATATATCAATTATTCTAATTTCACTGCGCAATAAACTAAACACGATAAGCTCAAAACGCAATATATAATAGGCTAAGTTACATACGCCAAATTTCAACAACTAACTCATAACTGCGATACATCAATAGTTGAACTAAAAAAATCAAATGTTAAACTCAATAAGCGATATATCAAGAGCTAAAATTGATACATTGGTTTCTATAGCAGTCACAGGATAATATATATTAATTGAAGTTATACTCCATACGCAAATTGTCAAACCGTCAGCTGCATCAGAAACAAGTTTTTGTATTTTTAGATCACATAGTTTTGCGTTTGTTGATTGAAATGTTTTGAGCACTTTGACATTTGAGAAGCTACGTGCGAGACGTGGGTATTTTTTTTAGGAGATAAAAACCATTTTCACCATTTTTAAAAGGTATAATTTCAAAAACTCCTCAAAATTTTTAGGTGAAGTACAATTATGTTTATTTTCCAAACATACTTGATTTTTTTAATACTCAAAATGCCCTTCTATAATTTCTTAACAATATGTAGGTACCGTCCCTTTTTTTAGTACAAATTTTGGGAAAAAATATTGGTAATTTTCCCAAATTTCAAGGTACGACCCATTCGTATTTACTTAATCGTTTACTGCAAAGTGAGTGTTAATTAGATTATAAATTCCAATGCCCAAGCATTAATTAGATCACTATTACCCGTTTTAGTACTCCTAGTGATAGCAAATTGCAGTATCTAGGTAGGGGTTTACTAGACATAGTAAGAGATTTCTTAAATCCAATGCCCAAGCATTAATTAGATCACTATTACCCGTTTTAGTACTCCTAGTGATAGCAAATTGCAGTATCTAGGTAGGGGTTTACTAGACATAGTAAGAGATTTCTTAAAAACTGTCAAATCCTAAAACGTTATTTATTCTGGATCAGATGGAATATTTTGATCGGACTAAGTTGGGCCATTATTTGAAATTGATGAAAGACATGATTGAAACCTTTTTAGAGTGCTCTCAAAAGGTTTCAACTTATTGGAGGCGGGTTTCGAAGCACCCGTTTACAATACTCAGAGTATTGGAGGCGGGTTTCGAAGGATCTGTCTCCAATACTCTTATTGGAGATAGGTGCCAACAATGGCGGAGCCCGTACTCGAAGCGGGGTGAGCACAAAATCCGCCTCCAATAGTGTATTTTGTAGTAGTGGTGGAGGGACCGGAACAGATTAATAGTTGAACGGTAATTAAGGGACAATATATTGACCTAATAAATTACCTTAAAGAAATACAAGCTATAATCACCATGCATTATTTGAAGACCATCTATTCTTAAATCTTAGGGAGAACTATAAGACAGGCAAGTGCAATAATTCAGTACAGTTGAAAACTCACAAAATAAAATAAAAAGTACAACCCACAGCAGCATACATATTTCTCCAGCCGGCCGACCGGGAGGCGATCGAAGTACAGCGCTTTCAAGCCATTGGAAACCAACCCATGAACAATTAAGATAACCTTAAAGGTTTGTGATCTTCATCAACTTAAAATGCTATATATATATATATATATAAGTGAGCTTAAGAACTCATTTTTCTTTCTTTCTTTGTTTCTGGTCCACCAATCAATTAAGGGCAACAAAAGGGCTCTCATTCCATCTTCTGGATGAGCACTGTGAAAACAAAGGATGAAAAGTTCGAGCGGGATTCTTCTGCTACAAACAATCAGGTCTAGCTATCTGGCAATTAATTAAATAACCTTTTTATGTATGAATTTTGTTCAGAATTGACCCCTTAAAATTCAGAAGGCTTCTTATAATTTCCAGGCCTCTTATAATTCTGGAGCTGGACCACAGGGTGCTGCTGATTTGAACCTCAATGGTACGACATCTTCAACCAATACAACAGATAGCACAGCGAATGAAACCGGCACCTCGGCCGTGAGTTTACTGTTACTTTTACTCGTATATATACTTCATCTGTGTTAATGGAAAAGTCACGTGATATAACTGTTGATGTGTATTCGAATTATTGGCATATTTAGAGATGACATTTTCGTCACTAAATCTCTATTCTGTACTTCAGTAGTTTTTTTTTTTTTTTTTTTTTCCGCCCTCCATTCTTTCCCTTGATTGACCGTGAATTTTTTTTTAAGAGTCTTTTTTTGCGCTATATAGATGCCTTAGGGTACCATTTGATATATTTACCATTGTGTTTTTATGAATGTTGACTTTAAAAGACTTTACTAATGGTTGTGGGACATTTTATCACTTGTTCTTTTGGTTTTGATTTTGGTTTCAACAGTAAATTTAATATATTATAATAATTTTTCATCATTTTCAATACAGTTTTTTACTATTTAACTATCTCATTTTACATTTTTAATATACTTTTTATATTATAAAATTATTTTTCAAAAACTGTTTTCAAATCTGTTTTGAAAAAGAATAGGCTTTTAGTATGAATGCCAAAATAGTACCCTTAAAAATTTTCTTTAGATCCGGTTTGTTTTCCATAGATTTGGACTTAGACTCTACAGAATTGAAATGTAGAATTTGAATTGCAAATCTATTTGAATTTCATTATTTGGTACAATGATAGAATTGTGTAGAAATTGAATTACAATTCTAGTTATTTTGTGTATATAAAATTTAAATTCATTTATAATTTTAAAATATTTATATTTTATATTTATTTTGTGTTATTAATAACCAAAGATGTTCAAACCGACCAACCCGACTGAATGGTTCGGACCAGTTTCAGTGCATGCCCCAAAAGGACGGTTTGGCCGAGTTTATGTGCGATCCGAATCGACCTGTTTTGATTTTTTTCTTTCCAAAATAATAATAAAACTTTAAAATCTAGGCATATGCATGCTCCCTTTCCAATCCCCCCCCCACCCCCCCCCCCCCCACAACCCCCCACCTCCGACCCCGCTCCCAACTGACCCCTCTTCCGGAAAACCCAGCCCCCAACCCCACTCCCTCCGACCAGGAAAAAAAGGAAAAAAACAAAAAAAAAAACCTCTGACCCCATTTTTTTTTTAAATTTTACTTTTCTACTTTTAAAAATTATAAAAAATAATTTTAATTATAAATTATTTAAGAAAATATAAATTGTCACTATCTTTTTAAATATTTTATGGGTTAACTCGTTTTTTAAGAGATTGCATCATCGAGTTATGGATCCATTTTGCCTAGTGGGTTAGCTGGTTTTACCCACATATGTGTACTCAAACTTTTTCAAAATTAAATAATTTTATTATAATCAATGCTATTTTTATTTATAAATATTTCAGAAATTAGTTAAAAAATAACAACTAACCACACACATTAAACACACGCATACACAATGCATAGTTTATAATTATAATTAGATTTGTTTCTCCAATCAAAGAATTGAAATGATAAAATTGGAGCATTTACACTTTTGTTCCAAACAATTGTTGACCATTGAGTTGAGCTATGAAAATTTGCTATAGCTAGAACTCGATCGCTTGAACCAAAAGTATAACAAAGTGCCAACGTAAATACTACTTTTGCAACGGATAAATAAAAAAGGACCAAAAATGTGATATTTTCTAATCTCTTGGAATTACTACAAGCTTTAATGCTACTGAGGTCTATATATATATATATATGGTTATAATTAGTGTGCTAAAATCTGTTATGAACACCCTTTTTATTTTCTTTCTCTTCATGATCAGGTCCCTAATTCCAGAGGTGGATCACAAACTGCTTTGAATCGCAACGATACGACTCCTCCAACTCATTCAAATGTTAGCACGGCGAATGAAAGCTCCCCCATGGTCGTGAGTTACCAATTACTTTTATTAATTTATGCTTCATTTTTTTCATTCAAAGAGTTCACTTTTAGGAGATTCAATTTGCGGGCAGAAGTGATCTACGTTATTCATCAACTGAAATGGAATAGTGATCACCACTAATTATATGTATAGTCACTAATTGAAACTTTATTGACATGACTTTAGAATAGTGTCACAAAAGTTACATTGATGGTACAATGAAATAGCGACAACTTAAAATGTTGTCGCTAAATGTGACATCTAATTTAGAGAGGACATTCTTATCACTAAAGCTCTATTTAGTAATTTAGTAGTATTTTTTATATTAATTGATCATGATTTTTTTGAAGTCTTTTTTTGTGCTACATAGATGCACTAAGGTTCCACTTGGAATAATTTTATCGTTGAGTGTTTATACATGTATTTGAAAGATGGGTTAAAACAATGCGGATTGCAAGGGTAAAAAAAATAAAAAATAAAAAAAGAAACCGTCTTTGAAAGACTTTAGAAATGGTTGTGGGACATTTTGCATGAATGCCAAAATACTCCTACAGTTTTCTTTAAGTCACTAATTAAATTTTCTCTAATACACTTTCTTTTAGCTCAAGTTTTGCGGCACTCATGTTTCTTGCAAAATTTATTGGCCTATGTGCATAATTTTCATAAATTTTCTAAACTTGCACTCTAAACATCAATATGGAATAGTATTATTCTTGGATTTCTACAACTTTTTTCTTCTCTTCAGGACCCCAATTCTGGAGGTGCATCACAACATGCTGCTTCGAACCTCAACCATACGACACCTTCAACCAATGCAACAGTTAGAACGATGAATGAAATCGACACCTTGGTCGTGAGTTACCTGTTACTTTTATACACATATGCATGTTTTTTGCTTTTTTAAGTAACATTTTAAGCAACGTTTATCCTATATTGATAACATAATTTCGATGTTGTTTGAAAATTCAATTTGGAGGTAAGAAGCGATCTATTCATCGATTGAATCGAATTGTTCATCACTAATTGAAGCTTTAGTGATTACTTTAATTTGAATATTGTCGCAAAAGTTATTGATGTTACAATTAACAGTGACATTTAAATGTTGGTGTAAATAACATCTTTAAGAGACGACTTTTTAACACTAAAGCTCTATTTGGTGCTTTAGCATTTTTTTTAGTTTTTAATTGATCATGATTTTTCTTTAAGTATTTTTTTGGTGCTATATATGAATGACTTTGAAAGACTTTACAAATGGTTGTCGGACATTTTAGCATGAATGCCAAAATACGGGTTTGGATTCTTTAGTCCAAAATTTTTTTAGACTAGAGTGTCTCAACCTCAAAATAGGAAAAATTCAGGGGGAGGGGGGCGAGGGGGTTTGATGGTGGTATTGGGATCCCACTACTGCCATTTTGGAGTTGGGATACTCTAGTCCTAAATTTTTTACAATTTTCTAGTTCTCAAACTTTTAGCCTGAATTTTGCAGCGCTGAAGTTTTATGGCAAAATTTCTTTGCCTATGTCCATAATTTTCATAAATTGTCTCATATTACAAACAAAACATCAAAATGGATATATTCTTTTGAAATTACTACTAGCACTGCCAATGTGGTCTGGATGGGAAGATATTACAAGTGTCATTAAATCCTGTTGAGAATGAACCCCCCAAAATTTAGAAGGGTACAATAAATTTTTTTTTTTTTTTCTGTTCTCTTTAGGCCCCGAATTCTGGAGACGAATCACAAAGTGCTGCGAATCTCAATGGTACGGCATCTTCAACCACAGTTAACACAAAGAATGAAACCGGGACCTTAGATGTGAGTTACCAGTTACTTTTATTCGTATATGTTTTTGCTTTTTTATTGATAACATGCTTAGCGAAATTCTTGAAGATTCAATTTGGAGGCCATAAGCGACCGATGTTGTTCATTTGTTTATCGCTAGTGGAAACTTTAGTGATGAGTTCTGAATATATATTGTCACAAAAGTTATTGATGTTGAAACTAAACGGTATATGACAACTGAAAATGTTGTTGCTAAATGTGATGACATATTTATCACTAAAGCCCCATTATTGTACTTTACTAGTTCTTTTTTTCTCTTAATTGATCTTGTGTGTGTTTATGAATGACTTTACAAATGGTTGTGGGACATTTTGGCATGAATGCCAAAATACTCTTTTACAATTTTCTTCAAGTCACAAATTAATTTTCATGTTACTCTTTCCTTTTGCCCGATTTTCGTGGCGCTCAAGGTTTCTGGCAATGTGCTTAGTTTTCCTAAATTTTCTTATATTACAACTAAACATAAAAATGGGATATATTCTTCTGAGATTACTACAAGCAATGCACATGGAAGGTCTAGATACATATATAATTATAAGTGTCATGAAATCTGTTCAGAATTAACCCCTCAATTTAGAAGGCTACAAAAAAAATTTTCTCCCTCTTCAGGCCGCCATATCTGGAGGTGAATCACAAGGTGCTGCTTTGAACCCTAATGGTACGACACATTCAACCAATACAACATCTAGCACGACGAATGATACCGGCACCTTGGACGCTGTGAGTTACCCGTTACTTTTATACATATGTGTTTTTGCTTTCTTAACATCCTTGATAATATGCTTTCGATGTTCCTGAAGATTCAATTTGGGGCCAGAAGCGAGCTCTGTTATTCATCAATCGAATCAGAATTGTTCATCACTAATTGAAACTTTAGTGGTATATAACATTTGGATATAACAATAAAAACAGTGGCAGCTTAAAAGATGTTGCTAAATGATATCTTCATAGACTAAAGTTTTATCACTAAAGCTCTTTTTAGTACTTTAAAATATACTTTTAAGTCACAAATTAATCTTCCTCTAGTACTTTCTTTTATCAGTTTCGCACTTCTCAAGGTTTCTGGTAAAATTTCTTGGCCTAAAAGTGCCATCAAATCTGTTCAGAATTAACCCTTCAAAATTTAGAAGGCTGTTTTTTTTTTTTTTTCTCTTCAGGCCCCCAATTCTAGAGGTGCGTCACAAATCGCTGCTTTGAACGTCAATGGCACGTCACCTTCAACCAATACAACAAGTAGCACGGCGAATGAAACCAGCACCTTGGTCGTGAGTTACCGTTTACTTTTATTCACATATGTTTTTTTAGTGTTGTATTTTTAACATCTTTAAGTGATTTTTTTTCATCCTACATTGATATAATCCTTCCTTAAGTTCTTGAAGAAGACAATCTGGAGGCCGGCATCATCTATAGACTCGGAATTGTCCATCACTAGCTGAAACTTTAGTGATAACTTTTGAATGTTTGTCACAAAAGTTATTGATGTTACAATGCGACCTTGACAACTTCAAACGTTGTTGCTAAATGACATCTTAATTTGGAGACGACATTTTTAGTTAGTGTGTTTTTTTTTTTTTTCTCAATTAATCATGATTTTTTTAAAAGTCTATCTCTTTTGTGCCATGTAGATACCTTTTTAAATGTTCTTTTAAGTCACAAATTTAGAAGGCTACAGTATTTTTATTGCTTTTCTGCCTCATGTCCCTGATTCTGGCTCTAAACCACAGAGTAGTACTCCTGCTTTGAGCAACGGTGAGACTACAACTACAACCAACACAACAGTTATCACGTTGAATCCAACCGCCACCTTGCACGCCGTGAGTAAACCCTTTTCTTTTGTTTTTTTTACTTTACCCCGGAAATCCACGACTTCAGGGTTAGTAAAGTCACTCCTGTTATCACCACCTCAACCGTCTCATCACTTACTTTTATTTTTGTTTTGGGTTTTTCAATGACATTATTTTTGGAGTCCAGAAGATGTCCATGGCCATATCTGTTATAGGTACAATTCCGTTATGGAATTTTCCATTTATTTGATAATGATCCTTCATATAGCTTTAGTGGCTATAATATTGCAATCACAACCATTATCAAATCACAGAATTAATGATTCCGTAACGAAACAGTAGTCCTATATATCAATTAATGTAATCCATTTGTTTGAAATTTTTATTTGATTTGATTAAACTTAAAAGAATTGTTGGTAATTAACCTATGTTTAATTATACTTTAATTGAAGGTTACCACTCCCATACCACCAGTAGTATCTGAAAATGCTCAAGCTATCCCCATTATTACTAATTCTCTGGTTAATCCAGCTGGGCAATCATCATCATCTAATACTGGTATGGAATTTCATGTTTCTTCTTATGGCTGTGACTTTAATTAATAAAAAGAAAATTAGTCCCTAATAATTAGACCACCCTAATTTCCTCTTATGGTTGTGGTTTCATTTGCAGGTTTATTGAAGCCTGAATCAGATAAGAATCCAATGACCAATCCTGTAATCCAAACTTCGCAACAACCTGGTTAGCCTTTTCTATGCTTTGCTTTTATAAATATTTTTTTGTGTGTGCGTAAATAACTAAATACTACGTGGATTCTCACGGCGCTACCGCGCCGTGAGTTTTTATTACTTCTGTTGATGTTTAATTAAGATAAGTAATGTTGGTTAATTTATTTTATTAGGAATTAATTTTTTCCCTTTTGCCTGTATTTGATGTTTTTATAATATGAAATTTCACTTGTTATGTATTGTTATGTATGACAAAAAATAAAACTGGGCCTACAATTGAGTGGACTTAAGATGTGAAAAAATGTAGGAAAAGACGAAAATATGGGTATTTTCGTGTCTGTTTGATGTTTGGATTGTTTGAAATTGATTTTGTAATGTATGGAAAAAATGAAAAATTGGGCCTACAATATGAGTGGAGTTAAGTTGTGAAAAAATGTAGGAAAAGAAGGCTTTATAGGCTTAAAAGAAATTGTGCATAATTGACTGTTGATTTTTTTAAAAAATGTAAGTAAAAAACTACTATTATTTATTTATGTGAAAAAATGGAAAAAAAAATCAAAATAGTGCAGTGTCATTGTGTCCTCATCTTGTTCACCAAAAGAAAGCCATGGCGGTGCTGTGGTGGATGTGAGAGTTACTAATATCACCCTCTTCCTCTTAAGTCAATTCAAATAGTAGCAATCCAAAGAAAAGAAAGAAGCATAATAAAACAATGCATTATATTGAGGTTGGGAACTGATGAGTATCACCTTCACCAAGGACTAATAGCGGAACAATTTATACATAAAAAAGAACAATGCATTGCACTTAACATAACTGAATAGTCTCACTCTCGATGCAATCGAGAATCAATTAATATTGGCATTTTTATTTTTTAAAATATTTTTTTTGGTAATATATTGATTTTATTTGTTAATTATATATATATTTTATATTACGATATGTGTACACAAAGTTATTAAAATGATATGTAAATTCATATCTTACCATGTCTTTTATTAAAACAATCCAACGGTGTATGCATTTGTTTTTTTTAATTGATAAATCATATATTTTTGTGAAAATAATTAATTGAAAGGATTATATAAAACAAGAAGTTAAGTTATTATGTTTGTAATATTAGATTTACATATTTGAATGAGTAGGGAATATTTTAACAATTGAGTCACTTTTAGTATTTGCCTGCAAAGTGCAAAACAGGCTTAGATTTGGCTAAAATTAGATGTGAACAAAATTTGATAGATACGTTTAACCATTCGTATAAAACATAATAATAATAATAATGACAAATACAAGGTTCAACTGAATCCACACGGCAAAATACATGTTTTCCCCAGTCCTCAAAAAATAAGATAGTCATTTCCACATGGGGACCGAATTTTGTTGATGAAGATAATTCAATATATGCCTTGTTGTTATATTTTTGGTACAGAGAGCCCTTAGTTACAAGCTCTAAGAAGATATAGAGTTTGCTATCATCCTGAAATATAAAAATTGAAGCAAAAGGTCTCAATTTAGTTAGACAACAAGAAGCTAGACAAATAAAGCTATACAATTTAGTAGGGACTTCCTTCCAGAATTCCAAGTTCATACTAACCTCCCATTGAGTAATTTTATTGTTAGTCAAGCCTCTACCGAAATTTGAGACAATTGATACATACACAAGAGATGTTCAACTGAATGATTCAATCTACAATATTTTTAGAACCATATTAAGTACGAAGAAACTCCAGTAAGTCAAAGGTATCAAAATATTGAGTTAAAAAAAAATAAGAGCAAAGTCAAAACTGTTTAAAGAATTCATCATTATCACATGATCAGTTAATATGATATGTTTTTGCAAAATCTTTTGCATTAACTCATTTTTCATAATTGAACCCACTTAAACAATATGAAGTATACCAGCCACTTTAAGTGTTCTATTTAAAGACCTGAATCAGATGCAGAGAAGAAACCATCCCCTCACTGAAGTGTAGCAGTTGTAAAAAAATGACCAATGCCCTCACTTTGATCCTCCAGAAACCTTTCTTGTACTAAGATGAACAGCCTTTATCAAATTTAATTACAAACAGAAAAGACAATGTCAATAGTGACATTCAAACACTGAATCTTTTTAACATAAGCTAATTAGTTCTACCTTAACAATAGAGATAAAGGACAAGCTCCCAATCAGTGAAACAGAGCAGGAGTCACCAATATGGAAATGGCCTGCAACTGAAAAGAAAATCCAGCCCTAAATTTTACATAAAAAGAGTAGATGTTGCAAGAGACACCAAAAAACTATTACTGAAAAGAATGAATCTCGAGAGAAACACCAAAAATGAAAAGGGAGAAAAGAAATAAGAAGGGAAAAGAGAAAAAAATCTTACCAAAGTTCAATAAGAAGGGAGGAAGGGGTAGACCTTTCCAGTACTGAAGTCCACTGTGACTATGGCAACCTCTGCACCAAAGTTTCTGCCGAGTTTTTGAAGAGGGTCTTTACGCTTCGCCCTGAAATCAACTCTTCGGATTCAGCGATCCACTGCTTTCTTTTGATCCTCTGGGACTTCTTCCCACCATTGTTGGTATTTCTAGGGCAAAGGAACTAACACTTGATCTTCCCCATTCTGAAAGTTGCTGATGAAAACTTTGTAAACAAAGGTAAACTGGTCAATGAACAATCGGGTATCTAAAACAAGGTTAAAACAGAGAGTGAAAAAAGTAGCACTAAATTGACTTCAAAAACCCAAACCATAGGTTCCAACTTTAATCTGAAATACAAACAAAAGTTGATCCCTTCTATGAACAATGCAATTAAGTTGGCTTCAAACAATCCCAAAGGTCCCTTTAGAATCAAATATATATGCTTTTCTGCACCAGGCATCAGAATGTGAATTGCATACATTGTCAGAACTTCATAGCTAAACCACTGATTATGCTCATCCAAGACGACTCATGCATAATACAAACCCCGAAAATATTCAGCTAAAAAGATCAACAATTGGCCTTCCATATTATGATTTCTAAATACAAAAATGACATCCTAAAATGTAAAATAAATCAACCGACATGATACGAACTTATGCAATTGATCCTTTTAATTCATGAAACTTCAGCTAACATTACACTAATAATAATTCAATAATCCTTTTAGTTCTTGAACTTTATTATCGTAGTGTTGCCTGAGAACTGAGGTATCAGTATTTGCAAATCGCTTCATCTCAGCTTGCAAACAAGTATCAGATGTCGTGGAAAAGTAAAGTATGAGCAACTTTTGCTTTGCAGAAGTAAAACCGTAAAAATTAGAAACTTGGGAAAAGGCTCTTTACCTCCTTCTGTTGAAGTTTTTTATCCAATTCTTTCAGCTCCATGTCCAATTTTTCTTGGAAAGAAGAATGTTCTCACTCTTTCTCCTCATCTTCAAACTCACCTATACAAATTTCAAACATTACTCTTCTCCAATAAATTAAAACTTGTAAACTTCAGAAGTATCAGATATGTACAAATTATTGATATGAAATGTTTGTCACAGTCTCAGTTCTGCTGCAAACTGTATTTCAGAGACTACCAATTTAGAGCATTAATATATCTGCTGATTAGAGTCGACAGCACAAATATCCAGTGAAAAGTTGATTGTAGCTCACCATTTAAATCTGCACATTTAGTTTCTGTCTCAGAAAAACAGCTATCTCTTGCATGGAGCCCACTATCATCCATGCCAACATAGTCTACAAACTCATTTCGCGTAAAACTGTTTACGCTTTGTATGCGTAGCACTTCACCTTCCAATTCTTGAATTTGGATACATAACCTTTGACCAAACCTACATCCTGGACAAATTTTTGACACATACTTAGCCAATTTCCCACTTAAACATAAAACAGTGAGCAGGGAATGGTCATACATTCCAATCAATCTCATTCAGCGGTTTACCACTCCTAAAAGATTTAATCTTCATAATCAGTCTATCCCGCTCCACCTAGTACAGAAGACAAAATAAGTAGCTTCAAAACAGCACTTTTATTTTAACTTCTATAGATGTATTGTCAATCAACAAAACAAACTATACTTACCTGAGCATCTAAAGCTTGTTGACTAAAATGATCACAACTCATTTGACATTCTCGAAGGTCTTGCTGCAGTTGTGCATTGCTTGCTTCAAATCAAGAAATTTTATGCTTAAGACTCTGTGGAGAAAAAAACATAGGAGTCAATGGCACATCATCAGGAAGTATAAATTTGTACACACAAGGATTAAAGAAACTACTGAAATGAACATACACAAGGACGAAACCTGAAGTTCCTCAAAAGGGACAGTGGATTCTCCCCGAAAGAAAAGAAGCTCAGCCTGCAACATTTCAATTTGATTTTTCATCCGTTGCACCGTTGCCACCATTGGATCACGATTGATCTGCAGTAAAGAGCATGGTATCCCAATTGGTCAACCAGATCTATTTTTTTTGAACTATATATAATACTTACAATTGCTTTATTCGAATGTTGCAAGCCTAATTTGCATACTTCAGGGTATTCAGTGTATCCTTGACAATTGTATCAGCTAGGCTGATGCAAGCTACTCATTCCATACATGAAGAAGAAAAGTTTTGGTCACAATATGAAATATCAGAGAAGATGCCTAGAGATAACTTAAATCTACAATTTTGGTAAAAGAAATCATAAATCACATGACATACCAATCACTACTGTTTTACGATTTCCTCCAAGAGAAACCTGTAAGACAATGTCCTAATGGTCAGTTATTGTAGTAGATATTCACAGATGTTAACATATCAAGGCAATTATTTTTGTAAGAAAAGCAATCTGAAAAAATAGAACATTCACAAACTAATGAATCATATTAAGCGATAGTAAGCAACAAGGTTTAGGGGAAAAAAATCACTGTGAAACCAGACTCAATAATATATCTGAATACAGTTTGTAAAGCTCAGTTTGTAGATCTATATGTATCTAGTTTAGTCCTCCAAACTCAATAATATATATATATATATATATATATATATCATCTCAAATGCATCTATCAATATGATGATCTTTTAGAATTCAGAAAAGTGAGAAGAAAATATCAAATGCTTTTCCATAACATTTTATGTGAAATCAAAGGGTTTCCCCAGAAGGTCATCTTGCCTGTTAATTTGCTATGTCGATAGGGAACATAACCTCCTCCTTCGAAGTTTTCTTTCATCACCCAGGGCACACTGATGACATTGCTAAGAGCCAACAATCTCTTGTTTATATGAATGGCCTAAATCATATCATCAATTAGGATGCAAAATTGAAGCCAGAAAGGAGGCCTTATAAAAATCTAACCAAAAAACAGAATAACCAAAGGACATATATTTCACAGTTGATGTTTCAACTCTCATGAAAATTCACATCTTCTCTCAAACGTGTCCCATCTGCTCCAATTCGCTTTGCTCGAATCCACTAAGTGATCTTGGCACTCAAGATTTCATCACCGTATTCTTCATGACCGTCGCCTAAAATGTTAACACCAGTGAAATTGGACAATAAATATTCCACCCCAAAGGCTCTCAATCAAAAAATAAAAAATAAAAACCTTTAAAAACAGATGAAAAAATATGCTTACCTTCGTTTTCTGAGACAACATCCAAACCACCACAAAGGCAGAAATCCAAAACTCCAAAGAAGCCTAACTAAGATGCATGAATAACGTCTGAAAGGATAAAAATAATCAATAACATCAAACAAATCAACCCTAAAACAATTGATGTGGAAAAGAAGTCAAAATGGGAAAGAAAATACCTTTCGCTGACTGTACTCGTAAGTAGATGGAGAAGAAGAAGAGGAGAAGAGGAAGATGGAGAAGGGGAAGAGGAGAAAGTGAGAGCCAACAAAGAGAAACCTGTCTGGCTTTGAGTGGAGTGAAGCCGATGAAATACACCGATCAATCCAAAATCCATGAAATCCTGGAAAAGCAAAAGGAAAATATTCTCGATGACCGGGAAATCTGCTCTCTACACTCAGAACGAACAAGCAACTGTTCATAGGCCGGTGACATCAGCAAAATGACGTCGTTTTGTCGAACTAATGTCCACAGTGTCAAAAACTACAGTACTCCCCTACTCTGGACAACAACACGTGGCCAGCGTACGCTTTTTTTTTTTTTTTTTTTAAGCGGCCCTCCCTCTCCCATTTTGAAGCCCACGTGAAATCCCCCTCCTCTCTCCCCAATTCTAGCAAAATTTCCAAAATCACCCCTCCTCAACCATCCTTATTACCAAAATATCCACTAAGTTGCCAAAAAAAAATGGACCAACAAAAGGGCAAAATTGGGACAGTCTCACAAAACACAATGGACCAAAATGTTTGTCCACCATTCCCCATTTATATATAGTCCCTTTGATTAATCCCTTCATCCGTCCCAATGAAAAAGTAATGTTCCAGAAACGATACATCTTTTGATGGCTGTGCGTAAATGGACATATATAAATACATATTCCCCGTCTCATCCCAATAATCCAGTGGTGCAATCACATTTATGAGTCATAATGTACAATTCGAAATATGACTCGTTATTTGGAACAGCTGATCAGACGCATGAAGATGTAGTAACAAAAGTCTGCAGCAATTGCGGTCGCAAGTTCAAAGAGAGGGAAAGTATGGTTACGGTTCAAGAATTTTTGTTTAGTCATATGTGCAGTAATTGCATGCATGCACATGACTAATTACTCCAGCTTATTGACAGTTGTTGCTTCTAGCATGGCCGGAGTCTTCGACCTCCAAACAATGTTGTTCGGCCCGGCCCGACCACCGACCTGGCGAGGCCCAAAGGTCGCACGACCCGGAGGGTCGACCGGGGGTCAACCCGGATGACGTCATAAATAAATAAATATATATAAAATATAAATAATATTAGTTAAAATATTTTTTCTTCACAACAATTATATATATTTTCGAATTTTACAAGTATCTTAAACATTAAAATTCATTACTATAAAACTCAATAAGTAAAGAAATGATAAAATATTAGTTATATTCTAAAAATTATATTACTACATTTTCTTAGGAAAAAAAGATAAAATTTGATGTAAAAAAAATGAAAACGTATTTTAGATTAATACATGACAAAATTAAACAAGCTTTAAATGAAAAGAAAACAACTAATAAAAAATTATAGTCTTAAAATTATAAATAGTAAGAAATTACAATGAGATTAACATTAGTTTAGATGGTTCAATTAATATATTATTATTAGAAAGCCCATGATTCATATTAAAATATGAGTTAAAATACTATTTTGCACAAAAATAATCAAACAAGTCATTGTGGTCTAATGGTAAGTACTCTTACTGTTTATATTGGAGACCAATGTTCAATCTCTACTAAAGCCAAAATTTTTAAAAAGTCCCTTAATTTAAAAAAAAAAAAAAAAAAGTTCTTCCGGTCGACCCGGTTCCCGGTCCGCCCCGGGTCTTGACCGGGTTTGACCGGATCACCCCACATCCGGGTTGCCCTTATAATTTGGCCCGACAAGGCCTGCGGGTCGCGGGCCGACCAAGTCGACCTGCCGGGCCGGGCCGGGCCAAACAACACTGGAAAGAACGCTAACGTTAACAGCAAAAGTGACAATTAACGTCAATGGTGACGATCCAAAATGTTTCATTTGTTTTATTTATTTATTTTTTCTTTTTCCGATGTTAATGATTTGCATGAAGTTAATTAGTAAAGCAAAATTGGACTCATTCTTAGAACTTCGGAACCAAGTTTTGACTTATTGGCAACATTTCCAGCATCAACTGCTACTTACTACGTACTTCTAACCTCAGAAAGAAAAAAACTACTACGTACTTCAATTTCTTAAAGAAACACGGTTTCTACGCAGAGAAATTGCAGGACAACCTTCGAAGAGAGTTTCTGTTTCCTACGTCAATCCTTAACCAGTGGCGGAGTTAGAAATTGTATTTAGTGGGGGCACAATAATAAAAGAAAAAAATATTGTTTAGTAATTCTTTACATTTTTTACTTTGAATGTAATTTTAGTTTTAATCAATGCGAATCTTATTAATAGCTCAAAAAAAAAACCAAATCTTAATACAATTTGACTATGTGTTGTGAATCTTACTAATAAATACTCTAGAGAAAAAAATAACCATAACCTTAATACCATTAGCTATGTGTTATGTATTTCCTTTGTTTCATTCAAAAAGTCCACTTTGTATTACTAAAAACAGTAATACAAAGTGGACTCTTTGAGTGAAATAGAGAGAGTATTACTTAGGTTTAATTTTACAATTAAAAAATTAGTAGGGGCACATTATGTTAATTTAATAAATTTTATAAAAAATCTATTAAACATACAAATGTGGTGGGCCCCCGTGCCCCCAGTGTAGATCCGCCGCTGTCCTCAACTATATATACCTCAGATCAACTTATTATAGATGCAAGTTAATCCCATAGCTTAGCAAATTCCACAGTTTCAATCTGAACAAATGCAGAAAGGTTTAGTTTTCTGTATTAATTAATTCTTCTCTAAAAGAATATTTTCAAACCTAGGGTTTTATTTATTTATTTATTTTCCTCTTTCCACGTTGAGATCTATCTAGCTGTTTACTAACTAATTTTTGTTTCTTTTGGTTTAATCAGAGCAGGGAAAGGAACCTGTTACGGTGAATTATTTAAGCCACCCAGGAACACGTTCTACCAAGTATGAGGTGTCTCAAGAAGATCAGGTATATATAGCAATTTTCCATTTCACTCATTATCTAGAGTAAATGATTGGTGGTTGTCGCGATTTTGCCCCCAACTTAAAAATGTAAAAAATAAAAAATAAAAAAGGGGATGGTCACTATTATTAGAATTGGATACGCTAGTAATATATATATATATATATATATATATATATTTCAAGTTGTACCTAGAAGTAACACAAACAAAAATTCTTAAGTGACGACCCTATAGTGACGATTTAGGGCTTTAATAACACTTTAGCGACTAAATTGGAAAAACTTGTCACTTAGAGAATTGTCACTAAAGTTATATTAATTATCAGACGTTCTTCTCGATTATTATTCGTAATAATTAATTACAACTTCTTAATTAATTATTTTTGGAAGGTTCAAGCTCAAATTCCAGCAGTTCAGGACACTACGGCCATTACTAGTGGTAAGTAGGTAATTATAACTGTGTCTTCGATATATAATTTGTTCTTATACAAGCGAAATTTCATTAATTATTGAGATCGGCTGCGGGAACTTTTTATAATTAATTATTATTATTACGAGTATGATTATTTTTAATTAAATATCATTTAAGGAACATTAATATTAGCTAACCCTGAAGAGAATGTAGGGTGTCAAGGTTGCAGAAATGCATTTTTGTATGGTACTAAATGCTGCAGTGATTGTGGAAAGGAGATCAAAAGAAATGCAGAACCAGATACATCCAAGCATCAAATTAAAGACGAAGAAGACGAAGAACCATGTTGCTGCTGGTAAATTAAATAAGTTATTTATTACCACTAAATATCAATTATATATTAATTATGACTAAACTGTAAAAGTGCTGAAAATAATGTTCAGAAACATGAAATTTTCTTTACTGCAAAAAAATTATAGGTTTAGTGACGTCACTAAATTCCTTAAAGGGTCACTAGAAGATCTGTTACAATTTCACTGTTATAATAAATTATTTTTCAGTATTTCTATGCCTAGATTTCTCTTTAGTTTCTGGCACTAATGAGTTTTTAATTAGAAGATAATTAAAGTACTTATTGTCGTGTTGATTGGCAGTTGTTTTCAATGAAGATGGCCATCTTGAGGCTCACTAGGGCGGTTGGTGAAGGCAAAAGTTCCGACTTGAAGGATTTATGTAGTTTAATTTAATATAGAATTCGCTATGAGTATTGCAAGACATGTTTCTGTATTCACTTTTTTTTGTTTTTTTTTCTTTTTGTTGTAATTTGGATATATACTATTTCCTTTGCTATTATCGCTTTCATGGTTATCCATTTTAGAAACACGCCTAACTTGATTTGGGAATTAATTAAAGAGCAAAGGGATTTTCACAGGTTTTTTTTTTATTTTAAATTTTTATAATATAAATACTTCCCTCGTTTCATTAGAAAAAGTTACTTAAAGAAGGGATCTATATCGCGTACATAATGTAGAAAAAGCTTACCAAGATCCATTGGGAAGGACTTCACCAAGCAAAAGCTGCAACAGCAGAAATTAAGGTAGAATATTTGTCGTCAGCGTCACGTTTTTACCCTTTGATGAATTCTGGTTTCAGATATCTTAATGAAGAATAATGAGCGCGCAGGAGAAAGGAACCTTTCAGGATATATACAATACTGGAAAAAGAAAAGAACACTGCATATTTCCTTGCCCATTAGAGACGTCACTAATGGGTGCTTTAGTGACGATTTCTTAAGCTGTCACTTAATGGTTATTCAATTTTAAACCTAATAATGGAAAAAGAGGGGGTGAACTAATAATATTCTAATAAGAGCAAAGAAATAATATTCTAATAATCATTTCATTTCGTATATGTACACATAATTTTAAAACATTCTTTTTCATTTCCTGATTTTGGTTTTCTATTCCCGTATAATTATTATCCAAATTTCGACTAAAATCAATCCACAATCGACAACTAGAGCTCAATAAATATATATTTCTATTTTTTACTGTCACAAACCATTTTTTAATAGAATGTATGGAGTTATAAAAATGAGAATTATTCCCTTGTCCCAATATTATTGATCATCGGCTGTATTGTGACTCAAAGAGTTGAATATTAATAATCATTAATTAATTATTAAATTTGTGCATAAACAAATTTAATCTTGTTCCCACTTCCACTTTTCCCGCTACGTATACTTGTAGCATCACAATCTTTCATATATACGTCTATCACTCACCTTTCATTAATTCCCATTAATTAATTAATGTCCATTAAATATATCTATATATATATATATATATATATTATTGTTGTTCGTATACATTAATGCAAATTGAAGGTTAAATTAAGGTTGTTAGTCTTAGAAAATCAATAAATTAACGTTGACTACGTCGAAAGTCTTAAGAAGAAAGGTGTACTACTATTTTTCACATACATATATATATATATATATATATTAATTTATTCCAATAACAAATGAAAGAAGGGGATTAATAAAAGGGCAAACCAGACGAGCTAGCTTTTGCATACTCGTCTGGAAGAGTTTTATTTTTTATTTTTATACTTTTACTGTTTCCTATTATTACTAATATGTAATTTATAATTAAAAAGTAAGAATATAAATGAGAGTATCCAAAAACTTGTAATAAGAGGTTTTAATTAATCATAAGTAGTGTTGTTGATTCGACAGGTCGACCTGATTAACCCTCAAATCTCGATCCAATTTTGTTTGAAAATTGAATATGGTTAGATCCGGTAAAAACTTAGCGTGGTTGAACTTAGGTTTATCTATGATGGAACCAACAATTAAATATAATTGTAATATTCTTATATATGATAATAAATTTATTACTAAAATGTAATTAAGCATTATATCTTGAAGATAATTAAAGTTAATTTAGTGTACTTCCACGAATATCTTCCTTGAGAAACATATACATATATAAAGGAAATTTAAATTAATAATTACTCCCTAATTATTGTTATATATGAAAGCTTCAAAATTTCAAAGCAAATGGCACTAAAAGTGGACTCACTAGGTCTTCCCTAATTAACAATAATTAACCAACCAACCAACCCTACCCCATGTTGAAGGGGACGTATCTGTAAGCATGCAAACTTTTGGGGAAGAAAACATGAATATGAATATTCCAAAAAGTAATTAATATATACTACCTACGCAGGGGCGGAGCCGAAGGGGGTGTGATGGTTCCCGGACCTCTCCAATCCTCTCTTGCACCCTTATTACATGTGTATGTTTTTTTATTAAAATTTTTTTTTTACAATGTATTTAACTGTTAAAAAAAAGTTTATATGTATATTGGACACCTCCAAAATTTTTAAAACTGGATTCGCCACTGTAACTACGCCATAACTTTTGGGAACTATGGCAGCCTCAATTGACTAACTATGAACAGTAGTAATTAATTAGTTGCTGAAATTTAATTAGGACTTATTAGTAGTTTTATTGTCGATTGGTAGCTATTAATTCCAAGTCTTCATGGAAGTATCCAAAGAATGGGTAATTAACTCTAATTGGCCCGTCAATTTCGAGCTGTATTCGTTTTGCTCCGTTTTGATAATTGATCTATAGTAGTTATTTATTATTATTTTCTATAATCCACGATGAGAACTTAATAAATGAGACATCGATCTCCTAAATTACTCACAGCACCGCATGAGTGACACTACCATTGCTACTATGTACGACCCAAATAAAATATTGGGTCGAACTCTTCTTTGAAGTTAAGGTAAAAACTATGAATAGTGATCGACTTACGGGAAAAGGGTAGAAGAATGTGACTTAAATGATTGTATTGAGCTAGTGTTGTTATAGCAATGGGCCACTACGTTTACCATCAAATTGAATTCATATAAATGACATTAAATTGTATCCTTTTCTTCTTCTTTTTTTTCTGTACAGGACCATAAAGCTTTTCTGCCATTCCAGTTGTACTAGAATGCATAAGAAAAACAACATAATTCTTTGTTAACATGTTCAATTCAGTCTGGGTAGTGCAATTAACCACGTCCGGAATTCCACCGCCAGTAAAAAATTCATTCAGCAGTCAAAGCTGCTATATAACTACCCACTGGTCTGTGTAAAATTAATTTGCTGCACACGAAACTGGGCTTAGAAAATCCAATGACCTTCCTGATCATGAGATTGGAACGATTGGAGATACAACAGATTTATATAACTGTTTCTCCTTGATAAACCTTGTCGCAAGACTTTCAAATACAATAAAAGTACTATTTAAAACCTGCAAATAAGATGCTAAGAAAATGTAGTACAGTAGAAGACATGGTCGATCCACAGGGACAGTGATTTATATTCAAATTCCAAATTAATGTGAAGTAATCGAATTGTTGACTAGTAGTCACCTTTGTGTCTCTTATGAGACCTTAAGATTGTCACGTAATTGTAGAAAATAGCAATTAAAACAATAATTAAATTAAAGACTTAAGATATCAATTAATGAGAGAAATTCCGGTATTATGTAATTCACCATAATCTCATGCATGCAATCATAAACCTCTTTAACTTGTCTAATTACTTACGCCGGTTCAATTAAAGTATTACCGCGAGTCCTCGGAAATAACCCAATTCTCCCTTAGTTTCTCGATAATCCCCAGCGAGTCCCCACACATGAATTATTTCTCTAACTACATTAACTAACAAACAGCGAGTCCCCGCAAACCTTATTAATTAACAAAAATAGAAGCATTGAGAGCTAGAAGAACCTGAAACTAACAACTCCTACTGAAGATGCATCAGAAATTATTACCCAATTAATCCTGTACTACTCGGCCGGTAGTTGTGCCACTCACTAACTCTACCAGATTATACTAAGTTGATCAAGCTTAATAAAATGTTAATAATTAGACATATAAACACAGACAATTTAGAAACATAATTAATTAGACTTTAGATTCATGCTTGGGTTTCATACATGCATGGATTATGGCTTCTTTACATAATACAAGAACTAGAAAATTAGAAACTCATATTAAAACACGTAAAACAAATAATTATAAAAGAATTCATAAAGATAGAAAAGAGAAAATCGTACTGTATAGCAATAATTCGCAATCCGGCAACCTACACTTTGGCCAAATGGTAGCCTGCACCGTCGGGAATTCCAAACAGCGATCGAACACAGAACAGAACTAAAACTCTGAATAACTCTTAACTACGGAAATAATATCTAATGGAAAGAAATTGTATCTAGCAATAGGAAGTGTCAAATTAAGCGTAAAAGAAGCGTGCCTTTTTGCACAAAAATCTCCCAAAATATATAGGAAGAGAAATCTATCAAAAAATTAATAAAATCCCATCTTGGAATCAGATTTGGATTCTCTTTCTTGCAATTTAAGTCTCCTTAAATCAGGTAACTTCTTGAGATTTCCTTTTCTTCTTCAACTTCTGAAACCTTTTCCTTAATGGATTTAATTTCCGTTTCTTGAATTCCACGCTGGCTCGACACCGGCTTCCTTGGATTTTCCTTCTTACTAAGCCCACAATTTGTGAGGACTTTCGGATGCTGAATCCTTTGATCCAAATCCTCTGCTTTCTGCGCATTCCCTTCTTCCTTGGCCAGTTCTCCAAATCTGCAAATAAACACTCAAAATTTGGGCAAAAGCCCGTAAGAACTGCCACAGCAAGTGCTAAAATAAACTACCTAAAATGTGCAGAGCACTCCCTTAATTTTAATTCGCATACAGTGCTAATACATAACTGATATGAATAACATATATAAATATACATACACACACACAAAAGCACTAGTTAATGCATGAATCACTACTACAAAAAGGGGCTTCAATGGCAGTTATTAAGGGCTTTTAACAGCGGTTTTTAACATTTTTGAATCGCCATCTATCTGGCAGCCGTAGAAAGTTAGCGGACTTTCTACGCTGGTTCCAAACCGCCGTAGAAAGTGGTGACTTTCTACGGCGGTTTCCTCCCAACCGCCGTAGAAAGTGGTGACTTTCTACGGCGGTTTCTTCCTAACCGCCGTAGAAAGTGCAAAGTCAGCAACCGCCGTAGAAAGTCACCATTTTCTACGGCGGTTCCGAACCCAACCGCCGTAGAAAGTCACCACTTTCTACGGTGGTTTGTAACTAAACCGCCGTAGAAAGTCACCACTTTCTACGCCGGTTCCGAACCTAACCGCCGTAGAAAGTCTGAGATTCAGACCCAAACCACGATAGAAAATGAGAAATTTCTCTGGTTTAAAGCAAAACCTGTTGTTAAAAGCTTAAAATTAATACAAATATCAGCAAGATACAAGTTGAAATCGCTATTATATTGCAGGGGCATAACCAAAAATATTTGTACAACTATAATATCAACAATTTCATTACTATCCATCAACTACGGCTAATGCTCCACAATATAACTAGCGCATATTTTTTTGATAGCATTTATATCCACATTGCTTAATGGAGTGCGGTCAAGCTTGAAGTACTGCAACAGAATATAAATTCAAACGTAATTGATAAGTTAACTATGAGAAATCAAAATACCTTTTCGAGTACCAATGTGTCGGATTTCATTGCGATTTGGTACATGTAGTGCATGACATAGTAGCCACACTCCCAGTTAGACGTTTGCTTTTTATGCTAAAAAATATTAGTATACGAGTTAGAAGATCATACAATTGTATACAACACATCGTTGAATAAAAAATTCAATAAGAACCAATTTTACCTTAACTACTATCCATTCAGGTTGCATATGCACATTTTTGGGCAATCCTAAGAAAGCTTGATAATTAAACATCACCCTATAAAAATGAAAGCGGAATAAAAATAATTAGCAACATATGTATATATGATTCGCATTAGAAATTATATATGCATTCTAACATTAGTTAATGTATATAACTCATTCGTCTATAAGCATTACTGCCTCCTCTTTTTGGGGGTTTTGTAAAGAATCAAACCAGTACACAATCTTTTCAATCGGTCTAATGGCTAAAAGCATCCAATGTCCACGGCAAACCAAAAATTCAATGACCTCAGATCTTTAAATCAGTGTTTCTTAAATATTAGAGAAATGCTTACAGTGTTTACCTCTGAAGATACGGTACCAGATAAATTTCTTTATTCCGATCCTTCAAGTTTCGTACAATGTATTGTACCCTATCTTCATATGTGTTTCCTAATGCCGTGACATGATCAGCTGAGAGAAACCCTATCCCCTTCCGGTCATTCCTTTCAACCAAATCATGTAAAGCTCTAGAGAATTTACATTATCATGCATCATTTGTTAGTCTAGGCACATGGAATGCATACTATATATAACAATAATCTGAAATAGGTTATAAAATTAAGTGGAAACTCACTTGGTGAACAATTGCATCAAACAGTTTGTGACCATGTTTTCTCTTGACAATAATTCACCGACATCCATTCGATCCATCGCAATAGGATGATCCACACCTATGATATCTCTTGTTAATTGAAACGAGAAGCAAGTGAAGTTCGAATCTTTCTCTAATCAGACTTCTAACTCGTGCAGTGGATCAGATGTCGAAGAGGATGCCATTTCATTTGGAGAGGTCGAAGAAGATTTTATCTCATAGAATTCAAATGACCTTTTTTCTTTTTTAAACATTTATCCACCTAACAACATTTGAAATAATATTAAATATACAAAACGGTATGAAGTAATTCACAAATAAATGTAATTAAGAATATACCTGTGTTACTGGATCCGGAATAAGCTCAATCAAATGTATAGGCCATTCGACGAAAAAGGATTGGGACATTCCCACAGTTGAAGCCTTTTCCTCAGGAAATGGTAGCGGGGCAAAGTCATCACATGAAATTTTAACTGTAACCGTCGCGCAACCTTTCCTTACCTCGCGGCCATGGTGCTTTCTCCGCTTATAAACATTTTCCTTGGCCACAAGCTTACGTCTCTTACATGTATCCTCAGAGATGAAAAGATGACATTCACACCCGTCCTGAGATAATAGGCAAGTGAAAGAACATTACTGAACTATTTTCGGTAACTCCAAAAACCAAGTGTAATCATGAAAAGCAATATCAAGCTTCTTTACCAGTGACAATATGAAAGAAATTATACAAACAATATGATAGACATAAATATACTTTAATTACCTTGTATTCGCCTAAATAACTGACATCTTCCATGTTTATTGCAATAGCGCTATTCTGAACCTCATTCAAATTGATCGGGTCCATAGATGAAACAGGTATCGTATGTAACTCAGGCAAACTTGTGGGGATAAGAGGAGAAAAATTTTGCCTACGAGGTTCTTTAGGGTGTAGCGTCGGACTCACAGGGAAAACATTGCTACCATGGACCTCAAACATCTCTGGGGTCATTCCGGAGGTTTCTAGGTTCAAGCTCTGAGCTTTGGTGCTATTGAGGACATTGGCTCTTGTTGTATCATAGTTAGTCCCCATTTTAGTACATATAAACCCAACCATCATCTTATGATGTGTTTGACATTCATCGAGTTGGGCAGTGGTTTTCTGAAGCTTTCTTTTAGTTAACTCTAGTTCATTTTAAGCAACGGGCTTGTTTTCGAGAAAACCTCTGTGATACGTGCCTTGGTAGAATGGCCGCGAACACGACCGGGGTGATCGGTCTTTCCTGTTGCCTTCACAAGAATGTTATTCCTACCCTCTGCAACTTTCTCCCATTGGGACTCGCGCAAACATAGATTTTCCTAAACGTTATGCCAAAAATATATGAAATGTAAATAAATCAATTATATATAGTTTTAATTATATGCGTAGCTTAAAGAACTGAAACATAAGCAAAATGTATGGTGTAAACTTACAATTTCACTTCCAACATGACTAGCCTCTGGGGTAAAGTATTCTCCTTTTTTGTTTGTGTGCGCCTGTCTCCAAAGTAGATGCCGGCCTGGCCCTGCATAAGGTTCTGCCCCTTCTTCTTCGAACGTACCGTCCTCTAAAGGCTTCTTCCCAGTTGCAATCAAAGCCTCTTCATGCAAATTCTTCTTTAACAGTCAGTATCCACCGCGAGAAAAATTATGGTAAAAGAATTTAAAGTGGCATTCTTTTGCGCTTTTTCACGAATTGCCTAGAGAAAAATACAATGAAAAGTGATTATTCATAAACTGAGCAATTTCAAATATCCGAAAACAAGAAGGAAATGAATTTCAAAAACCCACCATCCATTCTTCTGTTTCGCGGCTAGCCTTAAACTTAAGCCATGTCTCCCTGGGGAGATATTTATATTCAAGGCATGGGTCTTCACCCTGCAAGTCACCATTTACATATCTACCTAAAAAGGATTTCCAATCTTTCCAACGTTTACCGGCATAAGAAATCCACTTGGTTTCGAGTTCTTCTGTTGATTCAAAAACAAATAATGCCTACAGTAAAAAATTGAAGTACAAATTTAGATAAATTTGGGTTCATTTGTATGAATGGGTAAACAAACAATGCATTATAATGTTGTAGAATACCTGTATTTCCATTCACACTCTCTTCTTGATCTCGTCAGGGACTTTGGGCCATGATGCATATTCCATTCTGTAACTTGCATCATCTCTAAAGAAACACACTGCATTCATATGGAATAAGCATAAACATTTGGCAAATAACCCTTAGATGCAGTAATTTAAGAAGACGCCCGCCTTATTTAGAAAAGAACTATAGTTCATTTACGGGATGATTCTGTCATGATAATAACGCTTAGATAAAGTAATTATACAGCTAAAGCCATTCCGTAACCCATTATCTATTTATTAATTGTATCATTTTACTGGGATTTCATTTTACTTAGCATTCCAAGTCAGAATTCATATACTACACACAGATTTCATTTGTTTGAATCTATGTACCAAGAAACATTAGCAGCCTGAAATTTCAAGTTGCAAAGAGCCAAATATCAGCAACCCTCTTGAGGCTGTCAATTTCTGGTTTCTTATACTCCCCCGTCCAACTAAAAGAGTCGAGTCAATATTAGAGACAAAACAATTTTTGCGGGGGACAGGTTGGAGATCAAGTAAATTAATTTGGTACAGATATGTTTGTCCTTAATTTATTGTACCAGTAATAAGTATAATATTCTATCAATAACATATACATCCATGCTAATTTCCCTCGTTCATTCAATTTGCTAGCAAAAACTTACAACAAACCAATACCTAATGGAAGGTATATATTCAGCACAATATATCTGATAAAAGTCAAAAACAGAAGAAAAAAATACTTACAATATGAGAGGATTTCACAAATTAATGCTACCCTGGAAGAGGTTATCAGCAAAGGAAGTTTCAAGTCTTCTTTGGTACCTCTGCCTTCACTTCAGTTCCACACTTCCTCATCTCCTAAAGATCACCTGATATTTAATTAAATGTTCAAAGGAAATTTCCAGGAATTTTCATGTAAAAGCAAATGAAAGTTAGTGAGAAAATGTGCGCCAATCAATGGACAGATTAAATTAATTAATACACCAGTCCTGACATAGGACCGTGATTCCTGACCGACTTTAAAGGTCCATTAACTTCATATCATATAATTAAAAATAGCCTACCTTTATTCAAAGACCATATAATACAACCCAACAGGCCATCTAACTTTTGACAAGGTGTATTTTTGTCCTGTTTACTTTTGTTCATTCCCAGAAAATTCAAAAAAAAAAAAAAAAATTCATATCCAAACACCTCAATAAATTAAAATTTAAAATTTCCTCTAAATCTCTTTGCACATTAATTCAAAAAGAAAAAAAAACACAATAATGACATTTTTTCATCTCTCTCTCTTCTCCTGTACAACTTATTATGAATGTTAAAGTACTATATCTAAATTTTGGTAGGTGATGCCTCTTCCCTTTTCTAGTCTTCCAATTGGACTGGCAAGGGTGTCCTCTCGGCCTTTGTTAAACCAGAAGATATTGCGGATCCACTGCTGACACTGCATGAGTTTTGGGATACTCGAGATCTATTGCAGGCTGACATGCAGGACCTTTTTCCAGATGACTTATGGGACTTCATTGAAGGAATTTCCTTCATCTTGATGGTTGTCTGGATAGGATGATATGGAAGCCAGAGGTTAGGGGAATTTTTACTATTAAGTTATCATATGGCGTGGTCCGTAAAAAGGGGAATGTTGGGGTTTAGGATTTCTAGACCTCGCCATTACCACTCAAACTCTCTATCTTTATGTGGCGGTTGTTGAATGGTATTCTGCCCATGGATGATACACTCGGATGCAAGGGAATTCATTTGGCGTCCAAGTACTCTTTGTATTGCTTGGAGAGTTCTCTCAAGCATGTGTTTAATTAGTGCCAGTGGGCCTTCGGGATTTGGGCGCACAATGGGGATCACCTGTCTGTTGTCACATCACTACTACAAAATGGACTTTCTACGGCGGTTCTATATAAAACCGCCGTAGAAAGGGACTTTCTACGGCGGTTTTTGATAACCGCAGTAGAAAGTCACCTTTTTACGAAAACCGCCGTAAAAAGGTACTTTCTACGGCGGTTAGAAATAAAACCGCCGTAGAAAGTAGGGACTTTCTACGACGGTTTTCAAAAACCGCCGTAAAAAGGGGTACTCTCTACGGCGGTTTTCAAAAACCGCCGTAAAAAGGGGACTTTCTACGGCGGTTTTATTTCTAACCGCCGTAGAAAGTCCCCTTTCTACGGTGGTTTTAGAAAACCGCCGTAGAAAGTCCCTTTCTAGACGGTTGTATTTCTAATCGCCATATAATTAATAAATATGATGAATTTTTCTATAAAAATTGATAAATAGTAAAATACATATTTATTATTAAATTTAAAAAATTTTGGGGGTTAATTTACAAAAATAGAAAAACTAAAAATTAATAGGAATAGAGGAACGGGCGGGAGTTCACAATTACGGGCTTTTTACGGCGGATTTATTAAAACCGCCGTAGAAATGGACTTTCTACGGCGGTTGTAATTGAAACCACCATAGAAAGTAACTTTCTATGGCGGTTGTAATTCAAACCGCCAAAGAAAGTTACTTTCTAGGGCGGTTTTAATTACAACCGCCATAGAAAGTTACTTCTATGGCGATTTTAATAAAAACCGCTATAGAAACTTGATTTTGTTTGAATTTTAAGGGTTTCCCTTTGTTTCCATCTCCAACCGGCCGCGGCTTCCCCCTGTTTCCATCTCCAGCAAACTGAAGTATTCTCTCGTTGCCGACGCCCATCCTCTTTCCGTTCATTTTTTCTCTTGTCTTCCCCCAAAATCGTTCTTCCGGTAGCGTTGATAACAAGATCCACTGTCACCCAACTCCGGATATGGTTTCTTAATCGGCCATCACCCACCACTTGGAGTTAATCCCCCATCATAATTTCACCATAATCGGTCCTTGTTGTGGGCTTCAAATCATAAAAAATGTAATATAGAATAGTTTCAACTTTATTTAAGCTTTACAAATTTTATTGTTACTTGATTATTGTGATTGGCCTAGGGTTTATTATTAGTGTTAAATTCGGGTTTGGTGAGATGATGAATGATTAAATTCGGGTTTGATTAGTGTTCTATCAGTGATTATTGTATTGTTGTTACTGTTAATGATTAAATTAATTAGAATTTGATGGATGCACGCAAAAATTTTGTGAAGTTTGGTGGTTGTTCGGTTTATTAGCATGGAAGTTTTTGATATATATATTTTGAATAAAGTTGAAAAATATATATATACATATATCAAAACCTTTCTAAGGCTGTTCCTGCTGTTTTTGATATATATATTTTGAATGTAGAGAAAAAAAATGAAATATTAAAATTTTTTTTTACAAATTTGGTACTTTCTACGGCGGTTTGAAGATAACCGCCGTAGAAAGCCAACTTTCTACGGCGGTTCCTAAGCGAACCCCCGTAGAAAGTTTGGACTTTCTATGGCCGTAGATGGTGGTTCAAAAATGCCAAAAACCACCGTTAAAAGCCCTAAAAAATCGCCATTAAAAGTTATTTTTGTAGTAGTGCGTTGGCTATAACAGATTTATGGGATGCGTTGGATTTTAACTGGGCTAGGGTAGACTTCGAAGTGGCACGCCTTCCCGCTACGATGTCTGCTACTGTGCCAGTGGCAGTTTGTTAGGAGATCTAAAGGGCACACTGCAAGGCAGTTCATGAGGGGAAATTAATGGATTCGGCCTACATAGCTAGTATGGTTCTTAAGTCTTTATACGATTTAATGGCTTTAAAACCCCCACCTTTTCGGTCATCCTCAGCGTTATTGGAGGGCAACATTTTGCCATAGTAGGCATACCGAAAACAGAGGGAGGCACGGACTGTCTATTAGAGTCTGCCTCTTGTGGGCAGTTTAAAGTTAAATATGGATAGGTCTTCCCGAGGGAACCTGGGGTCTGCGGGAGCAGGCACAGTTCTATGGGATTCGTACGGTAGGGTGTCTTTGCAATTGGAGCTTCCCTTGGTATGCTCACGAGTTTTCAAGCAGAAGCATGTGCTATTCTTATTGGGCTTCATATATGTGACAAGCTTGGTCTGCAGCAGTTAGATATGGAGATTGATTCTATGGTATTGCTGATTGCAGTCTAGAGAGGTGAGGGCTCGTGTAGGTCGGCCTCCACGTTTTCAAGAATCTCTGCGTTAAGGCATACTTATGGGTCCATTACCCACATGTACCATGAAGGAAATGTTGTGGCGGATAGTCTGGCTCAAACTGCTAACTTGACGGGTCACACAGAGTTCTTTGTGTACTCCTCGCTACCTCGGAGAATAATGGTTTTAAAAATAGTTTTAAACATGTATAAGTTTCATATGCATTGCTGGATCTTTGTACCTCTAAGGTAAGACTACTTACATCCCCTTAGAACGTTTTTTTAGGCATTTTGCCTTTTTAATAAAGGGTTCTCAAGCCCCCAGCCACTTAATCGGCTGTTATATAAAAAAAAGTTACAATATCTAAATTAGCTAATTTGACACTCTTTATTCCATTTATATTCTCACTTATTAAGTATTGACTAATTGTGAACCAAACATGATTATTATATTGAGGGCGATTATTACAATTAAGGGGCAAAGTACATGTTTTTCAAAACATAAAGGATAAAAGCCAAAACTATCCTATAAACACATGGGGTGAAATTAAATTAATTAAACCTTTGTACTTTATTTTATTATTTTGGTTTATTCTTGTCACTTACTTTGAATATTAATTGGTTCTTTCTCGTAAAACTTCAACGTACATTTGTATCTTGTATATCTCAGCCAAAGAAATAAAGCTAATAAAGAAAAAATCATTTAGAAAAATGCCATTATTTCTCAAGTTGCGTGAAATAGATTCAGAATGGGATGGTTAATTAACAAACTTTACATGATCGTATTTGAAGATATCACTTTTTGGCCTGTGATTAGATTTTTATCTACTCTATTCTTATTCCTTCACAATGAGGGTGAGATCAACGTGTCACATTATGAATTTTACTTTTCTATTATTAAACGATAGACAAATGAGATAAAAATAAAGTAGACAGAAAATCTTATGGGTTAAAGGCGATCTATGACCATTGCCCTATTCGGTGGATACATCATGCGCTTCACGTACCCATGGTAGCATGGGCAACCACATAGCGGGCAGCCAGGCCTGAGTGGAAACGGGTTATATTTTACAGAGACCGGTATGCCCAGCGCTCCTGCCGTAGGTGGCACAAATCCTGAGCCCCGAAGCTCTTCCGGTTCTTCTGTGGCGGTTTTATTCTCAGCGGCCGGGTTTTTCCCTGGCTCCACCATGGATTCTGTAGCTGTGGGTTTCGGTTGGCGCTTCGGCACCTCTATGATCTCAACAGATTTAATAACCTTCCCTCCTTTGGAGTATAATTTGTCTCAGATTTTCTGAGGTTTTCTGCACACCACAGTGATCCTCACCTCATTTGCTTGCATATCGAACCCCTGGTCTCGAATTGCTCTTGTCCAAAAGGTACATTCAACATAAAAATAGAAATAACAAAAGCACAAAATTCTTATTGAACCAATTAAAGTATATAATTTACAAAAATTAACTAAACACAAATTATATACTCCATCCGTTTCATTAGAAGAAGAGTCCGGCCACTTTCAAATTGTACTTTATTACTCATAAACAATATGAGTAGAACGGATTAAATTATAATGTACTTGCCAGGAAATTTGTTAATAATTTTCCTGACATCCTTGTGGCAATCGGGACAATCAAGATCCACCTTGAGCAACATCCAAGTGAGCTGCAGGTCAAAGAAGATCGATCCATTAATTATTGTAGATCTATTTTACTGATTTGAAAATGAAGAGTTCGTAATTATACCCTCCCCTCCATGGTTAAGTTTACTGATATATTTGCTTGCTGCAGAGGAAACTTGGAGTGGGGAAGAAGAGGCCAGAGGGTTGATGAATGAATCAAGAGATCTAGAGTGGTGTTTAATTTTGGTGTTATCCAATATAATATAGAGTAAATAATTAGCTAGGTAAATAAATAAGCGATTAAGTGGGTGGCGAGTTTAACTATCATATTTTTTAATTACAGTAAGAGGGAGATGCAATGTGCCTTACCCTTTTTGAAAAATATTTGTACATTCATGTGTGAGAGTGATATGCAAGCCATAATGCATTATTTGCAGAAGTTGTGTAAAGCGTATTCTACTCGCTACAGTCGGAGCCATACGAGTCCCAACTACTTTGTTCTGCTGGCCCAACCAATTTAAAATTTTAAATAATAACCCCATTAGTATTTAATTTACCCGATTTGGTTTTTCATACTGAAAAAGTATTATTTTCGTCTCATCTACTCAATTTAAAAGGTTTAATTTTAACAATAATTTTGAAATGATCACTACTACAAAAAGGAGCTTTAATGGCGGTTATTAAGGGCTTTTAACGGCGGGGTTTAGCATTTTTGAACCGCCATCTATCTGGCAGCCGTAGTAAGTTAGCGGACTTTCTACGGCGGTTAGAACCGCAGTAGAAAGTGCGGACTTTCTACGGCGGTTCGTGGTTGAACCGCCGTTAAAAGTCCGCACTTTCTACTACGGTTTTAACCGTCGTAGAAAGTCCGCACTTTCTACTGCGGTTCAACGTTGAACCGCAGTAGAAAGTCCGAACTTTCTACTGCGGTTCACCCACGAACCGTAGTAGAAACTCCGCACTTACTACTGCGGTTTGTGGTTGAACCGCAGTAGAAAGTGCGGACTTTCTACGGCAGTCCAACGTTGGACCGCAGTAGTAAGTGGGGAGTTTCTACTGCGGTTCGTGGATGAACCGCAGTAGAAGTCTCACTTTCTACTGCAGTTCAATGACGAACCGCCGTTGAAAGTGTAATTTCGAACCGCAGTAGAAAGTGGCCACTTTTTACACCCAAACCGCATTAAAATCATTAATAACCTGCTGCTAAAACCTGGTTTAAAGCAAAACCTGCTGCTAACACTTGAAATTTATTACAAATATCACCAATATACAAATTGAAATCGCTTTTATAATACAGCATATCCAAAAAATATTTATACAACTCTAATATGAACAAGTTTAATTAGTATCCTTCAACTACGGCTAATGCTCCAAAATATATCTAGCGCATATTTTTCGCACTGCATCTATATCCACATTGCTTAATGGAGTGCGGTCGAGCTTGAAGTGCTGCAACAGAGTTTGTGAAATTAAAAAGTACCCGAGTAGCAAAATGAAATACAGTCAATTAAGTAAGTAATGAGAAATATATATTTACCTTTTCAAGTGCAAATGTGGATGATTTCATTGCTATTTGGTACATGTAGTGCATTACATAGTACCCACACTCCCAATTGCTCGTTTGCTTTTTATGCTAATGAATTAATATATACGAGTTAGAAGATCATACAATTAATTATATACAACACAACGTTGAGTAAAAAATTTAATATTCATAACTTCACTCATATTAATCTAATTAATTAAATAACTAGGACTCATTAATTTCTACTGATCGAAAAGGCAATTGCATGCATATATTAACTAACCTACAGTACTGGACTCACGGATTGCATGCATAAATCAAATGCCTCAATAAATAACTTGACTAACTAATAAATTAATTGACTAACACTACTAACTTAGGCTACTAGACTCACGGATTTAATTAAAACAACGAACACTACTAATTGCTTAGGCTACTAGACTCACGGATGTAATTAAAAAATTTAATAAGAACCAATTTTACCTTAACTACTATCCACGAAGGTTGCATATGCACATTTCTGGGCAATCCTAAGAAAGCTTGATAGTTAAACATCACCCTATAAAAATGAAAGCGGAACGAAAATAATTAGCAATATATGGATATATAGGCATTCTAACAGTTGTTAATATATATAACACACTCGTCTATAAGCACCACCGCCTCCTCCTTCTGTGGATTTTGTAAAGAATCAAACCAGTAGACAACCTTTTCTACTCGTCTAATGGCTATTATCATCCAATGTTCACTGCAAACAAAAAATTTAATGACGTCAGATCTTTATATCAGTGTTTCTTAAATATTAGAGAAGCGCTTACAGTGTCACTTACCCTGAAGATAAGCCACCAGATACATTTCTTTATTCCTATCCTTCAAGTTCCGCGCAATGTAGTTTACCCTAGCTTCAAGCGTATTTCCTATGGGTGTGACACGATCAGCCGAGAGGAAACCTATCCGCTTTCTCCCATTCCTTTCAACTAACTCATATAAAGCTCTAAAGAATTTACAAAAATGGCTTCATTGGTTAGCCTAGGCACATGGAATGCATACTATATATAACAATAATCAGAAATAGGTTATAAAATTAAGTGAAAACTCACTGGGTGAACAACTGCATCAAACTGTTTGAGACCTGGCTTTCTCTGGTCAATAACTCTACGAGATCCCTTCGATCCATCGAATTAGGCAGGTCCAAACCTATGACTTCTCTTGTCATTTCAAAGAAGAAGCCATTGAAGTCCGAATCATTCTCCATTCGGAGCTGTAACTCTTGCAATGGATCAGATGTCGATGACGATGACATCTCAGTCGGAACCGTCGCCGAAGGAGATGTCTTGTCATCCATAGAAATCATCTGGCCTTTTTTCTTTTGGGAACTTTTATCCACCTAACATCATTTGAAATAACATTAAATATACAAAACGGTATTAAGTAATTCACAAATAAATGAAAGAATATACCTTTGTTACCGGAGCCGGCTGAGTAATTTCAATCAACTCTTTAGGCCATTCCACGAAAAAGGACTTGGCCATTCCCACTGTTGCAGCCTCTTCCTCAGGAAATGGTAGCGGGGCACAGTCATCATAGGAAATTTTAATGGTGACCCTCGCGCAACCTTTCCGAACCTCGCGCCCGTGGTGCTTGCTTTGCTTATAAATATTTCCGTTTGCCACAAGCTTACGCCGCTTTTGCGAATCCTCAGAGAGGAACAGATGGCATTCACACTCGTCCTAAGATAATAGGCAAGCGAATGAACATTAATCAACTATTAAGTCCATTTTAACAAAGCACTGTAATAATGAAAAAAAAATTGAAGAAGAAAGTTGCCGTCTTAACAAGTATTCACTTGAAACCAATCCAAGGAATTATTCAAAGCCTCAAACATGCACTGAATTTAATTTAGTTTTAAAAATACCACGTGTATTCTATGAAAATATACATATTAATTTTATTTACCTTGTATTCGCCTAAAGCACGGCCGTCAGAGGCTTTGATCGGGTCCGTAGGTGCAACATGTAACATCTCCAACTCGGGCAACCTTGTAGGTATCAAAGGAGAAACAGGGCTCACAGGGGATACAGGGACCGCTCCGGAGGTCTCTGGGTGCAAGCTCTCATCTTTGGTTTTATTGATGACGGTGGCTTTTAATGTATCATAGTCGGTTCCCATCTTACCACATATAAACCCAACCATCATCTTCAGATGTGTCTGACATTCATCTAGTTGGGCAGTGGTTTTCTGAAGCTGTCGCTTAGTTAAATCAAGTTCATCTTTAAGCGACGGCCTTGTTTGCTGTGGGAAAACCTCTGTGATACGTGCCCTGGTAGAATGGCCGCGATCACGACCGGGGTGATCGGGCTTTCCCGTTGCAATGACAAGAATGTCATTCCTACCCTCTGCAACGGTCTCCCCTTGGGACTCGCGGGAACATAGATTTTCCTATACATTTATACAACTCTAGTAAATGTAAATAGATCAATTAAATATAAATAAATACACATATACACAGATTAATCATTTATGTATATAAATTTTAAATATAAAATTGATAACCATAATTATAAAATATAATAAATACACATATATACAAATTAATCATTTATTTACTTTACAGTGACAACTAGATAATTATAATTGCGATATAAACATTTAATGACAACCAAATTATTAATTAGCATTTCATCATAGATATCTAGTAATAAATAATCAGTTATAATAAAAAATATATACACATAGACTTTAAATATTAAAGAACTGAAACATAAGAAATGTATGGTGCAAAACTTACAATTTTCATCCCTACACGCCCAGCCTCTGGCGTGAAGTATTCCCCTTTTTTGTTTGTGTGGGCTTGTCTCCAAAGTAGATGACGGCCTGGCACTGAAAGTAGATGACGGCCTGGCACTGAATAAGAATCTTCGCCTTCTTCTTCGGACTGACCCTCCTCTGAAGGCTTCTTTCCGGATGCACTCACCGCCTCGTCATGCAACTGCTGCTTCAGCAGTCGGTAGCCACCGCGAGATAAATTATGGTAGAAAGCATTTAAAGTGGCATTCTTTTGCGCTTTTCCACGAATTGCCTAGAGAGAAATATAATGAAAAATTATTATCCCTAAACTGAGCAATTTCAAATATCCAAAAAGAAGAAGGAAATCAATTTTAAAAAATATACCTGCCATTCTTCTGTCTCGCGGCTAGCCTTGAACTTAATCCATGTCTCCCTAGGGAGATATTTATATTCCAAGCATGGATCCTTACCCTTCAAGGCACCATGTACATATTTCCCTAAATAGGATTTCCAATCTTTCCACCGTTTACCGGCATAAGAAATCCACTTTGTTTCGAGTTCTTCGGTTGACTCGAAAACAAATAATGCCTACAGTGAAAATTAGGAGTAAAAATTTAGTGAGGAATTTGAGTTCATTGTATGGAAGAAGAAACAAACAATGCATTATAATTAAAGAAATACCCGTATTTCCATCCACACTCTCTTCTTGATCTCCTCGGGAACTTTGGGCCATGATTCATATTCCACTATGTCCACTTTGCTCCGGGCCGTATATGCCACAAAGGTAATCCACTTTGCATGATACTTTTTAGGCTCGAGCTCGGAATCAAAAGAAATGTCAAGAGTTCCCATTCTTTCGCATTTCCAATAGATCATTGCAATTTGTGGGCCCTCTACCTCTACTAGATGTAGTAGAAGAACCATCTCCATTGCCATTACCCTCATCACTATGCTCCGTATTGCTTTTTCTTTTTCGGCCATTGAAAGTACCTTAAACTTCATGTACATAGAAAGCGAATTCAATATAACATATATGCAATTAAAGAAAAGCTTTAATGTCAAATACAAGATGCTTGTAATGTGAAAAAAAGGCAATGTACATTCGCAAAATTCACTCCTAAAAATACACAATTACCATTATCCAAATTAACCAAATGAGGGCCAAAAAAAAGTGGACTTATAAAGGGTACCATTGATAAAGTACTTCACATTTCGCAACCAACAACTAATGAGAAGAATCATTCATTTCTACTAAAGGAATAAAATTTCACAAAGTGGAATCAACAAAAAAGCATTTTCCTCATTATCACTAAAGGAGGAACACTAAATTCAACAACCAAACCAAATGCAACAAACAATCAATAAATCCAAAAGCTTTCCAATCATTCATCACAAGGATTAAAACCGAAATCAACCATAAATATCAACCCAAAAAATCCTAGTGCAATGGGAAGCATTTACAAAATGTAAGGTCACATTGCAAAAGTTTTAAAATAAAAGCATAGAAGGTGGAACCTTTTGGGTGAACTCCTACAAACAAGCCCGAAGTATATATAGGAGGGTGGAAATGGAGAGCCGAACAATCGGCCTTGCGTGGTCCAGCCGAACAATCGGTGAAGCTTGGGCGGCCGACGGGTTGATCGGAAGGTTAAGGAGCTCGCCGGCGATGGGAGAAGCCGAACAGCCGCAGGAGAGAAGGTTCGGGAAACAGGGGAAACGAAGGGGCGAAGAAGGGAAGAGAATGAGGGAGGAAAGGGAAAAAGTAGAATTTTGAAATATAATTAATAACCGGGTCGTCGGTTCAACGGCGGTTCAACCGCGAACCGCCGTTGAACCAACAATCAACTGCGGTTCAACTGCGAACCGCAGTTGAAAGTGTACTTTCAATTGCGGTTCAGGTTGAACCGCCGTTGAAAGTACACTTTCAACGACGGTTCACTTGTGAACCGCAGTTGATTCTCCTTTCAACTGCGGTTCGCGGTTAAACCGCCGTTGAAAGTCCCCACTTTTTTTCTCGGTTTAAATAGAGGAAAAATTGGAGCCAATTCCCGCGCGGGCATATTTTTAATATTAATTTTTTTTTCATTTTCAAAAAACTAATCCCCCATTTTGTAATATAATAATACATACCCAGATTTTGTATATTTATTAATTATGTACACATCTCGACTTTTATTAACCATTTCATAATTAAATTTCAAATTTCCATTGAACCATATTTTGCATTTAAATTTCCCGCGCGTGCTACTACACGTACAATAATATAGGTCAAAAATAAAAATTATAATTTTCGTAAATTTACATGTAAGAGACGATAAAGTAATAAGCTTCATTATGTTCCCTAAATTCCTGCTTTTTCGACTTGGCGAACGGGATAAAAAATCAAATCCACAAATGCATTAGGTACGTATAGAATATAAAATTATTAATATTAGTTAAGTGGCCAAAAAAAAATTAAATAGATACTGGATTTCATTAATTTACATATATAATATATATATATAAAACATCTTCCTCTTTTTCCTCCTTTCCCCTCTTGCACATCATCCAACTCTCTCCTCTCTGCTCTCGATCTCTTGTACTTTCCACTACATAAATAAAATGTTTTTCATTCGAAGACTGAAGACTTGAAGACAACTTTTATAATTAAGTCTTATATATATATTATTTTGAAAAAAATGGAGGTTTACGTTGGGACTCTGACCATCATCCTCGAGGTCGAATCCTGCGACCCAATTCAGAATGTCAAAGCGAAAATCCAGGAAAAGGGTGGCGTTTCACTATCTATTTTAATCTTAAGCGTCACTGCGGTTAATTTATGAAAATTGGGAAAAAACTTAATAGAGAGTAGGGTTTAGGGTTTAGGGTTTTAGAAAATGATATGAAAATAGAAAATTCATGCGTAGCGCGGGAATTGGCTCCAAAAACTACTTTTCTACGGCGCCCGCCGTAGAAAATACTTTCTACGGCGGTTCAAGTTGAACCCCGTAGAAAAATAGTTTTTGGAGCCAATTCCGCGCTACGTACGCATGGATTTTTATTTTTTGTTTGTACCAATTCAAAATACATTATATATATATAATAAGAATTAATTATAAAAGTTGTCTCAATGTATTCAATTCTTCAAATGAAAATATTTTATTTATGTAGTGGAAATTTACAAGAGATCGAGAGCATAGAGGATCGAGAGGTTGGATATATGATGTGCATCAAGAGGGGAAAGGAGAAAAGCGAAAGATGTTATATATATATGTATGTATAAACATATAATATATATATGTATGTAAATTAATAAAATCCAGTATCTATTTAATTTTTTTTTCGGCCACTTAACTAATATTAATTAATTTTTATATACTATACGTACCTATAATGCATTTGTGGAATTGATTATTTTATCCCGTTCGCCCAGTCGAAAAAGTAGAAATTTTAGGGAACATAATGAAGCTTATTATTTTATCGTCTCTTACATGTAAATTACAAATTTATTAATTTCTATATTTGACTATAATTATTGTACGTGTAGTAGCAAGGGAAATTTAAATGCAAATATATGGTTCAATGGAAAATCTGAAATTTAATTATGAAATGGTTCATAAAAGTCGGGAATGTGTACAAATTAATAGATATACACAATCTGGATATGTTATTATTATATTTGTACAACATGTGGATTAGTTTTTGAAAATGGAAAAAATTATATTAAAATATGCCCGCGCGGATTTTGCTCTAATTTTTTACGAGGAGACCTTTCAACGGCGGTTCAACCCGCGACCGCCGTTGAAAAATGAACCACCGCGGTTCACGAGTGAACCGCCGTTGAAAGTGGACTTTCAACGGCGGTTCAATTTGAACCGCCGTTGAAGTTCCACTTTTCAAACGGCAGTTCATTCTTGAACCGCAGTGGAAAGTTGGTTCAACGGCGTTCGCGGTTGAACCGCCGTTGAACCGACGACCCGGTTACTAATTAAAGTTCAAATTTTTTGAACTTTCTTTTTCCTCCCTCATTCTCTTCCTCTCCCCTCTCCCCTTTTTTTCCCCTGCATTTCCCCTGTTTCCCGAACCCACTGACAAGTAATATGAAGAGTTAAATATAAAATCAAAACAAAATGAACTACGTATAGATTCCCTGGAAATTTTTACCAAAAGTACTACTCCTTGGAAATAAAATAATAATACAAGAAACATTTATTCATAAATGAAAAAGCAAGGAACAATTGCCGGAAATTTGACAAGTCTCCCCTATAAATGTAACATACTCCCTGTCAGGATATGCCCTATACTTAAATACTTCACTAAAATTCCAATTTTTCGAATAATACGGAATTCATTTTCAAATCACTTCAGACAAAATCTCCTCTGCTTGTTTTTGACCAAACCACAAGTGCAATTTAAGATCAACACAGAAGCTTCACACAATTTCCAACAATAACATATTCATTTATAAACAGTTCCGCATATGAAGTCCCTGGAAATTTTGTCCCTTGATTGCGCGGCTTCATCCGAGTTGTGACCTGTTTCAATCCCACAGTACGAAGGATAAAAATAAATGTTGTTATAAATTTATGTCCACCTATTTTCATTAAAATCAAGAAACATATACAAATACACACAAACACATACACACCCACGGGAATTGAAGTTTAATAAAAACAAACAATACCTGAAAATGATTCTTAACTTATTCTCTTTCTCTTATGGACACTTGATCCTCGAACCATATCCTTCGCTGTAGTCATCACGAAGTATGTATTTATCAAGTTCCCTATCTTCCACATCTGCTCTCGTTTCAGGTAACCGACTAGAGAAAGGGCCAGCCTCATGAAGCCCTTCTTCTGTATCAATCCCTTCCACCCGTGATGTTGTTTACCATGAAGAACAAACGACCAATGTTCGTCGCAAGGATCGGTGATATAAAAACTTGTTTCGGCCTGCGATGCAATATAAATGGTTCCCCCCCTGAAACCCTCCAAACCCTCCCGATTAAGGTTGACCAGGTAAAACCCATGGATCATCAGTTCAAACCCCACTATTGTTATCAACCCTTTTCAGCGAAATACAGCTACTTTGAAACAAACATAGTCAAGCTCCCAAATATCTTCGATCACCCCATAATAAGCCATGCTTGCATACAATGGATTTTTATCCTTCCTGCTAGAAAATGTAAAGCCTCTGAGATTAATGTAACACCACTGTTTTGTGCCGTACTCTTCTCATCTTGTCTCTTAGTAGCAAATGAATATCCATTTATTCATAGCATGAAAATGCTTGTACCGCAGGGCTGGGCTTAAACGCCACCATTTCAATGTCTCCGAAACGTCTTTGCCCAGGACGCATTACCAACCAATAGACAAATGTCCGAATAGTTCATTGAGCCACACGTTGATCCTTCAAGCAGGATAAGACGTTCTTATTGACTGTATATGGTCTGTCACTAGGGCGCACTTCTTCAGAATTGCGCAGAATGTAGAGATGCGCCTTCATCAATTCAACATTAGACGGCCAAAACATTTTTCCTCCCTTTGTGCCCATACCTGTAATACTCTCATCGTGCCGATTCTTAGATATTCCAATGGATGTGGTCTCGGCCAAGTACTCAGTGCAAAACTCAATTACCCTCCTCAGCTATATAACCTTCAACAATACTACATCACAGGACGACAACGATTCTTGACATACCCCTTATATACTTTCATATATCGCTCGAATGGGTACATCCATCCAAAATGAACAGGCCCGCAGATTTTTATCTCTCTAACCAATGAATCACCAAATGCACCATAATATCAAGAAGGCGAGTGGAAAATACATTTCTAATTGACAAAGGACAACAGTTATTTCATCTTGTAGCTGATCAAGTCTTTCGCGCGCGATAACCTTACTACATATAGCATTGAAGAAGAAACAAAGTCTTGTTATACTGGACTTAACATGTTTGGGCAATATCAAGCGAATAGCTACAGGCAACAATTGTTGAATTAAGGCATGGCAATCATGAGACTACAGACCAACCAGTTTTAAATCTTTCATGGAAACAAGTCTGCTTACATTTGAAGAATATCCGGATGGAACTTTGATGCTACGCAAACTTGAACACAGTTATTTTTTCTCTTTTCTGGACAAATGTGACAGGCGGGGGTAGATATGTGCGTTGTCCCTCGAGCTACCGATGCTAAATTTGCTCTTATGTTCATATCACACCATATCAAGTCTCGCGTTATAACCATCCTTAGTTTTTACCAAAGATTTCAAGAGCGTACCTAACAGGCTTTCACAATATTTTTCTCAATATGCCATAACATCGAGACAATGTCTGACATCCAGTTCTCCCAGTATGGAAGTTCAAAAAATATGGATTTTTTCTTCCAACAACCTATATCATTATTGCTGGACTCCGAAGTTTTACCAAACTCCACATTGATGTCCATTACACAGCTTTCACCTCTGGCCCGCTCAAGGTTCTGGAGCTTTTCTGAACTCTTGGAATCCATTGAATGCTCTTTTTCATACGGTGATACGGATGAGTCTCGGAAGAAATCTGCGATGCCCAAGTTATACTGTCTTCCTCCCATGTGCAAGCTGACAAAAATCTGTACTCTGCTCACATATTGGACATGCTTTATGCCCTTTAACAGAGTACCCAGACAAGTTTCATAAGCAGGAAAATCATTAATGGTACAGAACAACATGGCACGTAATGTGAACATTTTCTTCACGGTAGGCATCAAACACAGGTGCGGCCTTCATCCCATAACTTTTTCAAGTCTTCAATAAGAGGAGCAAGATACCATCGATGTCATTTCTTGGTTGTCGTGGGCCTGAAATCATTAGAGACATAAGTATGTACTTGCGCTTCATCACAAGTAAGGCGGCAAATGGTAATAACCAACATCACCGGCCATGAGCTATTTGTGCTACTCAGACTGCCAAAGCCAACGGGTTCATTCCATCAGTACACAGACCAAGCCTCAAATTTCTGGCTTCTCCCCCGAAAGAAGGATACATTGAATCAATCTTTTTCCACTGATCGTGAGTCTGATGTACATTATCACCTTGTCATCATCACTGGGAATACACCGATCTGAATGCCATGTCATAGTTTTGCATCTTTTTCATTAGCGAACAACCGTTTAAATCTCGGTATTATAGGAAGATACCACAGAACCTTAGCCGGCGACCCCTTCTTTTGCACATCAGAACTGTCTTCCCTCATCACAACACAGCGCTTGTTTTTTGTATCGTGGAGTTTTACGATCTTCTTATACTCCATACCCATTGGACACAACATTTTTTCGCCTCTTAAATTCGATCTGAAAGTTCATTATCTTCTGGGAGCATATCTTTCAATACCTCAATAAGGCTGTAAAACTAGTATCTGACCACCCATTTGCCGCTTTTCAAATTCCTGTAGAGGACGCAATCATTTGGGCAAGCGTGGATCTTCTTATACTCCATACCCATTGGACACAACATTTTTTCGCCTCTTAAATTCGATCTGAAAGTTCATTATCTTCTGGGAGCATATCTTTCAATACCCTCAATAAGGCTGTAAAACTAGTATCTGACCACCCATTTGCCGCTTTCAAATTAAACAACTTCAAAACACTAGACAATCGTGTATATTTAGTGCAACCCTTGTATAGAGGCTTCTCATTGTCACCCAAAAGGAAGCAAGAACTTCCGTTTATCAGCAAAATCCTCGGCCACATCCTCAATCATGGCATCTAATCGATCTCTAGTAATCGCATCATCTCCTTTTGCATGAGATTTTCTTTGCTCAGGTAAACCATAAATACTTTCACCATGCCAAATCCACAGTTTATAAGAAGATCAAATCCGTGCCGATATAAATGGAATCTTATTGTATCTGAGTTATCAAACCGCGCACCATTTTACAAGCTTTGCACGGACAATGGACGTACTTTGTATTCTTATAAGCGAATTGAATGAAATTCTCAACTTTCTCGCATAAGAATCGGAGGTCCGATCACCACAGAACAAGATATTTCGATCCATGTGTAACTAACACCTTGAAATAATTAAAAATACCAAATAATAATTCAACAAACAATGTACAAAGTATCAAGTTGCATGCTTGTCTTAGCACATGTCATAATACTTATGTTACTCATATAATCAAAACTACTATAATACCTCAATGAAAAAAAAATAAGCAATGACAACACATGCGCAATAGATATAATCAAATGAAGAAGAAACTCTAAGTTTTTCATTTATGCATTTCATCAACCACATTAAATGCATAAAAAAAATACATAACTAAATAGGGTTCCACAATACTAAGGTTCACCACATACATGGAATATGCAACTTTAATTTTCAGCCATCTACCATAAATAAAAATAAATTCTATAGGATGACATATCTAAAGTACAAGCATAAGCAATTACTGAGAAATTTTAGAAGTTTCTAACCTTTAGGTGGTAAATTTTAGCTCCAAATGACGATTCTTTACGTTCAACGTGCAAAATCGTAGTAGAAATTTGGAGAAGAACACTTTCGGCCGCGATATGGAAATACACGTTGTTATTTAGGTTTTAATACGTCAATACAACGGCGAAGAAAATTAAACCGCCGTAGAAAGGGACTTCTACGGTGGTTTAAAATAAACCGCCGTAGAAAGGGGCTTTCTACGGCGGTTGGAAGGTAACCGCCGTAGAAAGTGTGGACTTTCTACGGCGGTTACTTACAACCGCCGTAGAAAGTCCACTTTCTACGGCGGTTACCTTCCAACCGCCGTAGTAGAAAGTCCCTTTCTACTGCGGTTTGTCCCAACCGCCGTAGAAAGTCCCGTTCTACGGCGGTTCATTTTTAGACCGCCGTAGAAAGTCCGTATTCTTTTATTACTGCGGTTTTCTATTTTCCGCCGTTAATCCGCAGCCGTTAAAGCTCCATTTTGTAATAGTGGATCTTGGGAACTTCCCTCAACTTCCTCAAACTTGTTAGCTAGCTATTCTTGTCATGATTACTAATTAAGTCTCTAGTTGTGCGTGCAAAATCATCACTACCAAATTCAAATTCCGGCAACACTTGAAATAATTTTGATTTGCATATGAGATTCACATACAATATAAACAAAAAATAATAATTAGAAAAAAAAGTCTCAATATTCGTCATATTTCCTTACTTGAAACAGTATTGCACAATATGAGTTTTAGCTTTTTGGCCATTTAAAAACTAATTTGAAGTTAATTAGGACGAAAATAAAACTTTTTTCAGAGGACCAATCATTCTATAGAACCGTCAGCCCTCATTTTCTAATATTTCCACCCTCTCTTTCTTTTTCTCTCTCTCTCTCTCTCTCTATATATATATATATAACTCAGCGTTACTTTATGCCACTATAGATATGAACTTTTCCATACTAACTTTCCCTTTTTTGTATCTTTCTATTTAATTATTTAGGAATTTAATTTTGTGTCTTAAAAGAAAATTATTTTTTCTCTCATATTCCATGAAAGAGTTTTATATATTTATACATTCACAAATACCCACATGCACCCATATGAATCGGGTGTTGGGAAGTTTGCATCCCTCCTTTTTTATATTTATTTATTCAAAATTAAACTTAAAATGAAAAATTAACCATATACTTTTAACCTAAAAATATTAATTTTAATAATATATTTATACTTTCAATTAAAAACAAAAACAGTGACACCAATTTTATATCACTGCCTCCCACTCATCACTATTATTACATATCATTGCTGTCGATGCAATTTAAGATTAACAAATACCCACATGCACCCATATGAATCGGGTGTTGGGAAGTTTGCATCCCTCCTTTTTTATATTTATTTATTCAAAATTAAACTTAAAATGAAAAATTAACCATATACTTTTAACCTAAAAATATTACTTTTAATAATATATTTATACTTTCAATTAAAAACAAAAACAGTGACACCAATTTTATATCACTGCCTCCCACTCATCACTATTATTACATATCATTGCTGTCGAAAATGCAATTTAAGATTAAATATTCTCCAATCATTGTAACGAATGCGTTAATAAAACAATCAATGTACCTTCTATAGGAGAGCTCGAGAAAAGAAAGGTCTACTTTTCATATATATATATATATATATATATATATTATTCTCAATATTTAATATTTTGTTGTAATATAAAAGTCTACTTTAGAAATTTGTATTCTTAGAAATAAGATTATGTATGTAGCTTACAATTAACGTATGTTTAGAAAGTGAGGACATGAATTAAACAAATAGTATTAAATTAGTTGTTTTAGGCCGCCTGGCTTAACTACCATAAAAAGTAATTCACAGAAAGAAGAAATGAAAGAACGGGAGAAAAAGAGCATACAGAATTCTCTGTCAAGGTAATTTCTTGTGCTGAATTTACATTTATGTTCCTACTTTGTGAGAAACGTAGAGTAGACAGAGATCCTTTGACAGAAGATCGATCACTCTGTTCTTTTGTTTGTCCATGAGAACTTCTGTTTGTTCTATTTCTTTTTTTCTTTTTGTTTTCTGTGTATCTTTTTACAGGAGAAAAGTGAACTTCAATCTGTAAATCAAGTGTGAGTAGATGTAAAAGTTAAGAGTACGTTTGATAGATAGAAGATTCGATCTCTCTGTTCCCGCGAATTATAGTGTTATAAAGCAAGTTGATTAAATGGAATTTTTCTATCCCATGTGTGAACATCAGGAAATTCCAAAGAAATACTAATATACATTGCTAGGTCTTCTCTAACTAAGGGTGGAGGGAGTGATAAACCCAGAAAAGCGGGTTTATCACGCCACATCAGCGCCACATCAGTCACAAAAAACCCACCAATTTTATAAACCTACCACCAGCAACAATAAACCCAGAAAAGCAACTTCATCACGGTCCCACTAATAAATAATTCTATACACATTCATTTATACCTTTTTAATTATAATTTATCAACTATATTTAATTATAAATTTATTTTAATTTATTAAAATATTAATTTTGTAAATTATATAATTCAATAAACCACAAGATAAAAAAATACGATAATTATTAAAATATTATTTAAAATACGTTACATTAAAAAAAATACCTGATTAAAAATATAAAAAAAAACTACATAATTCATAATTTCGTAATTAAATCTTAAATCACCAGCCTCGTTTCACTCTAATCTCTTCAATGAGCTTGTTATGAACTGCTAGTTGTCCCGCCGACATTCCACTCGTATCCTTCATGAAAATTTGTATTCCTTCAGTTTTATTTCTCTTTGTTCTCTTTTGTTTTATTTTTTCCACATGCAATTTATTGAGTTGTTCCCATTTCTCATCTCCATCTTCATCTTTATCAGCAACTTTCAATTTGCCTTTCCCCAATCTTTTTGCTCTTTGTTGCCCCATTGGACGGTACCGAATTGAACTCTCTGAAGTATGTCCTTCCGATTCAGAAGTCTTCGATTTCTTGTTAGCATGCTGATCCATTTGGAGAGGAGCCCATTTCTCTAACTCTTTCATTATTTTCCATACATGTATATACTTGAATGTCTTCGTATTTCCTTGCGTATTTGGCGAACCCAAAAAATATGGGAATGACCCAGGATTATTTTCCGCCATTGTGATAGAGAATTTGGACGAGGAAGACAATGGAAAAAAAATATGAAAATAAAATTTGGATGAATTGGGGAACTTAGACAATGGATTTTCAAAATTAAGAGTTGGTGCAATGTTGCACAAAAATGGAGTACTATATATAGCCAAAGTTGAAACGGCTAATCGTGTAACGGCTAGTTTCCAACGGCTACTTCTGTAACGGCTATTTTTCCAACGGCTAGTTCTTAATGTCTAGTTTACAACAGTTAAAATTACATAAGTCAAAATCAATAATTGTAAAATATTTTAAATTTTAATTAAAACAGTTTTGACATAATCACTAAAAAACTAAAAAATAAAATTACATAATAAAAAATTGAATTTTTATATTATAAAAATTCATTTTCAAAAATTGATTGAAAAATGTATGATGTGGATGAGTAGTAGAGAAATATTAAAATTGATAGGTATTTATAGAAAAATAAATAATAAAAAAAATTTAAAACAAATAAATTAAAAAGATTCATGAAAAAAATAAATAAATTAAAAGAAATGAATATTAAAAAAATTATTAAACAGCTAAAGTTGAATTAAAAAAAATAAACAAATAAATATATAGTTGTTGTTGTAACGGCTAGGAACAACGAAGAAGAAGAGGAGGAAAAAAAAAAAAAAAAAAAAAAAAAGGAAGGAGGTGGTGGCAGACACTTTGTCTGCCACCAACAGTTCCTCCCACTCGCGAGTGGGAGGAACTCTCTAAGGGAGTGCAGCGTGAGTTGCACTCCCTTAGAAGATGGGTCCCACTAAATTGTACAAACTCAGCTTCTGTTTTGAGAAGCTGGGTTTGACATGTGGCAAATGGGAGTAATAAACCTAGCAAAGTGGTGGGTTTTTGTGGGTTTAAACCCAGCAAAAACCCACCACTCCCTCCACCCTAAGAATCATCAACCCGTCCAAGGATGCAAAAATGACTACGCAACAACTTCTGTGAACTTTGGCAACTTTACTTCTGTTCGTTTTTCATTGTTTCTATATTTCTGTGTTTTGATGTTGTTCTTAATTTTTATAATTTTTTTTTGTCATTTTCAATATAAAATTTTATTATTTATTTTTAATTTTTTATATTTTTAATACATCTTTTAGATTAAAAAATTCTTTCTCAAAATGTTTTAAGAAACAACTAACATGCCCCTAATTGATCGTGACTGAAGTAGGAAAAATTTTGGTTAAGGGCAGTGGAACTTTTGAAATTCAGAAGGGTGTAATTTTTGCATAATTTCTTATAGGGCCAGCGAATAATTGACTAAAAAATAAAAATAAAGAATATAATTTTATAAACATAAATACCATTAAAATCATAAATAAAAAAATTGTAATTGTTTCATCCAATAATGGAGGTCCAAAACGAAACACATGAGCTAAGTTTAAGTTTTTATTTTTTTTAATATAAAGAAAGAAAAAGACAGTTGATCGATGATTTGTGATAAAAAATTAATTCCATGTTTTTCTGGTTTTTTTTTTTTTTTATACTATATATGTGTTTAATAAGAAAAGGAATATATAACAATAAATATTCTTAACCCCTGCAATTAAAATATAAATGAGCTAACCTTATCAAAAATATGAAAACACCCTTAAAATTTCATAAATGTATCAAATAAACTATAAATTTTTTAAATACAAATAAAACACTGAGCGTGTAAAATTGTAGGGTCTATTTGGTGCATTTCTTAAACGTTAGGGTTAGTTTTGTGCCGACATTTACGAAAGTTTTATGGGATTTTGTATTTTACCCTACTTAAGATAATAAGAAAAATGACAATGGAAGGAAAAATAAACTCGCAAAATTTCTTCATTGATTAATGTGGATCAATCATAAAGTAATACACAAAGAATTTGCATTAAAAATGTAAAAGAATATAGTTAAATAGTAAAAGATTGTATTGAATGATTAAAAATTATGATAATATATCAAATTTAGTGTAGAAATTAAAAACATAAACGAAAAGAATCATGCAACAAGCAATTTAGGTATATAAAGTCCAAACTTTTGCCTAAAAAGTAATATAAAATAAAATAAAATAAAATAAGTTCGGAACTTTTGCCTTCACCAACCAGCCCTAGTGAGCCTCAGATGGCCATCTTCATTGAATACATTTGCCTTCACCAACCAGCCCTAGTGAGCCTCAGATGGCCATCTTCATTGAATACAACTGCCAAACAACACGACAAGTACCTTAATTAATTTGTAAAGTTTGCTATAACGTTGAGGTTTGTTTATTTAATTAAATTAAAAATCATTAATGCCAAATATATACTAAAGATGAATCTAGTCAGAGACATACCGAAAAATAATTTATTATTATCGATCATTGGATTTTTTATAACAGTGAATTTGTAACCAGATATAGTAATGACCACCAAAAAGTCGAAAACAGATCTTCTAATGACTATTTAAGGGATTTAATAACAGCTTTCATAGTCACTAAATCTATAGTTTTTTTGCAGTAAAATGCACTTCTTTTTTTTATGCAAAGATATTTTCATATTTCTGAACATTGTTTGTCCGGAAGAGAAAAAAATAAAATAAAATAAAATTCTATCTTTTTTATTTTCTACACTTTTACAGTTTACTCATAATTAATATATAATTGAGAAATAAAGATATAAATGAATTTGGTGATAATAAATAACTTATTTAATTTACCAGCAATATGGTTCTTCTTCTTCTTCTTCCTTAATTTGATGCTTGGAAGCAGCTGGTTCTGCATTTTTTATGATCTCCTTTCCACAATCACTACAGCACTTAGTTCCCAACAAAAATGCTTGTGTGCAACCTTGACACCCTACATTCTCTTCAGGGTTAGGTAGCTAATATTGTTCCTTAAATGATGATTAATTAACTTAATTAAAAATAATCATACTCGTAATAATAATAATAATAATAATAATAAGTTTCCGCAGTCAATATCGCTTGTATAAGAACAAATATTTATATATCGAAGACACAGTTAATTATAATTAAGACAAAGGAAATTACTTACCAGTATTAATGGGCGCAATGTCCTGAACTGCTTCAATTTGAGCATTAACCTTCCAAAAAGGATTAATTAAGAAGTTGTAATTAATTATTACGTATAATAATCGGGAAGATCAACTGATAATTAATATGAAGAAATGCAATTAAATTCAATCGTCTTCAAGAAAATATAACTTTAGTAACTTTTTTTTTTTTTTTTTGGAAGAACATCCGATTAAGTGGCTGGCGGGATTGGTTACCCTCTCTTATTAATAGTAAAATAAAGAAAATTATACCCAAAGGAGGGAGACGTAATGAGCCTTACCCCCATAAAATAGCGTTGTGAACAAAACCGTTGTGTGATGTGAATTCAGTCCATGAATGATGAATACATCAAATGAAATCCTATCGAACATCACCCAACCCTTACTCCTACCAAATCCACTAACTCTTCCGAGTGATTCTAAAACTACCTATTCCCTGTCGATCAAGGTTCAAAGCCCCCCTAACAGTCAGCGGAAGAGTTTGAAAATCAGTGAAAGTAACAAGGCTCTTTTGATCATCCATAATTTGCAATTCTCTAAGTGATGTCTTTTTGACATTTGGTCGCTAAAGTGTGACCAAGCCCTAAATCATCACTAAAGGGCAGTAGTCACTAAGACTTTTTGTTCATGTTACTTCTACGTACAACTTCAAAAAATATATTATTAGCATGTACTAATAATTAATAAGAGTAAAGTACAATTCACCCCATTCTAGTTTGACAAATAGAATATTTATTTTTCATGATTTGAAAATGCACAATTTATTTCCACGTGATTTGAAAATAGATAACTTATCTCCACATGATTTGAAAATGGACAATTTATCTCCTGTGGTTCAAACCAGGGATACTTTACCCTAATAATAATAATAATAATATATTAATATAAACAGAGTTCCTATATACATACTCCCTCCGTCCCACTTAAAGAGTCCACTTTTAAAAAAAATCTTTTCCTATTTAAAGAGTCTACTTTGAATTTATTTATATTATATACTCTTACTAATATAACAGTATATGGTTGACAATTAACCTTTACTTCTAAAGTATGGATATGAGTGAAAAGTATGGTAGTAAATTACTTATTTTAGGTGTTGTACCTCACAACTCATCATAAGTGTACTCTTTGAAGTGGACTCTTTGAGTAGGACAGAAGGAGTATTTATTAATTCTATAAATAAATTAATTATTATTTGACAAAACTCCGAAAGTTAATGACTTCTGTGAGCGATCGAAGAAAAGATTCCTGAGTATAACTTTTTTGATCATAATGTCTGAGATCGATCGATGATGAATTTAGGTTGTTGGATGATTTTTCAAAACTAATTAATTAACAACCTGAGAGTAAAAGGGATGTGTATAATATAACCAATGATGACGACGAAAAGTGTGTCAAAGAAGAATAATAGCGACGACCTAATTAACTCCACCTCAAATCTTATCACAACCTCATGGCTCATGAGAAATATATATATATATATATATATATATAGTGCACTTAATGATAATTTTACTTAATTACTAAATGTTGAGAGTCACACATCGATTTCTGAAAATGATGTAAAGTGCGATTGGCTTAAGGCCTAGTTTTTTTTCATGGTCAATTTGGGTTTCAACTTAATTATTTATTAAATTTTGGTGACTTGGTTTGTTTTTTTTCTTCCGGCCAAATTCTCCGACAATATAATAAATATATTGAGAGAGGGTGTGTCTGTTTTCCAATACAAATGGAGCCATTTAAGGACTAGCATAGGCCAAACTTCTGCAAGAAAATTTCTTTTTACTATTACTATATCTATATTGTAGTAAAACGAGATTATATAAATAGTTGGCCCTGCCAAAAAAATAATAATAATAATACTTATTGCTATTGGTTTCATTTTAATTTTGGAACCCAAACCCAGGTTGAGATCAAATGTCGCGCAAGCGACATATCTCCACTCACATATCCCCACTCACAAATGCCTGCGCAACAACAGATTTGAGCCTCCCAAGTTCTGCCACTGTGTGTGGAATTTATGATAAGGATAGAATTTAGGAAAGGAAAGATAAAAGAGAATAATATTTTCATTCGTATCATACTCACATGTTGAAGGCTCTATTATATAGCAATTGTTCCTGTTCATAATAACAACAGTAATAAAAACTAACTCCTAACTAATCACATACAGATTAAATCAAAATTAGTTCACCTAAATATACGAAAAACACTAGTTAATCCTAGTCACTAAATTATTCACGTATCTATTAATTCCTAATCACTTTGGTGGTTAAAGTACTTCGGCATCCACCTCCAATTCTATAATAGGTTCATTCACTTGAATTCCCAATAAAAAATTAAATTCCCTTCTATATAAAAATAAAATAACCAGGTTGCCTCGACTGAAGGCGAAGAAGATTCCTGACCCACTGGGTGGTTTATGATCATTAATTTAGACTTAATAGTACATTAATTAAAAGCCTAATTGATGCGTCGTGAACGATGACGACACAAGAAGTCTCTGTCAAAAATATAATATTAATAATAATAGCGACCATCGTCGCCACGCACCCATCGTCATATACATATCACCCATCATCACAGATAACGATAATTTAATTACTTAATTGCTAAAATATATATATATATATATATATATGTGTGTGTCTTACGTTGGTTGAAGTCGAAGCGGTGGTGGTAGTGGTGGTGGCGACACCGACCTGATCCAAAGTGAATAGTCCGCCGCCTACAGGGTTGGGGACCTGTGTGAAAACATAAATTATGACAAAATTTTAACCTATCTTGCAATTATTGAGATTTTCATTATTATTAATATGGAGTCAACTTTACCGTATTGATTGGATTCATCCTACTCCTGCTCACATTGGCGTTTAAAGTAGTGGTTGCCGGCCCGTGATCGCCGCGGTTTGTCACCTGCAGAATTTTCAGCCTTCCCTCTTAGCTGAAATGGAAAGATAAAGAGAGACTCCATTCGTTCCACTTTAAAATTGTACCTCGTGACTCATAATAAGTGTACCAGTACCGGACTCTTCGATCTTGTGGAGCAAAGGAGTATAATAGAGTATCTGATCGATTCTTTTGGTTTCCTAATTCGCGTAACTTGAGAAACTCTCTGAGTAATCCCTTTACTTTTTCTTTTTCCTTTTTTTTACATTTCTAAGTTTGGGGTCCAAATCGCGACAACCACCAAATTTGGAGACCAAAGAACCCTATATATATATATTTATATGTATATTAAGTAAAATTGGAAATTGCTATACCTGATCTTGTTGAGGCACCTCATACTTGGTAGACCTTGTTCCTGGGTGGCTTAAATAATTCACCGTATAATATTCCTTTCCCTGCTCTGATTAAACCAAAAGAAACAAAAATGAGTAAGTAAAAAGCTCGATCGCAACCTGCAAAAAGGAAAAAAAAAAAAAAAAAAACCCTAGGTTGAAAACTTTCTTTTCTGCGAAATAGTGCAGCAAACTAAACTAATCAAATCTAGATCCTCGAAAAAACACTAATCTGCATTTGACTTCAGAATAAAATCATGATGAGTACGTCAAGTGAAGAAAGATTAAGCCTATAAACCTTTCTGCATCTCTTCAGATCGATATAGTGGAATTTGCTAAGCTATGGGAATAATTTAATCTTGCTGGGGTTAAATACACACACATATATATAGTTGAGGATTAACGTAGGAAACAGAAAGTCTGTTTGAAAGTTGTTATGCAATTTCTCAGCGTCGTCGAAGTTGAAACCGTGTTTCTTTAAGAAATTGAAGTACGTAGTAAGTAGCAGTTGAAGTTGAAAATGTTGCCAAAAATGAGTCAAACCCGGTTCCGAAGTTCTAACTTCTAAGAAAGAGTCCAATTTTGCTTTACTAATTGATGCAAATCATTAACATCAAAAAGAAAAAAAAAAAACAAATGAAACATTTTCGATCGTCACCAGTTGTGTCATCGATCCGTTGACGTTAATTGTTACTTTTGCTGTTAACGTTATACATTGGAATGAAACAGATCACGTCCCTTCGTATGGAAAGTGCCTTTTTTCCGTTTGAGTTCTTCCCTTCTCCGTTAACAGAAAATCCATCGAAAGTGTCTTTCCTGGTTCAAGAAGGTACTTCGAATGGAAAAGGAGGATACATCGAATACGTACTCATTACTGTTCAAACAATAACACTAACCGAGAACTTTTGGGATTCTTCCCTGAAATTTTCCTCTCCTCCACACGGATCTCAAGTGGCTACATACTACTCGTTGCGATGGCGGAATTAATTTACACTCTTTCGGGTTCACTAGAAAAGTTCACTTTAAAAAAATGTAAGATTTTTTGTAAGGTATAACACTTAAAATATCTAATTTAACATTATTTGTTTCAATCATGTCACTACTTCTTAAATGTAAGTTAACTGTGTACCACACATATATAATTACATTAATAAAGGATAGGAAAAGTAAAAAAAATTTTAAAAATTGACTCTTACATTGGAACAAATTTTTTTTTATTATTCTAATGGGACGGATGAATGAAGTATATGCTTCTATATATTAATTTGTTTTTCACGGTTGCAGCTTAATTAAGTGTGGTCTTTTGAGCTCAAGCTTTTTCATAGATGACGAAATCAATATTTAACAAACCGGATTAGACGATGAACCGGCCGAACTCAGAGGTCGAGGTTTAACCGGGGTTCAAGAGTTGAACCGAGAGTCGAACCGGTGACGTCATTATGATGTCATAAATATATTTAAAATATTATATTTATCATAATTAATATATAATTAATTTTTATAATATTAAAAAGATAATTTTTAAAATGAACAGTAATAATATAAATTATTTAACGTCTAATTTATTATATGAGCATTCTCATGGCAAACCATTTTTCTATAAGACTGTTTCTTTTGTGGATGACATAGGTTTGAATCCTGACTAGGTGCAATTTATTTTTACAATTGTTTCACGCTTACCTCATCCCATTTTGGTCTGCAAAACATTTCAAAAAAAAAAGAAAACACCAAAAAAAGGGAAAAACCAGGCTTGTGCAGGTTCTCCCGGTTTTTCTAAGAATGCCCTCGGTTTCTCACAAAAAGCCAATTTTTTCCATTTACCATATTTTAACAAGAACCGGACCGGTTCCCGTTAACCCAATCGAACTGGCTGGTCTGGTCCGACTTGTTAAGCACTAGACGAAATACATAGATTTCTACAGTGAATATCTGAACATTGATTAGATGCAATCATAGTTTGGATAATCTCGATCTGTATATATCGTAAGATCTTACAATCGATTCTACTGTCCCAAATTACGAAATCGGTCCAAAACTCTAATTCTATTCTATCCTACAATAATGTATTAAAATAGTTTAAATATGAATATTTTTTACAATTCATATGTAATTTTACACTTGCACATTTTAAATAGAATCTCACGATCCTATCAAATTTTTTTTACGCCCAAATTGATCAAACGTGAAATTAATTTTACAAACTATGGTTGCAATATCCATTTAGTAATTCTCGGCCATACATAAGAGTTTGAATAACCTAGCTAGGGCCTATATAGCTGATAAGGGCATAATTACGGATTTAAAGTTTCGGTTCAAATTTGGATAATACTCTTGGTGTGTTTGGCGCGCTGAAATGAGAATCGGAATGAGAGGCATTTCATATTTGAGAATGAATAAATCACTCATTAAAGGAATCTGGGATTACCTTTTAAATAATTAATATAATAAATAGTTTAAATTATTAAATTTATGTACATACCAAACATAGGCATTTGAATCTTAGAAAACAGATGCTCATTTCCTCCATTTATATTTTTGCGCGCCAAACGCACCCTTTAAGTGCTCTAGTAGGTTTACCCACCATATGGTGTGAACTAAATATACATACTGATTATTAAATATATATATATATATAAACAAGTTTGTAATCTTTCACCCAAAATGAAATAGAAGTACAATGATACAATTATTTTTAAATTGATAAAATACAACTTAAAGCAAGAATTTTTATATTAAATAAAAGAAATATATTTTATACTATGGAAATATATAATTACATCATTAACAATAATAATAATAAATCCACCCTTTTCGTCACTGGAAAGACGACAAAGTAATATGCGCTGTCCGGTCGCACAAGTTTGTTTTGACTCCATTAATTGATTAACTTCGGGTGTTATTTTTATTTGGTTGTTTAACTTTACAATTGTTTTAAATATATGTGGTCCCCTGCCTAAATTCTCGCAACGAGACCAAAGAAAGATAACAATATAAATTAAGGGAGTTTGAATTTGTCGAGCCACGATCCATTTGTTTACAATTTTTTATGCATTTTTAGGACATCTACATACAATCCATATGGATCGCCTACTGAGCATACGCTTATACCACTGTCGAAGACTTACACTGCACTTACAATGCAAACCTTACATCAAGTTAAGGACAGGGACTTGAAACAACGCACTATATCAATGAAGATTAATAGTGACGTGCGGTTGGTAGAAATTTGGATTCGTCACTAAGCTCCTACTTAACTAGGCAATGTCATCTCATGATAATGGATAATGCTGCGAAAGGCCAAACTTCAATTTGCCTTACTTTTGTGACAATTTGTCAATTTTTTTTAGATCTTTAATTTAAACCAACCTGCCCACGAATTAATTTTTAAGATAATTAATTAATGCAGAATGACGATGATAATGTTTCTCAACAGTTTCTGCAAGCCCATCTGGTTTTGGATTGAGAATATATGCTTGGCAGTCTTGATTATTCGATTTCGCGCGATCTGCTTTTGCTGACCATGCCACTTAAGATATTAATATATAATTCCTCTATAAATCCCAAAAATACGTAATATATAAATTTTACTTCCCATTAAAATAGTTCAATGTGAAAATATTATATTTCTTTCGTTTTATTAGAAAAGTTGAATTTGACAAATGTATAACTTTTTCTTATGAATGACAAAGTACAACACTTAAAATAATTAATTTTGCACTATTTTTTCCATTCATGTCCTTATTTTGTAAGTAAATTTAATTTGTGAACTACAAAAATTATATTAGCAAGGATAAGAAGAGTAGATAATTTAAAACTGGATTATTCTATTGGAACAAAAAATATTTTTGAAAGTAGACTCTTGTAATGGGGCAGAAGAAAATACAACTTATTATCACTACTACAAAACGGAGCTTTAATGGCGGTTATAAAGGGCTTTTAACGGCGGGGGTTTAGCATTTTTGAACCGCCATCTATCTGGCAGCCGTTGTAAGTTAGCGGACTTTCTACGGCGGGTTCGACCCGCCGTGGAAAGTGTAACCTTTCCACGCCATCTATCTGGCAGCCGTTGTAAGTTAGCGGACTTTCTACGGCGGGTTCGACCCGCCGTGGAAAGTGTAACCTTTCCACGGCGGTTCAAGGTCGAACCGCCGTGGAAAGTGTAACCTTTCTACGGCGGTTCAAGGTTGAACCGCCGTGGAAAGTGGCTACTTTTTACCGCAATAAAATCATTAAAAGTATACTTTCCACTGCGGTTCAACTATGAACTGCCGTTGAAAGTGGTTACTTTTTAAACGCAAACCGCATTAAAATCATTAAAAACCTGCTGATTAAACCTGGTTCAAATCAAAACCTTATGCTAACAGCCCAATTTATTACAAATATCAGCAATATACAAATTGAATTCGCTTTTATAATACAGCATATCCAAAAAATATTTGTACAACTCTAATATGAACAAGTTTATTTAGTATCCTTCTACGACGACGGATGCTCCTAAATATATCTAGCGCATATTTTTCGCACTGCATCTATATCCACATTACTTAATGGAGTGCGGTCGATCTTGAAGTGCTGCAACAGAGTTTTTTGAAATTAAAAACTACCCTAGTAAGCAAAATGAAATACAGTCAATTAAGTAAGTAATGAGAAATATATATTTACCTTTTCAAGTGCAAATGTGGATGATTTCATTGCTATTTGGTACATGTAGTGCATTACATAGTACCCACACTCCCAATTATCCGTTTGCTTTTTATGCTAATGAATTAATATATACGAGTTAGAAGATCATACAATTAATTGTATACAACACAACGGTGAGTAAAAAATTTCTACGAATATTCATAACTAAACTCGTATTAATCTAATTAATTAAATAACTAGGACTCACTAATTTCTACTGATCGAAACGGCAATTTGCATGCTTATATTAACTAACCTACAGTACTGGACTCACAGATTGCATGCATAATTAATCAAATACCTCAATAAATAACTTGACTAACTAATAAATTAATTGACTAACACTATACTAACTTAGGCTACTAGACTCACGGATTTAATTAAAACAACTAACACTACTAATTGCTTAGGCTACTAGACCCACGGATGTAATTAAAAAATTTATAAGAACCAATTTCATTTACCTTAACTACTATCCACGAAGGTGGCATATGCACATTTGTGGGCAATCCCAAGAAAGCTTGATAGTTAAACATCACCCTATAAAAATGAAATCGGCACGAAAATAATTAGCAATATATGGATATATATGCATTCTAACAGTTGTTAATATATATAACTCACTCGTCCATAAGCTCCACCGCCTCATCCTTCTGTGGATTTTGCAAAGAATCAAACCAGTATACAACCTTATCTACTGGTCTAATGGCCATTAGCATCCAATGTTCACTGCCAACAAAAAATTTAATGACGTACGTCAGATCTTTATATCAGTGTTTCTTAAATATTAGAGAATCGCTTACAGTGTCACTTACCCCTGAAGATAAGGCACCAGATACATTTCTTTATTCCTATCCTTCAAGATTCGCGCAATGTAGTTCACCCTATCTTGAAGCGTAGTTTGTGTGGGTGTGACATGATCAGCCGAAAGGAAACCTATCCCCTTTCTCCCATTCATTTCAGCTAACTCATGTAAAGCTCTAAAGAATTTAAAAAAAGGGCTTAGCCTATGCACATGGAATGCATAATATATAACATTAATAATCAGAAATAGGTTATAAAATTAAGTGGAAACTCACTGGGTGAACAACTGCATCAAACTGTTTGAGACCTGGCTTTCTCTGGTCAATAACTCTAATAGATCCCCTCGATCCATCAGATTAGGCAGGTCCAAACCTATGACTTCTTTTGTCATTTGAAAGTAGAAGCCATTGAAGCCCGCATCATTATCCATTCGGAGCTTTAACTCTTGCAATGGATCAGATGTCGATGAGGATGACTCCTCAGTCGGAACCGTCGCCGAAGGAGATGTCTTGTCATCCATAGAACTCATCCGGCCTTTTTTCTTTTGGGCACTTTTATCCACCTAACATCACTTGAAATAACATTAAAGTTTACAAAATGGTATTAAGTAATACACAAATAAATGAAAGAATATACCTTTGTTACCGGAGCCGGCTAAATAATTTCAATAAACTCTTTAGGCCATTCCACGAAAAAGGACTTGGTCATTCCCACTGTTGCAGCCTCTTCCTCAGGAAATGGCAGCGGGGCACAGTCATCATAGGAAATTTTAATTGTGACCCTCGCGCAACCTTTCCTAACCTCGCGCCCGTGGTGTTTGCTTTGCTTATAAATATTTCCTTTTGCCACAAGCTTACGCCGCGTTTGCGAATCCTCATGAAGGAACATATGGCATTCACACCCGTCCTAAGATAATAGGCAAGCGAATGAACATTAGTCAACTATTAAGAATAACTTAACAAAGCACTGTAATAAAGAAAAAAAAAATTTTGAAGTATTAAAAGAAGCCGTCTAATTTTATTTACCTTGTATTCGCCTAAAGCACCGCCGTCAGAGGCTTTGATCGGGTCCGTAGGTGCAACATGTAGCATCTCCAAATCGGGCAACCTTGTAGGTATCAGAGGAGAAACTGGGCTCACAGGGGATACAGGGACCGCTCCGGAGGTCTCTGGGTGCAAGCTCTCATCCGGGGCATTATTCATGACGGCGGCTTTTAATGTATCATAATCGGTTCTCATCTTACCACATATAACCCCAATCATCATCTTCAGCTGTGTCTGACATTCATCTAGTTGGGTAGTGGTTTTCTGAAGCTGTCGCTTAGTTAAATCAAGTTCCTCTTTAAGTTACGGCTTTGTTTTCTGTGGGAAAACCTCTGTGATACGTGCCCACGTAGAATGGCCGCGATAACGACCGGGGTGATCACGCTTGCCCGTTGCAATAACAAGAATGTCATTCCTACCCTCTGCAACGGTCTCCCCTTGGGACTCGCGGGAACATAGATTTTCCTACACATGTTGCCAAATATAGTTAATGTAAATAGATCAATTAAATATAAATAAATACACATATATAGAGATTATTCATTTATGTATATAAATTTTAAATATAAAATTGATAACCATAATTATAAAATATAAATAAATACACATATATACAAATTAGTCATTTATTTACTTTACAGCGACAACTAGATAATAATAATTTGATATAAACATTTAATGACAACCAAATTATTAATTAGCATTTCATCATAGATATCTAGTAATAAATAATCAGTTATAATAAAAATTCTATACACATAGACTTTAAATATTAAAATAATTGAAACATAAGAAAATGTATGGTGCAAAACTTACAATTTCCTTCGCTACACGCCCAGCCTCTGGCGTGAAGTATTCCCCTTTTTTGTTCGTATGGGCATGTATCCAAAGGTCATGACGGCCTGGCCCTGAATAAGAATCATCGCCTTCTTCTTCGGACTGACCCTCCTCTGAAGGCTTCTTTCCGGATGCACTGACCTCCTCGTCATGCAACTGCTGCTTCAGCAGTCGGTAGCCACCGCGAGATAAGTTATGATAGAAAGCATTTAAATTGGCATTCTTTTGCACTTTTCCACGAATGGCCTAGAGAGAAATATAATGAAAAATTATTATCCCTAAACTGAGCAATTTCAAATATCCAAAAAGAAGAAGGAAATCAAATTTAAAAAAATATACCTGCCATTCTTCTGTCTCGCGGCTAGCCTTGAACTTAATCCATGTCTCCCTAGGGATAAATTTATATTCCAAACATGGGTCCCTACCCTTCATGGGACCATGTACATATTTCCCTAAATAGGATTTGAAATCTTTCCACCGTTTACCGGCATAACTAATCCACTTATCTTCGAGTTCTTCGGTGGACTCGAAAATAAATAATGCCTACAGTGAAAATTAGGAGTACAATTTAGTGAGGAATTTGAGTAAAATTGTATGGAAGAATTAAGAAACAACGAATGCATTATAATTAATGTTAATACCCGTATTTCCATCCAAACTCTCTTCTTGAGCTCCGCGGGAACTTTCGGCCATGATTCATATTCCACTAAGTCCACTTTGCTCCGGGCCGTATATGCCACAAAGGTAATCCACTGTACATGATGTACTCTAGGCTCGAGCCCGGAATAAAAAGAAATGTCAAGAGTTTCCCCATTCTTTCGCATTTCCAATAGGTCATTGCAATTGGTGGGCCCTCTAACTCTACTAGATTTAGTAGAAGAACCATCTCCATGCTCCGTATTGCTTTTTCTTTTTCGGGCCATTGAAAGTACCTTAAACTTCATTTACATAGAAAGAGAATTCAATATAACATATATGCAATGACAACAAAAGCTTTAATTGTCAAATACAAGAATGCTTGTAATGTTGAAAAAAAAGTGGTACATTCGCAAAATTCGCTCCTACAAATACACAATTACCATTAACCAAATTAAACCAAATGAGGGCCAAAAAAAAGTCCGTTTATAAAGGGGACCATTGATAAAGTAATTCACATTTCACAACCAACAACTAATGTGGAAAAAAGGCAATGTACATTCGCAAAATTCACTCCTAAAATCCACAATTACCATTATCCAAATTAAACCAAATGAGGGCCAAAAAAAAGTGGACTTCTCAAGGGTACCATTGATAAAGTACTTCACATTTCACAACCAACAACTAATGAGAACATTCATTCATTTCTACTAAAGGAATAACATTTCGCAAAGTGGAATCAACAACAAAGCATTTTCCTCATTATCACTAAAGGAGGAACACTAAATCGAATAAAAACCGAAATCAAACACCAATGTTCTAAAATTAATCAAGCAAAACCGAAATAATCATTTGAGTTTCTCATTTTCAAAAAAAACCCGAATTTCAGAGGGTACCTAATGGAACATTAATCAAACCCTAGGTTCTCAACTTATGTAGGACAAAACACTCAATTCAACAACCAAACCAAATGCTACAAACAATCAATAAATCCAAAAACTTTCCAAGATTTCATCACAAGAGTTAAAACCGAAATCTACCATAAATATCAACCAACAAAATCCTAGTGCAATGGTAAGCATTTGCAAAATGTAAGGTTAAATACACAAAAGTTTAAAATGAAAGCATAGAAGGTGGAACCTTTTGGGTGAACTCAAAAAAAATCCAAGCTTTAAGTTTATATGGGAGGGTGGAAATGGAGAGCCGACCGACGGTGAATGCTTGGGCAGCCGAACAATCGGTGAATGCTTGGGCAGCCGACGGATGATCGGAAGGTGGAGGAGGTCGCCGGCGATGGGAGAAGCGGCGAAGAAGACGAACGGCCGCGGGAAGAAGCTTCGGGAAACAGGGGAAGTGAAGGGGAAAAGAAGGAAGAAGAAAGGAAGTGAATGAGGGAGGAAATGAAAAATCACAAAATTTGAATTATAATTAATAACCGGGCTCGGTTCAACTGCGGTTCAACCGCGAACCGCAGTTGAAAGTATACTTTCAACTGCGGTTCAACCTTGAACCGCCGTTGAAAGTATACTTTCAACTGCGGTTCGCGGTAGAACCGCAGTTGAAAGTATACTTTCAACTTTGGTTGAACCATGAACCGCGAACCGCAATTGAACCTATACTTTCAACTGCGGTTCAATGTTGAACCGCCGTTGAAAGTATAGGTTCAACTGCGGTTCGAGATTGAACCGCGGTTGAAAGTCCGCACTTTTTCTCGGTTTAAATAGAAAAAATTGGAGCCAATTCCCGCGCGTTCATATTTTAATATTAAATTTTTTTATTTTCCATTTTCAAAAAACTATTCCCACAATTTGGTAAATATAATAATACATACCCAGATTTTGTATATTTATTAATTATGTACACAATCTCGACTTTTATTAACCATTTCATAATTAAATTTCAAATTTTTAATTGAACCACATAATTGCATTTAAATTTCCCCCGCGTGCTACTACACGTACAATAATTATTGGTCAAACATAAAAATTAATAATTTCCGTAACTTTAATACATGTAAGAGCCAAGAAAGTAATAAACTTCATTATGTTCCCTAAAATTCCTACTTTTTCGACTTGGCGAACGGGATAAAAAAATCAAATCCACAAATGCATTAGGTACGTATAGTAATATAAAAATTAATTAATAAAATTTAAGTGGCCGAAAAATTTGTTTTGCTGAAAGTCATTAGGACTTTATGAGCATTATTTGAAATTAGCTAGAAGTTTGACTTTTAGACTTTTAAATACTTAGAAGATGAAAATTGGTCAAATGAAATTAGAATGATATTTTAAATATGCTAAGACCAATTTTTAAGTTAAAATACTCAAGAAAAGATGAGTTAGGCAAAATAGAGAAAAATTTGAGAAAATTTGAAATTTGCATTTGATTGATGAGTCTTTGAGTGATATAATCCTAGAATGCCATGTTTTAAGTTAAAATGATGCATTAGGATCTATGTCATCTTTGGTATCTTGAAATTCTTGCACATGTTAAAACGGTTGAAAATTTTCATTTCAAGATAGCAAGAATTAAGCATGTTTGCATTACATAAAAATGGTTGACCAAGTGGTTGACTTTTTAAATATACATGCTTTAGCTTATTTGAGAGTTTAAGAATTAACTTATTGATAATTTGAAGTTGCTCACATGAGAAAATTAAGGATATATGCTTCAAAATGGCAAGCTTCAATTGAAAAAACTTGACCAAGTAGTTGACTTTGAAAATATGAATGCTTTGGATTGTTTGAATCTTTATGCATAACTACTTGAGCCTTTGAAGGTGCTTGGATGATATATAAAATGCTTGATAGAAACTTGAATTTAGCAACTTTCAAAATTCAAAGCTTAATATAATTAAGCTTGAAAAACGTTGACCGATAGGTTGACTTTGCACATATGCATGATTTGAAATGTTTCATTCCTTTGAATGTCAAAGCGAAAATCCAGGAAAAGGGTGGCGCTTCACTATATATCTATTTCCATCTTAAAAGTCACCGCGGTTAATTTATGAAAATCGGGAAAAAAAAACTTAATAGAGAGTAGGGTTTAGGGGTTAGGGTTTAGGGTTTAGGGTTTAGGGTTTAGGGTTTAGAAAATGATATGAAAATAGAAAATTCATGAGTAGCGCGAGAATTGGCTCCAAAAACTAATTTTCTACGACGGTTCAACCGAGAACCCGCCGTAGAAAGTTTGATTTCTACGGCGGTTCAAAGTTGAACCGCCGTAGAAAAGTAGTTTTTGGAGCCAATTCCCGCGCTATGTACGTACGCATGGATTTTCTATTTTTTTGTACCAAATTCAAAATACATTATATATATATATATAAGAATTAATTATAAAAGTTGTCTTAAAGTATTCAATTATTCGAATGAAAATATTTTATTTATGTAGTGGAAATTTACAAGATATCGAGAGCATAGAGGATCGAGAGAGTATATGAAGTGCATCAAGAGGGGAAAGGAGAAAAGCGGAAGATGTATATATATATATATGTGTATGTATAAACAGATATGTATATATATATGTTTGTAAATTAATGAAATCCAGTGTTTATTTAATTTTTTTCGGCCACTTAACTAATATTAATTAATTTTTATATTACTATATGTACCTATAATGCATTTGTCGAAAAAGTAGATATTTAACGGAACATAATGAAGCTTATTATTTTATCGTCTCTTACATGTATTAAATTTACGATATTTATTAATTTCTATATTTGGCATATAATTAATAAATATACACAATCAGGGTATGTATTATTATACTTACAAATTTGTGAGATTAGTTATTTGAAAAATGGAAAAAACAAATTAATATTGAAAAAAGAATCCACCGCGGTTCACGAGTGAACCGCCGTTGAAAGTGGACTTTCAGCGGCGGTTAAACATTGAACCGCCGTTGAAGATACACTTTCAACGGCGGTTAAGAATTGAACCGCCGTTGAAGTTCCACTTTCAACGGCGGTTCAATGTTGAACCGCCGTTGAATAGACGACCTAGTTAATTAAAGTTCAAAATTTTTGAACGTTCTTTTCCTCCCTCATTCTCTTCCTCTCCACTCCCATTTTTTCCCCTGCATTTCCCCTGTTTCCCGAACCCGCTGACAAGTAATTTATAAAGAGTTAAATATAAAATAAAAATAAAATGAATTGCGTATAGATTTCCCTGGAAATTTTACCAAAGTACTACTCTTTGGAAGAAAATAATAATAATAATACAAGAAACATTTATTCATAAATGAAAAACAAGGAAATCTATTTTCCGGAAAATTTGACAAAGTCTCCCCTATAAATGTAACGTACTCCCTGTAAATTCGATGCACATATACTTCAATACTTCACTAAAATTTCAACTATTTCGAATAATACGGAATTCAGTTTCAAATCACTTCAGACAGAATCTCCTCTGCTTGTTTTTTACCAAAACACAAGTGCAATTTAAGATCAGCATATAAGTTTCACACAATTTCAAAAAATAACATATTCATTTATAAACAGTTCCGCATATGAAGTCCCTGGAAATTTTGTCCCTTGATTGCGCGGCTTCATCCGAGGTGTGACCTGTTTCAATCCCACAGTACGAAGGATAAAAATAAATGTTGTTAAAAATTTATTGAATCCTCTCTTCATTAAAATCAAAGAAACATATACAAATACACAAACACACATACACACCCACGGGAATTGAAGTTTAATAAAAACAAACAATATACCTGAAAATGATTCTTAACTTATTCTCTTTCTCTTAAGGGACACTTGATCCTCGAACCATAATCCTTCGCTGTGGTCATCACGAAGTATGTATTTATCAAGTTCCCTATCTTCCTCATGTGCTCTCGGTTCAGGTAACCCACTAGAGAAAGGGCCAGCCTCATGAAGCCCTTCTTCTGTATCTATCCCTTCCACACCGTAATGTTGTTTACCATGAAGAACAACATACCAATGTTCGTCGCAAGGATCGGTGATATAAAAAACTTGTTTCGCCTGCGATGCAAGTATAAATGGTTCCCCCTTGAAACCCTCCCGATTGAGGTTGACCAAGGTAAAACCCAATGGATCATCAGTTCGAACCCCACTATTGTTATCAACCCATTTGCAGCGAAATACAACTACTTTGAAACAAACATAGTCAATCTCCCAAATATCTTCGATCACCCCGTAATAAGCCATGCTTGCATACAATGGATTTTTATCCTTCCTGCTAGAAACATGTAAAGCCTCTGAGATTAATGTAACACCACTGTTTTGTGCCGTACTCTTCTCATCTTGTCTCTTAGTAGCAAATGAATATCCATTTATGTCATAGCATGAAAATGCTCGTACCGCAGGGCTGGGCCTAAATGCCAACCATTTCAATGTCTCTGAAACGTCTTTGCCCAGGACAGCATTACCAAACCAATAGACAAATGTCCGAATATGTTCATTGAGCACACGTTGATCCGTCCAAGCAGGATAAGACGTTCTTATTGACTGTATGTGGTCTGTCACATAGGGCGCAACTTCTTCAGAATTGCGCAGAATGTAGAGATGCGCCTTCATTAATTCAACATTAGACGACAAAAAAAAATTTTCTCCCCTTCTGCCCATACCTGTAATCCTCCCATCGTGCCGATTCTTAGATATTCCAATGGATGCGGTCTCGGCCAAGTACTCAGTGCAAAACTCAATTACCTCCTCAGCTATATAACCTTCAACAATACTAGCATCAGGACGACAACGATTCTTCAAGTCTTCAATAAGAGGAGCAAGATACACATCGATGTCATTTCCTGGTTGCCGTGGGCCTAAAATCATTAGAGACATAAGTATGTACTTGTGCTTCATACACAAGTAAGGCGGCAAATTGTAAATAACCAACATCACCGGCCATGAGCTATGTGTGCTACTCAGACTGCCAAACGTGTTCATTCCATCAGTACACAGACCAAGCCTCAAATTTCTTGCTTCTCCCCCGAAAGAAGGATACATTGAATCGATCTTTTTCCACTGATCTGAGTCTGATGTATGCATTATCACCTTGTCATTATCACTGGGAATACACCGATCTGAATGCCATGTCAATAGTTTTGCATCTTTTTCATTAGTGAACAACCGTTTAAATCTCGGTATTATAGGAAGATACCACAGAACCTTAGCCGGCGACCCCTTCTTTTGCGCATCAGAATTGTCTTCAACAGCATCACACAGCTGCTTGTTTTTGTATCGGGGAGTGTTACACTTAGGACATCACAATAAATCCTTATACTCATTCCTGTAGAGGACGCAATCATTTGGGCAAGCGTGGATCTTCTTATACTCCATACCCATTGGACACAACATTTTTTTCGCCTCGTAAATCCGATCTGGAAGTTCATTATCTTCTGGGAGCATATCTTTCAATACCCTCAATAAGGCTGTAAAACTAGTATCTGACCACCCATTTGCCGCTTTCAAACTAAACAACTTCAAAACACTAGACAATCGTGTATATTTACTGCAACCCTTGTATAGAGGCTTTTCATTGTCACCCAAAATCGAAGCAAGAACTTCCGGTTTATCAGCAAAATCCTCGGCCACATCCTCAATCATGGCATCTAATCGATCTCTAGTAATCGCATCATCTCCTTTTGCATGAGATTTTCTTTGCTCAGGTAAACCATCAATACTTTCACCATGCCAAATCCACAATTTATAAGAAGGATCAAACCCGTGCCGATATAAATGGAATCTTATTGTATCTGAGTTATCAAACCGCGCCCCATTTTTACAAGATTTGCACGGACAATGAACGTACTTTGTATTCTTATAAGCGAATTGAATGAAATTCTCAACTTCTCTCGCATAAGAATCGGAGGTCCGATCACCACAGAACAAGATATTTCGATCCATGTGTAACTAAGACCTTGAAATAATTAAAAATACCAAATAATAATTCAACAAACAATGTACAAAATATCAAGTTGCATGCTTGTCTTAGCACATGTCATAATACTTATGTTAGTCATATATGTGCAAAACTACTATAATACCTCAATGAAAAAAATAATGCAATGACAACACATGCGCAATAGACATAATCGAATGAAGAAGAAACTCTAAGTTTTTCATTCATGCATTTCGTCAAACACATAAAATGCATAAAAAAATAATACACACTCTAAGTAGTGCTAATTATATGAACATCATCCATTAAAAATCAAACACTATAAATCAAATTACATCACCGAAAACTACATAGTATATAACTAAATAGGGTTCCACACTACTAAGGTTCGCCACATACATGGAATATATGCAACTTTAATTTTCAGCCATGCAGCTACCATAAATAAAAATAAATGCTATAGAATGACATATCTAAAGTACAAGCATAAGCAATTACTGGAAAATTTTACAAGTTTCTAACCTTTAGGTGGTAAATTTTAGCTCCAAATGACGATTCTTTAGGTTCAACGTGCAAAACCGTAGTAGAAATTTGGAGACAGACACTCTCGGGCGCGATATGGGAATACACGGTGTTATTTAGGTTTTAATATATATATACGTCAATACTACGGCGGAGAAAATTAAACCGCCGTAGAAAGGGGACTTTCTACGGCGGTTGGAGGGCAACCGCCGTGGAAAGTCACTTTCCACGGCGGTTGCCCTCCAACCGCCGTAGAAAGTCCCCTTTCCACGGCGGTTTGTCCCAACCGCCGTAGAAAGTCCGTTTCTACGGCGGTTCATTTTTAAACCGCCGTAGAAAGTCCTGTTCTACGGCGGTTCATTTTTAGACCGCCGTAGAAAGTCCGCATTCCTTTTATTACTGCGGTTTTCTATTTTCCGCCGTTAATTCGCAGCCATTAAAGCTCCGTTTTGTAGTAGTGTATGAGTTTAGATATAACATTTAAAATAAGTAATTTGACATCATACTTTTCACTTATACTCTTACTTTCTAAATAAAAGTTAGGTTAAATAACTCCATTGGTCCGTTAAGTTGGATATTATATCTATTTGGTCTCTTAACTTGAAATTGATTCATTTTGGTCCCTTAACTTAAAAATTTGTTTCTAAATGGTCCCCAAATCCAAATTCCGACAATATTTGGACTATTTTTGGCTATCATGTAAGATTTACACATTAATACGGTCAAAAACTGAAAAAGTAATTAAATGTTAGATCATTTTGTTCAACCTTGCTTTCGGCTACCATTGAATCAAACTTTAAAAAATTTAATAAACAAATACTAATCAATATAGATCTATACAACAGAATCAAAAATCGTTATAAGAATGGACATATCTCGTACATAAATATGAATTCGATTTCAAATATGTCACTAATTTTTCAATGAATGCCTCCCAATTGACAGAATTTTCGTTTGAAGATAATATGAAATTTTACATGGGAAACAAACTCCCACTTATTCGGGGGACAAAATCTCCAAGGTAAGATGAAATAAAATTAGATATAAAATTATTTACTCAATTCTCCCAATGGAGGAGATAAGAGGAAGAAGATTACAAAAGATTAATGTGCCTCGTCGAGTTTCAGAGAAAAGAGAAAAAGATGGGCATTAATCTTTCACTTATCTTCCATCAAATTTGTTAACTATGCATTTTACTTTTAATGAAATTTTACAACTTATTTCAATTACACTAAATTGGACCAATTATATAATATTGAAAGGAAAGGAGGACTAAATTGTGAAACTTATAAAAAATTGAAGGGCCGTTTAGAGTTAATCTATCAATTCTTTCAAAATCTCGTGTTCTTGAAAGTTGGATCCTCCTTGAAGACTCGGAATCAATTGACACAATATATTGAAATACTGTAATTAATTAAATTTCAGCAACTACTTTGAATCATCTTTAGGGTGCAAGTCTCCGGTGAAGTGGTCCCAACATGGTGCGCAAGTTCTTGTTTCTAACGTGGTGTAACGTGTAGTGTGCACATCTCGTCATCCCTGACCTGGTGTTTTAAGTCACCGTCCTTGATGTGGTGCAGTATTGACACTGTAAGTTCAGTGCAAGTTCCCAATAATGGTATAAGCCTATACTAAGTGGGTACCCCATGTGAGTTGTATATGGGTGCCACAAAATGGGTGAAAAAAGTGTAAACAAATCAACTGTGACTAGACCAAATCCAGCACCTTTTAGAAAAAATTAAAAAATCAGCAACTACTCCCGTCTTAACTAGATTAGTGTCAATTAAGGCTACTACAATGCTTTGGAAACAGATGTGGAAACTAAATGTACCAGCCAAAATGCAGTTCTTCATGTTGCATATACTTCAGAACTCTTACCCTTCAGTGGTGAATATCCAGAAAAGGTCAATTCAAATATTGGAAACGTGTGCCAGATGTGAGGTGGAAGTAGAAGATACAAAACACATTTTCCTAAACTGTGAACACGCCAGAAGAGTTTGGAGAATATCCTCTCTGGGTTTCAACTTTGAGGTGGGTATGCCAGTCAATATCAGAGATTGGTTTTGGAGATGGATGCATGATGCACCGGATGATGAGGTGATAGAACTATACAGACCCTCTTCGGAATTTGGCTGGCCAGGAACAAGACGATATGGGAAAATAGGTTTATTCCTATGGATATTACTTGGAAACAGATAAAAGAAGAATTATATCTTTGTCAAAGGAGGAATACAGCTGGGGAGAATCCAAGAGGAATGGAGCAGAACTGTCCGCGGGCGCATTACTACATGAGGAAAGAAGGGAAGGCAGAGTTGTATCACCCTAATGTATGGAATGAGTCACTCAGCCACTTTGGTATCTTATTGAACCAAAATGGTGATATTGTTCCTCCATTGATCAAAAATTTGGATTTTTGGGAAGTATCATGACCATCCAATAAGAAGGGTTTCCATTTTTTCAAATGAACAATTTGAAGACCTATTGATTCTAACAACTCATTGCAGAGTTGATCATTCGGACCTTTCAATTCATAGATGTAGATCTCGGACCTATGAATGGGGATATTCCCGAAACTCACACAGAAAAAAGAAAGTGAGTTAGACAAAAAGAAAAGCAACTTGGACAAAAAAAGAAGTGACTTGGACAAAAAGAAACGAAGTGGCTTAGACAAATCTTTTTTGTCGACATCAGTGTTAATGAAAAAATCACGTGATATAACTGTTGATGTGTATTTCGAATTATTAGCATATTTAGAGACGACATTTTCGTCAGTAAAGCTCTATTCACTTATTCAGTAGTTTTTTTTTTCTTTCTTTCCCTTGACTGATCATGATTTTTTTTGTCTTTTTCTGCGCTAGATAGATGCCCAAGGGTGCCATTTGATATATTTACCATTGTCTTTTTATGAATATTGACTTTGAAAGACTTTACTAATGGTTGTGGGACATTTTAGCACGTGTTCTTTTGGTTTTGATTTTGGTTTTGATTTTAACAGTAAATTTAATATATTATAATTATTTTTTATTATTTTTAATACAATTTTTTACTATTTAGTTATACTTTTTACATTTTTAATATACTTTTTACATTATAAAACTATTTTTCAAAAACTGTTTTCAAAACCATAAAAAAAGAATAGGCTTTTAGTATGAATGCCAAAATAGTACCCTTAACAATTTTCTTTGGGTCTGGTTTGTTTTCCATAGATTTGGACTTGGATTATACAGATTGTAATGTAGAATTGGAATTGCAATCTATATGAATTTCATTGTTTGGTACAATGATGGAATTGTGTAGAAATTGAATTACAATTCTAGTTATTTTGTGTATATAAAATTAAAATTCATTTATAATTTTAAAATATTTATATTTTATATTTATTTTGTGTTATTAATAACTAGAGATGTTCAAACATACCGACCCAACCCAAACTGAATGGTTGGACCAGTTTCAGTGCATGCCCCAAAAAGGACGGTTTGGCCAAGTTTGTGTGCGATCCAAATCGATCAGTTTTGATTTTTCTTTCAAAAATAATAATAGAACTTTAAAATCTAGGCCTGTGCGTGCCCCCTACTCCTGCCCAGATTGAAAACCCCACCCCACCCCCACCACACCCCCGTCCCCAACCAACCCCTTCCCCCTCTCTTCCTGAAAAGCCAGCCTCCACCCCCACTCCGACCAGGAAAAAAAAAAAAAAAAAAGACCTCCAACCTCATTTTTTTTTTGAAATTTTAATTTTCTACTTTTAAAAATTATAAATAAAATAATTTTAATTATTTAAGAAAATATAAATTGTCATTATATTTTTGAATATTTTATGGGTTAACTCGGTTTACCCACATATATGTACTCAAACTTTTTCAAAATTAAATACTTTTATTATAATGAATGCTATTTTTATTTATAAATATTTCTGAAATTATTTAAAAAATAACAACTAACCAATGTATATATATATATGCACACACATTAAACACAAATGCGCACACACATACACAATGCATAGTTTATAATTAGAATTAGATTTTTTTTGTCCAATCAAAGAATTGAAATGATGGAATTAGAACGTTTACACTTTTGGTTCCAAACAACTGTTGGCCATTGAGTTGAGCTATGAAAATCCGCTATAGCTAGATCTCGATCGCTAGAACCAAAAGTATAACAAAGTGCCAACGCGTAAATAGTACTTTTGCAACGGATAAATAGAAAAGGACAAAAAATGTGATATTTTCTAATCTCTTGGGATTACTACAAGCATTAATGCATGCTACTGAGTTCTAGATGCGAACATATATATATATATATAATTTCTTTCTTTCTCTTCATGTTAAGAACACCCTTTTTATTTTCTTTATCATCATGATCAGGTCCCTAATCCCGGAGGTGGATCACAAACTGCTTTGAATCTCAACAATACGACACCTTCAACCAATTCAAATGTTAGCACGGGGAACGAAAGCTCCACCATGGTCGTGAGTTACCATTTACTTTTATTAATTTATACTTTCTCAATTTTATTCAAAAAATTCACTTTGTACTACTGAAAACAGTGATAAAAAGTAAACATTTTGAATAGAACGAAGGATATTTGTTTTTGCTTTTCTTAACATCTGTAGCAATCAAACTTCCGACGTTCTAGGAGTGATCGATCTACGTTATTCATCAACCGAATTGGAATTGTGATCACCAATAATTATATGTATAGTCACTAGCTAATTGCAACTTTATTAACATGACTTTAGAATAGTGTCACAAAAGTTACATTGATGGTACAATGAAATATTGACAACATAAAAAAGCTGTCGCTAAATGTGGCATCTAATCTAGAGACGACATTCTTATCACTAAATCTCTATGTTGTAATTTAGTAGTATTTTCTTTTTTTATTAATTGATCATGATTTTTTTAAAGTCTTTTTTTTTGGTGCTATATATATGCATTAAGGTTCCACTTGGGATAACTTTATCATTGTGTGTTTATAAATGTATTTGAAAGACGGGTTAAAGCAATGCGGATTGCAAGGATTTACCAAAAAAAAAAAAAAAAAAAGAAAAAAAAAAGGGTCTTTGAAAGACTTTAGAAATGGTTGTGGGACATTTTGCATGAATGCCAAAATACTCTTTACAGTTTTCTTTAAATCACTAATTAATTTTCCTCTAATACACTTTCTTTTAGATCAACTTTTGCGGCACTCAAGATTTCTTGCAAAATTTGTTGGCCTCTGTGCATAATTTTCATAAATTTTCTAAACTTACACTCTAAACATCAATATGGGATAGTATTATTTTTGGATTTCTACAACTTTTTTCTTCTCTTCAGGACCACCCTAAGTCTTGATGTGGATCACAACATGCTGCTTCGAACCTCAATACGACACCTTCAACCAATGCAACAACCTGGTTAGCCTTTTCTATGCTTTGGTTTTTTAATACTCCCTCCGTCCCTCATAAATAGTCCACTTTAAAAAAAAAATCTTTTCCTATTTAAAAAGTCCACTTTGAATTTATTTACACTACATACCCTTACTAATATTACAATGTGTGGTTCACAACCGTTACTTCTAAAGTAAGGATATAAGTGAAAAATATGGTGGTAAATTACTTATTTTAGGTATTGTACCTAATAACCCATAATAAGTTGTACACATTTCAAAGTGGACTCTTTCAGTGGGATGGAGAGAGTATTTTTTTTTTTTATGCGTAAATAACTAAATATTACTCCCTTCATCCGTCCCAATGGAAAATTATTGTTTAAGAAACGATACATCTTTTGATGGGTTATGCGTAAATGGACATATATAAATACATATTCCCCATCCCAACCAAATAATCCATTGGTACAATCACTTATGAGCCATAATGTACAATTCGAAACATGTCTCGTTATTTGGAACAGCTGATCAGACGCATGAAGATGTGGTAGCACAAGTCTGCAGTAATTGCGGTCGTAAATTCGAAGAGAAGGAAAGTATGACTACGGATCATGAGTTTTTGTGGAGTCATATGTGCAGTAATTGTAAAAAAATTGTCAACAATGATCCTACAACTCCCAATATTCCTTAACATGCTGCTGATGAAACTCAGGAAGAAGAGGTCAATTCATGGTACCTGTAAACTATATATCTTCCTATCTACTAATTTAATTTTGTCATCAAATTATTTCTTTCTACGTGCTCAAATATTAATGCATTTTGGTACTCTTTCAATACAACTTTTTACATCGGCAAATCATGCATGCACATGACTAATTACTCCAGCTTATTGACCGTCGTTGCTGCTTGCACTGCTGGAGTTTTCAACCTCCAAACTGCTGAATTAATTGGACACAAAATTAAGGGTTCCCAATAAGAGCAGATTTTGTTGGAATTAAACCAAAGTGGTTATAGACTTAGGTAATATCCTATTCTTATTATGATTGGAACATGTTTTAGATTTTGAACAGGATTATTATTTCCTATTTGTGTTGTGAAAAGGCCAAATTTATCTCCATAAATAGAGATGGCTGAATCAGTTGTGTGTTGTGCATAAGAAAGAAAACGTGAGTGAGAAAAAAAACAGCCGCGTGTGAAGCTATTGCTTCGTTTTGTGTAGCTATGTTTTAATTAAATTACTTAATTTGCTTCATTGTTGATTTGTAAAAGTTGGTATTGGATTTATCAGGTTCAATTTGGTCACTAGAGCTGAAAATATTTTTAATTAGTTCTTAAATTTTTTAAAAAATGGTTAGTTAAGTTCACAAAAATTTCCGTAAAAAAAGAAAAAAAAGAAAGGTTAAGTTCGCTCAAATCATTTGATTATTAAATGAGGTAATTAGTTCTTCATTTTTCTGTGTATTTTGTGTTGAAATGATTAGAGTTTTGTTCTGGTAAATTTTTTGCTCTTGAGGTATATCTATAATTAATTAATCTCTCTCTTGTATGGACTTTGTGTTCACTTTCAGTGTGGTAACACTACTACAAAACCCCCTTAGGAGGCGGGTCCTAAGGGGGATTGGAGGCGGCAGCACCCGCCTCAGCTGTGGGCGCCTCCATTTGGAGGTGCCCGCACCCGCCTCCGCTAAGAGGAGCATTGGAGGCGGGTGCAGAGTGCACCCGCCTCCAATAGGGGAGAATTGGAGGTAGGTGCAGATTGCACCCGCCTCCAATTCTCCCCTATTGGAGGCGGGTGAGTACTGCACCCGCCTCCAATGATTTATTATTGGAGGCGGGTGCAACTTTGCACCCGCCTCCGGTTACACCTCATTGGAGGCGGGTGCAGCCCTCACCCGCCTCCTACACGATATCTAATGAGGGGTCAACCCGCCTCCATTAAATGATTATTGGAGGTGGGTCATTATCCGATTTCTCCCGCCATCAATTTATATTTGGTATTTTCCCCATGAAAGCGCTCAATTGTATGGATATACTCTCAATATCAACTATATGCTATAATTTAAATAACTGCGTGAGGGGGTCAGTTCATGTAACACCATTAATATTAAACAACAAATATGCGCAATACTATCTACAATTTGGGGTTGCCTTCATAATATATATATTCCTACTACTATAATATTATACATAGTAGTCTGAATCCATAAACTCTTCCAACTCATGAGACAATATATACGAGGCGAGAAATTGTCGCACACCATTCAGCTCATCTCTGGTCAATGCCGACACGTCTCTTGGGAATCGCTGCTCAGACATACAATAACCAAAACAACCACATTATTAGGTCCAACCAACACAATTGTAACTACCTTGGGTCACACCTAAGAATAAAGCTGCAAATTGATAATATTACATTCATCATACCACATTTATTGGGAGATCTGGTGTCGTATGTAAGTTAGCTACCTCCACCATGTAGTACATTACATAATATCCACACTCCCAATCACTCTGTTGTTTCTTGTGCTACACGCAAATATATAATGTCAATACACTGCAGGGTTGGGGAAAAAAATTTAATAACTTGTTTTACCTTCATATGAACAAAGTTGATCTTCTTATTCTTACTCTTTGGCCGGTTTGGCTTCTGTGGTTGCAAAGCATTGTATTTGAACAAAGTACTGAATGGATAAATGGAGACATCATTATTTCAAACTTGCATGTTATATAATGAATACTAGTTACCCAATATTCCTGCTTAACATATCTTTTCAAAAGCACATGGCTTATAGAACTTACTTATTCATCAGTGCTTGCAGTGTCCGCGAAGGACCCCTATGAAGCGAATCAAACCAAAACACATCATCATCCCCTGGTCTGAAGCAAAGTAACATCCAATGCCGGCTACATACATTAGGTTTATCGGTTAGTACTTGCGCTTGACTGTGAAATGGACATAAAGAGTAACATATATAGAGCACAAACATACCTCTCACAATATGGCATAACGCACAAATTCTTATCTCCTGAAGCTGAAATTCTATCATATATGTATGCTGCTATATCCGTCAATGAATGTGATAACGTGGGCAGTCTATCCGGGGTGAGGAAACATAAACGGTAATTCTTCGCTTCGGGAGTGCCAATCACACTCTCCTCAATCCCCCTACCAAACATAAATATCAATGTTCTTGCGATGTCCCGTGGTAATATTTAAACAGATAGAAGAACAACCAACTTTGTCATATGCAAATTAAAAAAACAATAAAAATAAAAATAAAAATAAATTAAATTAGTATTTCATTATATTTGCATTTACTTATTAAGTTACTACTTGATACACAAATTAATGCAGGCTGAACCAATCTCTCTGTACGAGCATAAATCGTCAAACTCGATTTTGTCCATATTGCATTTCAGCTCCACCCCTACTAGCTCTGGGGGCATATCGAAATTGTACATGTGCGTAGGATCGTGGCCCACAGTCATATCATACAATGCCTTCAACTCTCCAGTGACATCCAAATCACTTAGCAGCGGGTGGCTCTTTGACGAACCCTCACTGATGCTTTTATCCTATGGGTTGCACGATATCAATTCAAGTTAAGAGAATCAAAAGTGATACTTTTAGCCTGGACATATGTTCTGGAAAACAAATCCATAAGAAATGAAACTCACATATGTTTCAAAAGAAGCTTTAAATAGTAATATTACGATGGTGAACTGAAGAAGGATTTTTCAAAATTATTCGTATAGATCAAACTAATGTTGAAATACAGAGGCCAAAAGGTAATGAACCTGTTTTTTTTTTCCTTTCCCGTATATGTATATTCGATGTTTTAGCTAAAATGCAAATTAAGAGAATCAAAAGTCATACTTTTAGCCTGGACATATGTGCTGGAAAACAAATCCATAAGAAATGTAACTCACATATGTACTCTTTAGATACAAGATAATATACTCTTTAGATACAAGATAATATGTACTCTATTTTGTTAAACGATTAATTATATATCTGAACTCTTCAACCGTTGACATAAATAAGTAGAATAGATAATTAATGGTCATGTATAATCACAATTGTTGTTTGAATTGATGAGAGCTAGGAGAGGAAGTGAATTACACATAGTTCCATATGTTTTTAGCGTAATAAACTAATAAATAATAAATTTCGCTTTTTATTTACCCGCGTACTATTAGCACACAATTAAAAGATATGACGTAGAGTTACAGTATAGAACTATTCAATTATGACGTATGCAATCTCATTAATGCTATTGTTTTAAGAGATGTGCGTTTGTTCTGTAATGAAATCGTGACATTTTTTTTAAAATTAAACATGCCGGTTGCACGCTCCACTTTGTAGATTGGATGTACGGAATAATTTATAGGGAAAAAATGTGGAGGAAGAAATGTTATTTTAATAATATAATTAATTGGAACTAGAGGAAGAATGTTAAGGGGTGGGGGTGTGTGTCGGTTGTTTTATAAAACTTTTTAAGAGACGTAAAGGAGGGGAATCGCCTGACTTTGTTGTTGCATTCCATAAAAGGCCACGCATTGACTACCTAAAAAGGCAATTTGGCTTATAATTCTTTCTTCTTCTCTTCATCACACCAACTCATCTATCCAACCCCCACCAATATATATATATATATATATATAAAATTTATTCCCGTGTCTTATAATTAACTAATTTCTTCGTATGTACGCTACTCGTTTCACTATAAAAGTCCACTTTAATAATTCATAAGATGTGTTATCGAACTCTTTTGATAGAACGAGTAATGCTTTCTAACAAAAACTTACTTCAAAAGACTCAAACTTTACGTAGCCAATTTAGACTTACATTTGGTATGAACTTTTCAGCTGCATGTTGCCTTTCCATTCATGCCCATGGGATTCTAAAAATGAGCTAAGCCAAAAAAAAATAAAAATAAAATAATGTAGTTTGATGATCTTCTAGATCTCCTTAATTTAATACTAAGTTTCAAGAACACAAATATTTTGATAAATCGGTGTGTCTTCAATTATCATTTTCCTGAATTAGTATATGGAACTTATTCTTCACATGCATACCATTCAAGTATATGGAACTCACATATGTTTCAAAAGAAGCTTTAAATAGTAATAATACGGTGGTGAATTGATGAAGGATTTTTCAAAATTATTCGTATAGATCAAACTAATGTTGAAATACAGAGGCCAAAAGGTAATGAACCTGTTTTTTTTTCCCCAAATCCCGTAGATGTATATTCGATGTTTTAGCTCAAATGCAAATTAAGAGAATCAAAAGTGATACTTTTAGCCTGGACATATGTGCTGGAAAACAGATCCATAAGAAATGAAACTCACATATGCTTCACAAGTGATTGACTCCTAATGAAACAATCGAGTCATTCACTCTAACAATAAAGAAGATAAACAAATACAAACTGCATTTTAGCTAAAACATCTACAAATGCATTTTAGCTAAGAAATGAAAAGGAGCTAAGCCAGAATATATAATAAAAATATAAGAGATCAATGCTGCTTCCCCAAATTTTTTACTTGATCCATTTTTGGTCATGGATCATTTGGCTATGTGGTCCCAAGGCATCCTGAAAGGCTGAAAATACTAAGTTTGGCAACTTAAACTAACTGTTAAACTCCTTCCATGCCACTAGACATATTTTCTTGCTCAAAACATAAGTTAAAGAGTCACTGTAAAAAAACAATAATAATAATAACTCAAGAGTCAATTGATTGTATTTACTATATATATATATTTAGTATATATATATATATATATTCTCCACGTGACATTAGTCCAAAGTCTACTGATTTCCGGAGGCAGTTTGATCACATAAGTTGAAGAGGCATCCTGAGGCAGATGCTTGTAGCAGGGGTACTGGCTCAGTATTGATGCAAGAGGGCAACCTATAGCTTATTTGAGCCGAGCACTGGACGAGAGAAATTTAGGCTGCTCTATCTACGAAAAGGTGCTCCTCGCAGTCCTAATGGCAGTGGTTAAATGGAAATTCTATCTGACGGGAAACCATTTCGTTATTATAACAGACCACCAGAGCCTCAAATTTTTGCTTGACCAGAAATTAACCACTACATTGCAGCACAAGTGTTTTACCAAGGTTTTGGATTATACCACTACTACAGAAATGCTCAAAGGAGGCGCCCCTTTGGAGGCGGGTGTACAAATACCCGCCTCCAAAGGTGGCTAAATATAATTTGGAGGCGGGTGAAGGCGTCACCCGCCTCCAATTAGGAGGTAATTGGAGGCGGGTGATACCTTCACCCGCCTCCAGTAAGCAAGCAGCTTACTGGAGGCGGGTGATGTCTTCACCCGCCTCCAATTAGCAATTAATTGGAGGCGGGTGATGCCTTCACCCGCCTCCAATTTCAAAATACGAAAATTATTTTTTTAAATTTTCAATACTATATCAAAAATTGTCTGTATTTTGGACTGTTGAAAATAATTTTGAAAATTTATTGAGATTCTAGCGAAGCGAATAATTAGTAGATAATAAAAATCACAAGTTTTACAAGAAATATATAATTTCAATTTTCATATTAAATACATAAGTATATGCAGCGTAGTGGTAAATTTAATGTGCAAGAGTTAAGTGAAACTCTAGGCGCGAGTTCGATTCCTACTAAAGCCATAAAGTGCAAGAAAAAGAAATTAAATTTTTTTACGAGAGGTTATTGGAGGCGGGTGCAAAATTGCACCCGCCTCGAATAATACTTAATGGAGGCGGGTGTATGTCCAATATAGGAGCATTGGAGGCGGGTGCAAGGTACCCGCCTCCAATTATAGAGCATTGGAGGCGGGTGCACCTTACACCCGCCTCCAATGCTCTATAATTGGAGGCGGGTGCACCTTGCACCCGCCTCCAATGCTCCTAATTTATAGAGGCGGGTGCTGCGCCTCCAATCCCCCTTAGGACCCACCTCCTAAGGGGGATTTTGTAGTAGTGTACTATGAGATAGTCTACAACAAAAGGGTCTGAAAACGTGGTGGCCGATCTAACAACACTAGTTTTATCAATCCACAACTGTGAATAGAAAAGTTTCAGTACGATGAAACACGTTACTATCAATTGAATTCCATACCGATTGCTACATCATAGTCATGCGTACCTCAGGAGTAGGTTGCTCAACCGTACGCCCGTGTGTGTTACCACTAATTCTGTCTTTCGGAGGACTTGTGGGTGTTGCCGACGGTCCGACAGTCGTCTTCTGTGTTACAAATGGCTGGGACCCCTGCATTTAACCACACATCATTTTATGGATATCGGAAACGTTATGCAAATCCCTTGGTAATTATAGATTTACATACCATATAACTCCTGTCGTCATCTAGGTGTTCGCCCAATGTTGCAATCTCCTTCCCTCCATTGCCATCAGTGTGTGGCATATGCAAACTATCACTTATCCCTTGTAAAGGCGCCTTAAAAGGGGGATGTTTGAAATTACAATTACAGCATTATTTCACACAATTGACACAATGGTACTTACAAATAGCGAAATACGTACATTTCTACTAGCACATACCTGTTCATGTGTCGGATGTACACATCTCACGATCAACCCTTTTGGCCATTGGATAAACATTCCCCGGGTGGCCGCTACTATGTCGGTCTCCGGGTCTGGCACTGGTAGTTGAGCATCCGGAACCCGGACATTGGTTACTGCCACTTTTGCACAACCGGCTTTAACAGGGTTACCGTGATGCATGGCGATCACCGACAGTTCACCATCTGTGACATGAATTTTGTCACCGGCAGAGGAATATATAAATAGCTTGCATTTTTCACCTCCCTGTGCAAATCAAACCCATGAATGAATTTGGCACCTGATGTAATTGAAAACCTCTACAAATATTCTCTAGTGTCACCTACCTTGTATGATCCCAGATGGTCGGGTTGGCTATGCAGGCTGCCACTGCGAACATCCTGCCCGACCTCTTCATTGTAACTTGCCGACTTAGTTGTCAGGTGGTGCGACGATGGTTGCTCTCCTACTCTCTGTAGATAGGGTAAATCTACCTGGGTCGGATTGGCCGCATACCTCTGTTTCCGGGCCTCGGCGGGATCTTTCTTTTTCCTCTGTCGCTTTCGTGGCTGAAGGGGAAAAGCGGTATCAATACCGCTTAGCTCTGAACATGCCCTATACCGTCCATATTTATCTCCTTTTTGTGATGCAACCACAAGTATATCCACATTCTTCCCCTCCGGGACAAAACTTCCTTCTGCTTTACGTTTGTGCAATTCGATCTACGAAAAACCCACCGAATTACATACGTCACACAGTCATATTCAGATATGGAAACACAAAACACAAACACATCTAAAACACATAATTCAGTACACGTGTATACAACCTAGCTCAATTTTAAACTTACTATGTTCTCACAGATGATTCTATTCTCTTCGGTAGCATATCCACCGTCTCGTCTCGTGTGGCCTCTCAACCACCGGTCTGACCGGTGTACCGGGGAAGTCGGGGGTATTGCATCGGCTTCTGCCTCACTCCGCCCCTCCTGTGTGATGGCTTCCTTGATTTGAGCTTTTCGTTTATCTTCATACATAATAACGTCTGTCTCTGCATATGATGTAGCCCCCAAGTGTTTGGGAGTTTTATTCTTCTTTGCGTTGTTACTGTTCTGGCTACGTATTACCTGAAGTATAAAACCCCAATACCATCAGATACGGATAAGTGTAAGCATCTAAAGGAAGAAAAACAATACTAGCAGGAATTTAGTACTTCCTTACCATCATCTCTGGTGTTGTCCGGGATCGTTTAAAAGCCTCCCATAAATCTGGGGATAGGAACTTAAATGTGTCACAGGGGTTGATGCCTTTGTTCACCCCATCAACATAAGTTGTGAGCTTATTCTTCCATCCCCGCAACGACTTCCCGGCCAGCACGAAGAATTTCTCTTTCACCTTCTCAGTTGATGAAAAAATGAAAGTCATCTGGAACAGCAACCGTTGCTGAGAATTACAAAGTTATACCAACAGGAAAACTTATAATAGTCACATCTTTACTAACCTGCATCTCCTCCCATATCGATTCCTTCAGTGTGTCAGGGACCTCTGGCCAGGTAGGATATTTCATGAAGTCCACATGTGCGCGCGTTAATGTGCCCCCGAAATTTGCCCACTTACTCCGATTGTATATAGCGGCACCATCCGCATTAAACCGGATTGTGTGCTTTATGCCCTTTTCTCGGTCCCTGACTATGTCATCCATAGTTGTTCCCCCTCGGGGCTTCTTCCCCTTTTTTTCCCTCTCTTTACCATGCTCTGAACTGGGGTCGTCCATATGCCGTTTCTTACGGCTCATATTAAGGTCTCCTCAATATCACAACAGGAAACTGACTACGTGAAGAAAGAATTAAATTAAAATTAACAATACAGACAAACAGAAAATAGAAGAGCATATAATGAGAATAATTAAGTATGCGAATTGTACCAGATAGAGAGTCAACATTTCACAACAAATTAATTATGTTTTCAAATTATGAGGCAAACCGTTACATTACCATTAAATGACAAGAGTGGTTTCTGTCAGGATGCAAAACCGAGTGGGAAACAAAATAGTAACCACAAGTGCATATCTCACCACAAACTAATAACTCAAAACCATGACCCATATAAAAAGTCAACAAGGAGAGCAAACAACAAACGGATAGCATCCCTCAGATTTAGAAGCTATTTCATCAAGAGATTCAGACAAGTTTAATAGTAATTAAACTATTTTGTATTGTAAAATATTCGAGATAATGGGCACTCACTGGCACGTTTGCTGATTCGAGAGAATGGGCACTCACTGGTTGTTTTGGGCCTGAAATCATCAACGACATCAGTATGTACTTGCGCTTCATGCACAATTGAGGAGGAAGATTGTAAATAACCAACATAACTGGCCAAGAGCTATGTTGGCTACTGAGACTCCCATACGGGTTCATCCCATCTGTGCACAAACCAAGTCTCAAATTCCTCCTCTCACAAGCAAAAGATGGGTACGTTGAATCGATGGTTTGCCACTGGGATGCATCTGCTGGATGACTTATCATGTTGTTATCAATTGGGGAGGGTCTATTTGCATACCATGTGAGGTTTTTAGCATCTTCTACATTGGCGAACAACCGTTTGAATCTCGGAATTATTGGGAGATACCATAAGACCTTCGCTGGTGCCCCCTTCGTCTGGTCGACCCTCTGGTCTTCAATGTTGATGTCATCACAATTCTCTTGTCTTTTGTATCTGGATGCCTTACAATTGGGACATGAAGATGCATTCTCATGTTCATTACGATATAGTATACAGTCATTAGGACAAGCGTGTATTTTCTTGTACTCCATACCCAGAGGGCATAAGATCTTTTTCGCCTCGTAGGTACGACCTGGGAGTTCATTACCTTCGGGCAACATATCCTTCAATAACGTCAACAATGACGTGAAACTGCTGTCGGTCCAACCGTGTGCGGCTTTCAAATTAAACAGTTTCAAAACACTTAACAACCGTGTATACTTCGTACACCCGTTGTAGATGGGCACTTCACTGTCGCCTGTTAAAGATGCAATGACATCTGGTCCATCGGCGAACTTACTAACCATTTCAACCATTTCCTCCAAATCATCGGGACTATCAATCAATTCTTCATGGGTGTCATTGAGATTTAGATTCAAAGGATTTGTTGGCGTCTCACCATGCCACTTCCATATCTTATACGTGGGATCGAATCCCCTCTTCAATAAATGCAATCGCATTTCATCAGGGTTCTTCTGTCTGGCTATATTTCTGCAATCTTTACACGGACATAGTCCATAATTTTCTTTCTCATATGCGATGGCAACAAACTGGTCAACAAGTGCAATATAGGAGGGCGCCGTTCGATCACCAGATATAATCGTGTTACGATCCATAGCCAATTTGAGCAGCCTGCATCGGTAACATATTATTAATCTATAGTAAAGCCTAAAGGAACGCTAGCTAACATATGTAAAATGGTTTCAGACCGAATCATATTATTGTGCCAGTATAGGAAAAAAAAACCCCAGAAGGGGGGAGGGGGGGGGGGTAATATATAACGGAGTAATGGAAATAAAATGTTGAACGAATAGAATGCCACAATGTAAGTACGTACTTGGTGGCAAAACCTAGCTACTGTAATATGTAATACCATTACATTTATGCATACTACCATTGAAATATACACAAATAACTTCATTACCTCGAAAAAATGTAATTTGTCCATATAATATTATTATATATATATATATAAAATAACTTTTTTAGCATTTTCAAGAAGGTACATCATCAATGATGGAGATTCTTAAAATTATGAAGGCTATTAAAAATAATAAGTCAAGGAACGGTGGACTAATATAACACAAATAAATATGTAACAGAAAAGTTTGGAAAATATGCTAAATACAATTGTATGGAAAATATTATTATGTAAGAAGTATGTAACCTGCAGTATTTTATAAGTCCACAATGAAGAATGAGGTGATCAGCACCTAAAGCATTCGATAGGAAAAAATGTGGGAGATACCCGCAAACTTCAAGGAACAACTGATGATTACGGAAAATGTAAATATATAGATGCACGAAATAGGAGAATGAAAATCACAATGAAACTCTGACATGCTTTTATAGGAGAAGATTAATCCAAATTCATTCATAATTGGATTTGACTTACCTTAACAATGATACAAATACAATGAGTATTTGATAAAGGAAATACAATGTGTAATAGGAGAAGGAAATCCGCTTTTTGGAGGTGGGAGGAAAGGAAATCCGCGACTGGAACCTTCGCAAACTACCTCCTCCAATTAAGAGCTTTATGGAGGCGGGTAAAGCTAACACCCGCCTCCTATAAGCTACCAGCTCATTGGAGGCGGGTTGTAGTTTCACCCGCCTCCATATAGTAGAGATATATGGAGGCGGGTGAAGCTACAACCCGCCTCCAAAAAACTGGTAGCTTATAGGAGGCGGGTGTTAGCTTCACCCGCCTCCATAAAGCTCCATTATATGAAGGCGGGTGTTAGATTAACCCGCCTCCATTAGTGTATTATTTGGAGGCGGGTGAAGGCTTCACCGCCTCCAAACACCACCCCGCGTTTTTCTATACACCTTTGGAGGCGGGTATTTGTAAACCCGCCTCCTTTGAACATTTCTGTGGTAGTGTAACTTGGTTAGATTTTGAGCTCTTACTCGATCTACTCATGGTTCATAATTAACTTTTGTCCAAACAACGTTGTATTTCTTACATTTGATACACAGTATTAAATTGTCGGTTTGGGTTTTGAATATTCTCAGAGAATAGAAAAAGACTTCAAAAACTTAAGTAAACTTTGGATTCATATTGTTGGACGTATTAGAAGACTTGGAGTACAGAGAATTTAATAATTTTATCATCTTTTCATTCTCAAAAAGCAATACTTCCTTGTGGGGAATGACTCAGTTATGGGGCCACAGTAATATTTTTGTTAAATCATTTTACTGTCTCTTAGTAATTTTGTGAGTTGTCCCGTTATAGTTCCTTAATTTAAGAAACTCTCATTTTTGTATCTTAGGATTCAAAATAGTTTATTAAATGATTAGTAAACTTAAATTCAAATATCAGTCGAGTAATTTCCATGCAATTAGCATGTGAGCTTGGAATAAACAAGGTGATTTAACTTCTTTTTTTTTTTGGTTACCCGTGATAATGCATGTGAATCTTATGTGTTAGACACAAATCTTATGCATGTGAATCTTATGTGAAGATCGAAGATTTGATTTGGACTGAAAGCGAAGACAAAGATTCCTCTGTAATCATAATTACGTAAAAGCCATAATTTCTCATCTTGAAATAAACTATGACGTCAACAGAAATTTATCTTCTTTTTTTTTTTTTTTTTTCTAGTAAAAATGAAAACATCGAATTAATATCCATAAACATAACAAGCATTCGTTACCCTTAATTAATTATCTGTAACCGCAAAATTTATCATAGCATGGTGGCGGGGGCACGGGCTTCCCATACCCATGGTAGCACGGGTTGCCACATAGTGGACACCCGAACCCTACCGGAAACGGGTAATACTGATTGGGGACCAGTACTCCCAGAGCAGCTGCCGGTGGCTGGACCGCTGAGACAGGAGGAGGCTCCACTTCCGCCGGTGTCGGGGTCAGCACTGGAGGCTCCGTGGTTGTTGTGTTTATCGGGTTGTATGGTAGGGTTTGATGGGTGGATGATCCGAACAGATTTAATAACCTTCCCTCCTTTGGAACATAATAATTTGTCACGTATTTTTTCAGGGCTGCAGCATTTGACCGTGATCCTCACCTCATTTCTCTGATTATCGAACGCCTGGTCTTGAATTTCTTATCTTGTCCAAAACAACATAAATTAAATTGAACGACAAAAATCTAAATTATTCTTATTATTTGTCAATTAATTAACAAAAAGATAATAATTAATTAATTAATTACCAGGAAATTTACAGAGAATTTTCTTGACATCCTTGTTGCAGTCACGGCAATCAAGATCAACCTTGAGCACCATCCAAGTCAGCTTCTAGCCATCGAAACAAAATAATTATGAAATTAATGTCGCAAACTAAGTATGTATTATATTTTCAGTCACACTAAAACATTATTCGTATTTATAGTTTTCAAAATAGTATTAAAAATAATAATTTTTATATGAGACAAAAGGAGTAATATATATAACTTCTCGGCCATGGCTTGAGTGATAAAAGGTGGGTGGGATCTGAAGAAGTGGGCAGAGAGAGTGGGGATGAATTATGAATGAATGAGGTGGTGTTGTACAAATATATACAATGTATGAGGTAGAGAGCTAGTTAGTACTAAGAAAAAGGTGTGAAGTTTTGTGCAAGTTTCATGGTCTTGTGCCATTGTAGATGGTCACTTTAGTTTCTATATGGATTTTAATTTGGTTTAATTTACTTACTTTTTGCCACATTGTTGAGGTGCTTCGTGAATTCTGTACATAATTAATCAGATTTAATTTCAATTATTTTACGAGTTCCAAACGTAGAAACTCCATTCATCGGTACAATTAAAATTCACCTAAGATATGCCAAACGTCACGTAGCTAAGAGTATTGACATAATATTCTCTTATGCATGAATTGCCTTTTTAGTCCATAATCTTTACTTAAGTGTTAAATGTAATCTAAATTCTTTAATAACTATCAAATGTACTCCATAATGTATCTATTTTTTAATTTTAATTTCAGTTCAAAAATGAAAAGTTGATTCAAACTAACGATCTCCTCATTCAGGCATTAGTCAAAACCGGGTTTGGCTGACACTAAACCATCTTTGGTACTCAATTTTCACCCGATTTAAATGCTCTTGCATACTAGAAGCCTTTATAATGGATTCAAATGATTTGGAAGAAGAGAGGAAGATGGTTTAGGGTTGGTCAAAGCTGTTTTCCTTTTACTAACGCCAGAATGAGAAGACCGTTAGTTTTGATCCCCTTTTTTGGACTGAAATTGAAAAAAAAACATAGATACATTGTGGACTGTATTTAATAGTTAGTAAAGAATATAAACTACACTTGATACTTAGATAAAGATTAAGGACTAAAAATACAATTTTTCCATTTATTTACTTATGTCGGTACAATTAAAAGGTTTCGTCGCTATGCTTGTTGGAGCCTCCACGTATACTTGTTGCATCACAATCTTTCATATTCTATGACGTCTGTCAGTCACTTTTCATTCCCATTAATTAATTTATTTCAATTAAATATATAAAGCCAATATTATTGTTGTACATTGATGCAAAATATAAGGTTAAATTAATGTTATTAGTCCTAGAGGACCTAGACAATCAATAAATTAACGTTGACGTTGACGGCGACTAAAGTTTAAGAAGAAAGGTGTACTATTTTTTCATGTGTATTACTCTAATTTAATGCAAAAACAGATGGAAAGAAGGGGATCAAGAAAAGGTGCGAACCCTTTCCCACTTGAGTTGTCAAATATAAGATCTTTATTATTCATTGAATTTGTCATCATATATATCATGAGATCCAGACGAGTTAGCTTTTGTAAGAGGGGTTTTTTTTTTAATTTTTTTATTCTTTTACTACCATTACGTACTATTACTATTATATCTACATCTGGTTTTATGATTAATTTATAATTAAAAAATAAGAATATAAATGAGAGTATCCAAAAACTTGTAATAGACAGTGACGGATTTAGGGTAGGGGCCATGAAGCACGTGCCCCACGGGAACCCGCCTTAAATCCCCTAATATAACTATATAACTTTGAAAAATAAAAATTTTATTTAATTTGTACAATATATGTGCCCCACATAAATATCAATTCAAAAAGTAGAAAAGAAAGGAAAAAAAAAAAAAAAGAAGAAATTTGAGAGAATACACAAAATGTGTTTTGTTGATTTATTTTAAATTTATTTTTCTAATGTTAAAAATATAAAAATATATTAAATATGCATGTACTTAATTTATAGTTTTTATTATGTGTTGTAAATATAAATGTGCCCCACTAAATTATTTTTCTAACTTCGCCACTGGTAACGGGAGGTAATTTTAATTAATCAAACAAGTGTTGTTGATTCAACGGGTCAACCAAATTAACCCTTGAAATTTACCCTAATCAGTCTAATTTTGTTTGAAAATTGGATATGGTCATACTCGGGCAAAATCTAGTTGACCCCTGGTTGAACTTGGATTAACTTATAATGGAATAAAAAAAATTTAAGATAAAACTTTTAAATTGAGAATATATTTACAATTAATTGAATGTAAAATTTTTATATATTATAATATATTTATAACTAAAATTATTAGGATCGAAATTTGTTTCTCGATCTGATCCGATTAAGTTGGCCTTCTAACCCTTTTCCACCGTCGGTTCACACTCAACAATCCAATTATGATTACAACAATGATCATAATTAACTCAGATGACAAGAAAATTAATCAATCAATTAATTAATTAATTAAGCATTATATCTAGAAGACAATTAAACTTTAATTTAGTGTACTTCCAAGGCATATACATATATATATATATATACACACACACGTGAAAGCTTCAAAATTTCAAAGAAAATGACACTAAAAGTTGACTCACTAGGTCTTCTCTAATTAACAAATTAATAAACTTGGGGACGAAGTAAACAGAATATTCCAAAAAGTAATTAATATGCTACCTACGCCATAACTTTTGTGAACTATAGCAGCCTGCCTTAATTGACTAAATATCGCCCGCTAATTCATCAGTCCAAATTAAGACTGGAAAGTGACTCAAGTATGAACAATTAGAAAGAAATTTTAGTAAGAGCACATATATAATGTTAACGGTGTATGTTAGAAACTAACGTTGATGTTACTACAAAGTAGTGAGAAAAAAGTATTGGAAAAAAATTACACTAGAAAAGCAAACGATAATCTAATTTTTATTGAAAGTGAAGGATCGAAACCAATTTGGTTCAAAGTGGAAGGACTATTAATTAACTGGCATATATTCTCTCTATTCTATTAGAACAGTCCACGTTGTAATACCGTTTTTAATATGATAAAGTGAACTCGATTTTCTAATGGAACGGAAAAAGTATTCATAAATATTCATTTCAACAGCTTCTTAATTCCTAAGAAAGATCTGCAGATATTTCAGTGTTGAAAAAGTCACTCACTCACAGAAAGTACATACAAATTATTATAGCATCATTTCTCTGGGAGAAAATACCAACCATGAAGAACCATCAAGATATGGGTTTACAGGCACCTCCCACGCAGCTTTTTGAACCCTCCAGGATCTCACAACAAGAGATGCATCAAGGTTTGTGATCGATCATCCAGCTATTTATATTTGTTAAAAAGCTAGCTTTCGCATATTAGTTCAGTACTGAGCTTACGAACTGATCATTTTTTGCCCTTTCGGCCTCGATCATCGCTGTTTAGGACACAAAGATGCATCTCATGAGTTGTTCTTCATGAGCAATCCGGGAACAAGGCTTCCCAAGTTTGAGGCCGATTCTTCTGGGATTCCTGCAAACAATATTCAGGTCTAGCTATTCCTATTTGGGAAACAATCTTTAATTTTATGCGTGAATTAATCTAATTTGTTTTGAATTGAATTGATCCCTTAATCACAGAGTTCGGCTCTGAACCTTCATGGTACGACACCTTCAACCAATACAGCAGTTATGAATGGAACCGGCACCTTGGTCGTGAGTTTACCGGTTACTTTTATTCATATATATTTTTCCTATTTTTAACATGTTTAAGCAGTTTTCATCCTCTTCTTAAACATTCAATTGGGAGGCCGGAAGAGGTCTATATAATCTACAAATTGTCACTAGTTGAAACTTTGGTGACGATTTAGTGACGAATTTTGAAATTTGTCACCAAGGTTGTTAATGTTACAATGAAAATGACAACTTAGTAGGTGGTGTAAGCTTTTATATTCAATTGAGATGCATTAAGGTGCCATTCCCTCTAGTACTCTTCCTTTTAGCCCCATTTTTGCTGTTTCTGGCAACATTTCTTGCACTATGTGCCTAATTTTTCATACATTTTCTAATATTACAAACTAAACTTTCATTCGATATGGGATTCCGTTCAAAATTTACAAGGATGTAGCTTTCTTTTTCTTTTTTTTTTTTTTTCCTTTTTTTTCAGGCCCCAAAATCTAGAGGTGGATCGCAAACTGCTGCTTTGAACCGCAATGAGACCACACCTACAACCAACACAACAGTTAGCATGACGTCGAATGAAAGCAGCACCTTGCACGCCGTGAGTTATCACCTCTAGTTAAACCTTAATTTCTATATATGTTTTTGGGTTTAGGATTTTATCATCCAATATTTAGTTATATATCGATCACAAGCTTCAGTTGTTGATCGAACGTTCAATTTTGGTGACATCTTTGAAGGTTACGACTCACATACCAGCACCGGAAAGTGCTCAAGCTATCCCCAATAATTCTCTGAATCCACCAGCTGTGCAATCTTCATCAGCTACTGGTATGGAATTTCATGTTAATTTTTCGTTACGGCCGAGCATGACTTCAATATATTCCTTTCATTTCATATAAGGAGTCTTGTTTTGATTTGTATCTTATGATTCAGAAACAGTATTGTACTATATGTTTTAGTCTCCTAATTAGCAAAACCCTTAAATTAATCATATCAAAGATCTGATAATTCCAATTCCCCAAGTTTATTGGAGGCTAAAGGTGATGAGAATCCAATGAGCAATCCTCTAGTCCAAACTTTCCAACAATCTGGTTAATTAGCCTTTTTCTATGAGTAATATAAAAATTCTAATGTCGGTACGTAGGTAGACAAAAATATCATGTAATTAATTAATATGATTTATTAATTGATGCATGTTATTTTTGGGAATAAAGGTGAGGTACTAGTCTGCAAATCTTGCTGTAGAAATACTGAAGAGAAGGAAAATAAGAAAGATGATGCTAATTTGGAAGAATGGTTGCACGGTGGTATGTGCAGTAATTGTCAAAAAATGGTGACTGGTCATACAATTTCCAATATTCCTCAACATCCAAACCAGATTACTCACAAAACTCAAGAAGAAGAGGTCAATCCATCATGGTATTGGTACGTACGTAATTTCTGCTTAAATTAATAAATTAATGCATTTTTTTTACACTTTCAAGTTTCAATACGTACATGTTAGCAAATTAAATGAATTTTTTTAACATATTGGCAGTTGTTTCTGCTAGCTCTTGCCGGTCGTTGATCGTCGATATTGCCATCCGGCTGGAGTCGTCCCTGCAGCTGACAGAAATATATAAATTTCCCAAGTAAACATATCAAATCAAGGGTTCAAATGATCATAGAAAGAGAGGTGATGGATCGTTTGTTTGCTGTAACACAATTGCCGTAGCCAGGAACCGGCATCAAGATTGAGACGTCAATGATAAAGCTAAGCGTTGCTTGCTATTTTATGCGAGAATTGGTCCTAATTGACTCAATGATGCATGTATATATGCATATATTTTTTATTTTTTTGATAAGAGATATGTATGCATATTAATTGTTTCAGTTAGCTTACCATGAAATATTTCAGCTGCAGAAAGAGGAGTTTTTGAGGAACAAACATGAACAATCTTTAATTACAAGTACTCTTTCATTAATTTGGTCAGTCGTCACTTGATACATAAATCTTCCGAACTTTGCATTCATTCATTTCTGACTTCTCAGGTTGCCCCAGTTAGTTTGTGATTCTGCTTTGGTTTTGTACCCTAAATTTTTTTATAATAATTTTTTTTTACTATTTTTAATATACATTACTCACATTGAAAATTCATTCATAAAACATGAATTTTGTCCAATAAGCTGAACCAATAGGGAAATACTAATATAATAAGCCAGTTGTTGTACCAAACCTTCAATATACACGTATGTTATATATATATACACACACGAATAACTTCGAATACTCCAATAACGTTAATTTGAAAAGGTTAACTAATACCTTTTTTAGTTTGTCTTAAACTGTAAAACTACTTTCAAAATTCTTCTATATATTTGAGCATATTTTTGTCTTTTTATACAAATTCAAAAGAGGATTGATAGTTTTTTCAAACCACAAATTACCAAAGCTTTTTTATAAATTTTCTAAAATTAAATTATTAAGGTTTTTTTGAAACTAGATCCCAAAAATACAATGGTGTCATTAATTTATCTCAAAAAATCATGGGCAGGGTTGTAAGTTAATCCTTGGTCATGTATGACGTCAGAGCAAGAGTTCAGAAGACATTAACTGAAGTTAATCCTAATACAGTAGAAATTTCATAATTTAATACTCTATAAATTAATAAACTCTCTAAGATAATATTTTCCTCTAGTCCTGATTTGAACCAGTGGAAAATATCCTAGATTTTAATAAAATAATAAAATAATATATTTTTTAAAAATCCCTACATAAATACATAGTCCCATCAATATTATAAATTAATAATCTTAAAAAATTATAAATATAACTAAGATAGTTTGATTAAAATATAAATTTATTGTTGTTATCTTTTTTTGAAATTTCAATTCAAATGAATTCTATCTCTAACTTTTATATTTGTATCTAAATGTTCCAGTGTCCAATTCTCAAACACTGGTTGTGAATGTTTATTTTCACGTGAATTATTGATAACAAATGTATTGAAATCATGTTCAACTTCATCATCAAAATAATTTTCAGTAAAATTAGGTACAATTTCTTCTAAACTTGTGATCATTTATCATGTTCATGTTCACCTGATGAGTAATCCAATAGATTGTAGATATCAATTCTATTGCGAATCAAGATCTTGCATCATATTTAATTCAAGCTCATGATTCCCTTTTTTTAATAGTTATGTCATTTAAATAATTTGAAACTACTTTATCCCATCAACGAATTTTACAATATCCAATAAACTCTTTAAAATAATAAATTAATAATTTATCGATTAAATAATATCTCTCTAAATTAATAAAATTTCATGGTCCCAAAATTATTAATTTGTAGAGATTTTACTATATAACTATATAGTGAAAACAATAAACTAACAAAAGCATATAAATAATACTACAGATCGAAGATATACATATTCAGCTAGCTTATATTATACAAGATGACAAAAACGATATTTGCAGGACTTTGAGGTCGCCATGGAAAATAATCGAAGGAGATCGCAGAGGAAAATTTCATGGGATTTTCAGGGAAGAATCCCAAAGGGTCGTCCAGATCATCGATGTCGACTTCGCCGTACAAAACATCCAGGTGGCTACATTTGTCGACTGATCAAAATTTCCAGGGTTTTTCTGCCAACGGAGAAGGAAAGAACTCCAACGGAAAAGGCACTTTCGAGAGATTTTACTTGATGAAAATGGATACGGGAAATGAAGAACCCTGACGGCCAAAGTAACGATCAAATCAAGTCGCCGTGGCCTAATATTCCTTCCCGGAAGAAAGTTTTTGACTCATTGACATTTTTTTGGAACTTCTACTTACTTCGATTTATAAAGGGAAACACTGCTTATACGAGAGGCAGAGAAATTTCTGAGAACCTTCCTCCTTTCTTCTTCAGTACTACTCATCACTCTGCTCCATCGCTCATTAGTCTGTGCTATATATATATAGAAAGAGAGAGATATTAATATACATATATATATTTAACCCCTATCAAGAACATCATCGATCATACGAGAAATTGATTAACTAGAGATTCGAATCCCATTTCATAGTTATTGCGAAAAGATGATGCACAAAGGTTTAATTAATTTTTCATTTCAATCTAGGGTTAATTTGTTCATCAGGGTTTTGAGATCTCAATTTACTGATATTTCTTTTGCTTTGAATCAGAGCATGAGCATGATCAAAAGGCATCCTACACAGTGCTTTTTGTAAGCCCCCCGGGATCAAGGTCAATCAAGTATGAGCTGCCCGATCCAGATCAAACTCAACAGGCGACAACCCGCGGCAGTGGATCGCCAACTGTGATCGGGAGTACTGTTACGGTAAAGATCTATCTATCGGTGACTCGTTATTAATGGGTTTCTTGCATGAAATGAATCCTCAATTTTTGTACTTGGACTATGTTTTTCATGTTTTCAAATTATTGTACTTTAGTGGACAGTTTGCTTCAACCAACGTAGGTGACATAATGTCATCCGCTTTTTCCCTTTTCTTAGGTTTAATTAGTTTCAGTTTGATCAAATCAACCCATAATAATTAATCATTTTCTTGATTTTAGTATGATAATTATATTTTTTTCTGGTCATTCGAGGATATAGATCGAAAATGATTAGATATGATGAAGTAACTGTTGTTGATGATCATGTAGGCCGGTTTGGTATCAAGACCAGATTCAAATATTAGTTTGGATTATAATTTTAAAATATTAAAATTATATTGATATAATGTAAAAAAATGTATTAAAAATATTAAAAAATTTATTAAAAATAAAAAATAACTATTATAAAATATAAAACGAGTTCAAACCACCGAATAGGGGCCTAAGGGAGTTTATTGTGATAAGATTTGGGGTGGGGTTAGGTCGGTCGGTCGTCTTTGAGAGATTTTTTGTCGCCATCATTGGCGACACATCACTGCTGAGGTTGTTAAATGCAAGACTACTTTTGAGTTTGAAAAATACTCATCCTCATATGATCGTAAACCACCGAGAGGCTGTTATTGTTTAAGTTTTGATTTTAGTTTTAACATTAAATTTAATATATTATAATTAATTTTATTATTTTTAATATAATTTTTTACTATTTAACTATACTTTTTTAAATTTTCAATACATTTTTTACATTATAAAATTATTTTTCCAAAATCAAAACTCAAACATTCCTAAAGGAACAAGCCCTTAATTTGCCTTCACTCTAGTCAACCTGGGAATCTTGTATAGTTTACTCAAAGTAACTACCCATTTTCTTTCATTAGAAATGTTCATTTTCTAATATTACTTTCAATCCTAATAGAACGGAGAAAGTAAATTTTTTGAGTTTACACCCGAAAACATGTGGTCTTAAAATTATATATATGGAAAAAGTCTATTGCAACCCTTAATATTTTACCATGTGGTACGTAAATAAGTATGCAATGTTATGTTGTGTTCAATAAGCCTCCAACTTTTCATGTTGTATTTTTATATTCACCTCAACGTTTTTATATTGGGTTTAAATACATTCTCGATGCTTATAAAATTATGCTAAATTAACCCCTCTCCGCTAATGTTACACAGAGGGGCTAGATTAATTTACCATATTTTAACGCCGAGAACTTATTTGACCTCAACCTAATCATACTAGAATACGAGAAAGACAAAAGGGGGTAGTGAAGACATTTGCACAAAAATATGATTTTCTCCAACATATTTGGTGGGACTAATATTGTTGTATCCGACTGTTGACATTTGACCACAGACATATTTGGTGGGACTGAAGGGCAAGCTAGTTAGTCAAGGGATTGTTATTTTGGTTTTGGTTTCGGTTTCAACAGTAAATATAATATATTATAATTATTTTTTATCATTTTTAATACAATTTTTTTATTGAACTATATTTTTTCTAACTATTTTCCAAAAACATATTTTGAAAATCGTTTCTAAAACATCATAATGAACACCCTAAAATTGAGAAGTACATATTACATTCAAAAAGTAGTAAATTATCTAATTAACCCTTGAGGTCTTTATGGGACTCTGATCTTAACTCATGTGAGGTAAAGAAAATAGTAATTTAGTGACGATCAATTTTTGAGAAATAGTAAAACTTTAGCGGTTAAATGTCCAAAAGTCTGTCACTATAAAGTAAAGATCTATTTGTTTGCATTTCTGAATAAATAATTTTCATTCCTTTTTTCCAATTTAGTTGAAACTAATTATAACTGCTTCATTAATTCTTTCGAAAGGTTGATACTCAAAACACAATGCCCAATAACTCCTTGAGGGATATGAGAAGATCTTCATCCAGAAACAGAATCAGTATTACAGGTAATTAATTAAGTAATTTCCCTTTTCTTAATTATATTAATTTACATAATTGAGATTAATTATTTAATTACTTGGAAATGAAGCAAACATGAACCCTGAAGAGAATGTAGTGTGTCAACGTTGCGCCAGTAATTTTAAAGCAGATATTACCATGAAGAATACAGAAGCATTTCTATTCGGTAATAGTTACTGCGGTAATTGTCAAAAAGTGATCAATTCAGAACCACAGGCCTCCAATTGATGAAGAAGAAGAAGATCCATCATGTCGCGGGAAAATCAATTATATATATAATAATAGCCTTAAGTACTTTTTTGTCTTTGTGTATTTTTAAAATACATCTTTTATGTTTTGAACTTTCTGTATTTTATACTCCCTTTTATCTAAAATAAATGATGTTTTAGAGCGTTTGTGATTGACGGATTAAAGAATTCGTTTAAATTTTACAAAATTTTTTAATTCTTGCAATTTAATATTAATAGGAGTTTTGAAGTTGTAATTCAATTGATCCAAATAACACGAGAAGTGATAGTTACAGGAATAGTAAGATAAGTACTCTGGTACAATGCGGATATTTGAAGCTATAGAAAGTCTGCTCACAAGTTCTAAAGGTAATACTAAGGGTGTGCTTGGTTGAGGGGTTTGGGAGTGGGGAATGGGAATGAGAATAGGAATGAAAATGGGTGCTTGGTTGAGGATTTTCATTCCTGGAGCCCCACCCCCAAATCCCTCTTTTCTCCAATCATCAATTCCCTTCCACTTTGGGGGGATTGGGAATCATTCCCCTATAAAAAAAAATTTTGGGGTATATTTTCTGTTTAAATTTTTTTTAAGTGGTAAAATTTATCATTATAATACATTTAAACATAAATTGTTTATAATATATTTAAAGTTGAATTTTTAAAAAGTTAAAATTAATTTTGTTCCTAAAAATTTTATTTTTAAATCAAACACCATTAATGGTAATGATAGTCATTATCTATCACAAACCGAACATCATCAATACAATAATTACCTCTATTATCATTCCACACTACTATTAATCATTTCCATTATCATTCCCCTCTACTAACCAAGCGCACCCTAAGTCTAGACCAAAGGCAATGCCCCTACATAAGATGTTTGAACTAGTACACATTGTGGTATTTTCTTTCATTTCATTTCTTTTTTTTTTTTTTTTCCTGTAGAAAGTTAGGCTCAATATTCCCCCCCCCCCCCCCCCCCCCCCCCCCCCCCTCTCTCTCTCTCTCTCTCTCTCTCTCGATTTGTAATTCTTCCCACTTTATTTAATATAAGGGTGATGAGACCCATCAGCCATTTAATTGGATTTTTTTGACAAAAAAGAAAAAGAAAAAAATAAGTACTTTAGTTGGATAAGTTAAAACAATGGTAATTTAAAGAAAAAAAATTCTATTTTTCTTTTTTTTTTTGGTGCTAAAATATCACTTACTTTATAAAAATGTTACTCTAAAAGTATTTTATTTGAGATCAGAGAGAAATAGACACTATTACCCTCATTTTCACAGAAATACATCTTTAATGTTGGCATTGGTGAGATTTAATTTAATTATAAAAAAAACCTAAAAATCATCTCTAGTCGTTCTCCAAGATATATGAATTAGGTAGAAAACTTAATTTACAAAAGTTCTTGTCGAGTTGTACATGACTGACTCCAACTTGTTTTTGACTGACAGTTGTATTCAATGAAGATTTCAGATATGAGCTCCAATTGGGCTAGTTACTGAAGACAAAAGTACCATATATTATTGAGTAATGATCTTTAAATAAAAGTATTAATTAAGTGAAGTAGCACAGTGAATGATGTGAACAATATTAGAAAATGAAGTCATCAATTGCACTATAACAGGAGATTATTATATTTTCATTTGTTACACATCATTCACTGTACTATTTCCTAATTTATCGTATTTGTTCGAGTTTTGTCACGAATGTAATTCCATCGAACATTATCCAAATATTAATAGATTTTCCCATCTTTGTGGTTTTATTATTGAAAATTGTATTTGGCTTTATGTAAAAATCCAATTGCTGTTTGGAAAAATGCCAAAGCATTTTGTCAATCATGTAATAGCTTATGATTAATTCCTTTATTACAGAAAAAAAAAAACTTGAAATGAAACCAATAATATTCATCACTATTGGCCCTTTTTAATTAATTATGACCGTGAAGAACACTTCAAAGCATTTTGTTGATTTATCATGCAAATATCACTTCGAATATGACTTTTGCTATGGGGCAAAAATGAAAATCCTTTTCATCATTTTCAATCCAACATTTAACTATTCAACTACACCAATTACATTTTCAATACATTTTTTACATTAATTCTTTTTTTCAAAAAATATATTTTCAAAAATAATAACGAATAGGCCCTAAAAATATATAACTTTTTATAAATTAATGTACAACACATAAAATAAGTAACTAGTAGTAATTTTAACGTCCAATCCGTGGATTTTTTTTTCAATTAAAGTTAAACCACAAAAAGTGGTGACTTTCTACAGCGGTTTTTTCCCAACCGCCGTAGAAAATGGTGACAGCCGTTGGAAAAAAAACCGCCGTAGAAAGTGGTAATTTTCTAAGGTGGTAGGGAAGAAACCGCCGTAGAAAGTGGTGACTTTCTACGGCTGTTGGGCCAAACAGCCGTAGAAAGCCCATCTTTCTATAGCGGTTCCTCCCAATCGTCGTAGAAAGTCACCACTTTCTACGGCGGTTTCTTCCCTACCGCCTTCGAAAGTTCCCACTTTCTACGTTGAAAGTCTGACATTCAAACCCAAACCGCGATAGAAAGTGAGAAATTTCTCTTGTTTAAAGCAAAACTTGTTGCTAAAAGTTTAAAATTAATACAAAATATCACCAAGATATAAGTTGAAATCGCTATTATATTACAGGGGCATAGCCAAAAAATTTGTACAACTATAATATCAACAAGTTTCCTTACTATCCATCAACTACGGCTAATGCTCCACAATATAACTAGCGCATATTTTTCTCATAACATCTATATCCACATTGCTTAATGGAGTGAGTGTGGTCGATCTTGAAGTACTACAACAGAGTATAAATTCAAATGTAATTGAGTAGTAAAATGAAATACAATCAAATAAGTTATGAGAAATCAAATACCTTTTCAAGTGCCAATGTGTCGGATTTCATTGCGATTTGGTACATGTAATGCATGACATAGTAGCCACACTCCCAGTTAGACATTTGCTTTTTATGCTAATGAATATTACTATATGAGTTAGAAGATACAATTGTATACAACACAACGTTGAATAAAAAATTCAATAAGAACCAATTTTACCTTAACTATTATCCATTCAGGTTGCATATGCACATTTCTTGGCAATCCTAAGAAAGTTTGATAATTAAACATCACCTATAAAAAATGAAAGCGGAATGAAAATAATTAGTAACATATGTATATATGATTGGCATTAGAAATTATATATGAATCTAAAATTAGTTAATATAACTCACTCGTCTATAAGTATTACTGCCTCCTCTTTTTGTAGGTTTTGTAATGAATCAAACCAGTACACAACATTTTCAATCGGTCTAATGGCTATAAGCATCCAATGTCCACTGCAAACCAAAAATTCAATGACCTCAGATCTTTAAATCAGTGTTTTTTAAAATTTAGAGAAACGCTTACAGTGTTTACCTCTGAAGATACGGTACCGGATAAATTTCTTTATTCCGATCCTTCAAGTTTCGTGCAAATATTGTACCCTATCTTCATATGTGTTTCCTACTGCCGTGACATGATCAGCTGAGAGAAACCTTATCCCCTTCCGGTCATTCCTTTCAACCAAATCATGTAAAGCTCTAGAGAATTTACAGTATCATGCATCATTGGTTAGTCTAGGCACATGGAATGCATACTATATATAACAATAATCTGAAATAGGTTATAAAATTAAGTGGAAACTCACTTGGTGAACAATTGCATGCAACAGTTTGTGACCTTGTTTTCTCTTGACAATAATTCACCAACATCCATTCGATCCATCGCAATAGGATGATCCACACCTATGATATCTCTTGTCAATTGAAACAAGAAGCAAGTGAAGTTTGAATATTTCTCTATTCGGAGAGTTCTAACTCGTGCAGTGGAT